>LR737384.1:10724080-10807020 GCA_902655005.2 Marronus borbonicus | reverse complement strand
AAAAAAACATTCTCTCATCGAGCAAGTGTCGTGTGTGCACTCCAGCTAGTGCACCTGCATTTTTCTTTTTCATTATTAAGTTGTTAGCGTTTTATTGAAATATACACTTACTAGTAATTGCAGTCGTTGTACTTTATATCCATTACTGAGGAACGAACGCGTCAATTCCTACAAATATCATACAGTCAAGCACGGTGTATATTGTTTGATTCTACAGTGACAGTAAAGTGTCGGTTTGAATACGCGCTACGAGATGCTATCTAAAGTTGTATTTTTTTTTAAACAGAATAGCATTTATCGCATTTTTGGAATTCTCGTTAAATTTTTATTAAATAAAATGTAATAAGGTGCTATTGTCTTCAAACTGAGCGTTCCAAAGATAGTAAAGCTTGTTTGGAAAAATTGTTATTTTTCCGAAAGTACGTATTGGATAGATGCTATTTTTGGTGTCTAAATTAGACATAAATGAACCTAAGATACTCGCGCTTATGTGGTTCTGAATGGCTAATAGATGTGCGTGGCAGTACATTAAGGTGTGATATATTTTTGTTAAAAAGTCATTTTTTGTGGAGCACCATGTATTTGTATCATATCAATGAACACAGTTTAATAACAGCACTTGGTTACATTTTACCTCCGAATTTAACAAGGATTCAAAAAATCCTCCATTAAAAAAGAATACAATTTTCGAAGTAAACAGAGAATCATTTAGCATACCCAACATTTACTTGTACAGATAGAATTCCTGGAATCAATTGCTAAATTTGCGTTAATTAGTCCCCAACAAGCGGAAAATCCCGTTAGATACGACAATTAATGTACTACGACACGGTTATCTTCGAAGTAGAAGCTGAAAGTTTCCGGTCACAAATTTAGGAATTTGTGTTACAACCGAAAGCTAATGTGTATATGTTGAGAACAAGGTATGAAGCTTCGAAAAATATTTCTAAATCACTGGGACGGTATTCTAATCCGGAACTAATACATCTTTTAGATTAATTCCGGGTCGTTTTATTCGAATATACGACTTATTTGCACAACCCGTAAATATTGATATCGGCTGATCTCAAATGGCTTCTCAAGTTGGTTAATCGATATCATATTCAACTCGACGACCTACCTTTAGGGTTAACAGAAACGTTATTACGGTCGAGGCTGTAATTTATGTGAAGGCACATGCAAGCGAATGAGCCGCCGCGCCGGCTAAATCGAATCAACGTGTAAGAGAAAGGAATCGTGCTGGGGGGGTTGGGTGCGGGTAGGGTTATTTGCATTTGATTTAAATGATATAGCTTTTTCGAATTCTGCGCCTCATTTTACGACCATTCAACGCCATTTTCCTACTAAAATTTATGCTGTGTACTAAAAAAGCGAATTAAGGCATTTCTTCTACACGTTTTAATAATGTGCTGACATTACATTTCTAGTTTAATGGTAATTGTGAAAATTTACGTTCGAATGAAACGTTTTCGCATTGTGGTACTTGAACGAACCGAGCTTTATCCTTTAGCGAATTTCTATCAATTTATATTTACAAACAAATCTCATTACTTTTAAGAATGAGATTTTCTGTTCGTATATAATATACCACAACATATTTCGTTTAGCTTAAGTTTATATTTCTTGCTTTTCTTCATCTCTATGCTAATTCCGTTCAAACAAAATATTTGTTTGTACGGAATTACATTTGTGCTGCAAATGTAGATGTTTTCCATTCCCTACTTTATACTTCAGATCCATACGTATCCAGCTTGAACATTCCTTGAAAATTTCATTTCATGGAACTTAATATAATATGGAACTTAACGATGGAAGTGAATAATTGTTAGAATAATTTGTTTATTTTTGTAATTGAAATCTTATGTTTTTCCATAGTAAACGAATAAAGCATCTTACTATCCGTTTAGCTTATGTTTATATTTCTTCCTCTTCTTCATCTCTATGTTAATTCCGCTTAAACAACATATTTAGCAACAAGTAGTAAATACGGTATAAAGAGTTTTAGCCTCTCTTTACAAGATTTCTTACAGTAAAAATTTGCAACAAGTCGATCTCTTTCGACTTTCTACTATTTCGAAAGCATATACAAAAGAGTTAACTTCAATTTTTGTTTACCTTTGTTACCTAATACATATAGATGTAAATTTTATTTTCTAAACGTTAATACACAATCTTACACAGAAAGCTTCCCTTGAGATACATACCAAATTTCACAAATTTAAATCGCTAAATAAGAAAGTTATAGATTTTTGAAATTATGTTAGTCTATCGGTCCCATTGTGCGCCGTTACGTTCTGACGGTAAGAATTTTTGGTATTTTATTGGAACCTGTAGGAAGTTAAATAAAATACATGGTACTATGTATAAGAATAAAGAACGTATCAATTGTGGACGCTTTTTCTGATGACTTCTTGAATGTCTTCCAGAGTTCAACTTCGCCTTTACATTATTTATTCCAATTTACATATTCACATCAATGCTTTACGGGTGCAGACGTACTTTCCGCAACCATATCTTTAAAGAATAAACTGACGTCTAAGCCTGATCATATTCCTAACTTTGGATTGCTTGAATGTTCTCAGTCTAATACGTGACTAATTACATTTCGAATTTCAGCTGGGCGGCTCCGATTTTCAAAATTATTTACAAATATACAGGTTATTTCAAATTTCTGCAACCTCCTTCAACTTTCTTATTTTAAATAGATTGCCATACTTTTTATTAATCATGTCAATATCTCAAACATCCGTTGACATTCTTAATGCCAAGAATGGATTTCTGTTGCAAGAGAAATTCATATTTACTAAAACGGGGTGATAGCAAAGAGAAACAACGAAAGATAAATGTGAAAATTTTAAGTAGACCCTTGATGTTTCGTTAAACAGTAGTTTTTCTTTGAAAATCGGAGCCGCCCAGCTGTATTAGCAAAGCTATGCTGAGTATTGGAAATGATAATTAGAAATGTAATTAGTCACATACTAGACAAGAGAACATTCAAGCAATCCAAAGTTAGAAATGTGATCAGGCGTAGACGTCAGTTTATTCTTTAAAGATATGGTTGCGGAAAGTACGTCTGCACCCAGAAAGCATTGATATGAATATGTGAATTGGAATAAATAATGTAAAGGCGAAGTTGAACTCTGGAAAGCATTCAAGAAGTGATCAGAAAAATCGTCCACAATTGATACGTTGTTTATTCTTATACATAGTACCAGGTATTTTATTTAATTTCCTACAGGTTCCAATAAAATACTAAAAATTCTTACCGTCAGAACGTAACGGCGCACAACAGGATCGATCGACTAATATCATTTAAAAAATCTATAACATTCTTATTTATTGATTTAAATTTGTGAAATTTGGTGTGTATGTCAGCTTTCTATGTAAGATTGTATGTTAACGTTTAGAAAATGAAATTTACAACTATATGAATTAGGTAACAAAAGTAAACAAAAATTGAACTTAACTTTCTTGTACCATATATGCCTTCGAAATAGTAGAAAGTCGAAATAGATTGACTTGTTGCAAATTTTTACTGTAACAAATCTTGTAGAGAGGCATTAAAACTCTTTATACCGTATTTACTACTTGTTGCTAAATATGTTGTTTAAGCGGAATTAACATAGAGATGAAGAAGAGGAAGAAATATAGACATAAGCTAAACGGATAGTAAGATGCTTTATTCGTTTACTATGGAAAAACATAAGATTTCAATTACAAAAATAAAAAAATTATTCTAACAATTATTCACTTCCATCGTTAAGTTCCATATTATATTAAGTTCCATGAAAAGAAATTTTCAAGGAATGTTCAAGCTGGATATGTATGGATCTGAAGTATAAAGTAGGGAATGGAAAACATCTACATTTGCAGCAGCTCTTGAACATTTTTGGGTTCGATGCAATCTATACTGCCCGTAATTTATATTTCGTGATTCCTGGACATTTTCAGAAGGTCGTCCAATGAGTAAAATCGAGTTACAATATTTGCACCACGAATTAGTATTTTGTGAACAAACAAGGCAGTACTCACTATATTTAATTATATAAAGTTCCTCAGCTTTAAATGCAAATTCTCTGAATTTCTGGGAGTTGATCATTCTAGCGCAGACTAACGTTTGTAAAATGATATGAAGTCTGTGTATTAAATCCTCATCGACTCTAGTAATTGCAAATGTACAACTAGAATTGCAGTATTACCGTCATTATTGTTTCTACTACCTTGTCAAGGTTTGTCTATAATTAGACCTATCTCACTCCAACACTTTTCCTGGGCAAGTTGCTTTTTCATTTGTTTTTCTCGGTTCTGTTTTTCAATCATCGCAAACCACGTTTTAAAGGATAAATTACAGAAAATATGAAAAATTATTTTCATAAAACGAATGTAAAGTGGAAAGCCCAAATTTAAATGCATGCTCTCGCTTTACTTTGTTTTGACACGCTCAAAATCATTCATCTTTATCTAAAGTTCGCCACTTTCCCTGCGCTTCACGAAATTAGCAGAGACTAGACAGACCTGTGTTTACACGTCTCATGAGAATGGGCTCATATTGCCTGCTAGTTTTCCCGAGAGTCGACAAAACACGAGTCTGTCTTGTTTCTGCTAATTTCGTGAAGCGCACGGAAAATGGCGAACTTTATATATCACCTTGTTTAGCGAGACATATTACACAAGCCAAACTGGATTTGTTAGTTCTTGTTTACCATTGTAAGACATTGTAACAGTTGGTGTTTTTAAAAACGTTCAAATTTTGTCACTATATAATATTAGATACCATCGTCTACTATTCGCGTAAAAAAATTCGCAGGAATAAGCGCTGATAATATTATGATTAGGTTAAGAAGTTCATCAAATGCCCTTCCAACCACATATTACTTCATCTTTACTAGCTCTAAGTTCGTACACATACATATTTTATAGCACTTTGAAACGATTTTAGTCAGTCAGTTGGCCCAACTGCGCGACATCCCGACATCAGAAATATAGACCGTATAATTTACTAGAGTACGCGTTTCAGTGTTTTTGGAATTTTGTAGTACGGTGGTGATTGCGCAAACTATATATTTTCTGTACACATAAGATATTAATAAATTAAGTTCAAAATACATGCCAAATTTGAAATTTTTAAAAAGGCAATTTATTGATATATTTTTAGATCAAGTAAAGTTTCCTGTATCTAACCATAAAGATTTCCTTGGTATTTCGAAAAATAGGTTCGTGTTTAACTAATGTATGTAAATTGGGCATTGCTTGTTAGAACACACGCTGTAATAGCAAAAGCTATCTGTAAACATTGTCAAACGCTAACTAGAAGAGATAATGATTCAGATTAATTTAAAAATAAAAGTAAACCCATTGCTGAATTTTGTGAGTTGGTAAATTATAAATCAAAATATGCAAAATATTATCAAAAATATTTTTGTTATTCATTTATTATTGGTCAAATACATTTTTTACATTATACAATGTGTTTCACGCCACTGATCATTCCATCTGATCGTGCCATGTGTTTCATACTGTGCAGCGATGATTGATCCTAGCCAGCAATAAGCGAAATAATAAGATCGTACAATCTACATTGATATTACTAACGGTCGTATGTTTAGATTATTTCATTTGCAAAATTATATAAACAAGCAATATACGTTTGTTTGCCCGACGAGTCTAAGAAATTATAACAGAACGAATTTAATTATTCATGACTTCGTTTTACGTCCATATGTACTAGAAACAAATATAGAGGTACAATTAGATCATCCTAAAGCTCCTCTAAATGGATGAAAACTACAGCATCTGCTCTTTAAGCGTTAATTGCATCAAGTTTGGTATATATCGATACCCAGTTAAATATGATAAACGCTAATAAGGGCTTACCATCGCTTTTCCACTATTCTGCTCGTAGTACTTTCCGTTGTACAAAAAAGTAGACCTCTATCTCCTATTATAGCCAATTTGTTTATGGATGCATTTGAAGAAGAAGCCATAAGCTCGAGCGAAATAAAACCGAAGTGCTGCCTATGATATATCCACGATACGTTTGTAATATGGCAACACAGAGAAGAGAAATAACAACAATTCTTGGAACACCTCAACTCGCAGCACCCAGTCATTAAATTCACCATGGAGAAAGAAGGAAATGGAAATTTGCCCTTCCTGGATGTAATGGTAAAGAAAACGGAAGAGGGAATACTACAACACGCAGTATTTAGAAAGAAGACGCACACCGATAGATATATACATGCGAGATCTTACCATCATCCGATACAGAAGACGACGGTAATTAAACCTTACTATCCAGAACCAAAACCGTCAGTGATGAGCTACATCTAGCCAGTGAGAAGATACATCTACAGAAAGGACTAAAGAAGAATGGTTAGGAAATTTATATAAGCCACTAAGAAAAAAATGCCTCTAACGACATTTACAGAACCACAGAGAGGGATGGCGTGTTTACCATACGTAGCACGAGTCTCCGAAAAAGTAGGACGAATCCTCGGCAAACACGACGTACAAGTACGTGTCGGGACTGCAAAGTCAATCCAGCAGCATCTACGGACCGCTAAGGATAGGACAGACAAAAATCGCACAGAAGGTATCTACAAGATGACATGTCAATACGGGCAGCGCTACGTTGGACTAACAGGAAAAGCTATCGTGGTAAGAATAAAGAATCACTAGTGGCAGAACATGTACACGAGACTGGATATAAAATGGATTTGAGCAACGTAAAAGTGATAGCCACCATCAAGAACTACGGAAAAAGACTCATCAGGGAAGCCAGAGAAATAGAAAGGATAAGATCGTTAACAGAGAAGAAAGGTCTAGGACGCAGAACCGTCACGCTCAATGGAGTTCAATTATTTTGAAGAAGCCGTCAGCATGAACGACGAAACGTCGAGCGAAAGTTTTGAGACACGGCGAAACCTGGAAGAAGTTAATAGCAATAACAATTTTTATGAACATCTAATAATAAACGAAATATTGAGAAAACTCCGATTTTGAAATACCAATTACATCCTCCAAAACCGTTTTTTAGCATAAACGAAAACCAATATTTCCATATTCCTAAAGCGTCTAGAAGCTACACACGCTTCATTAAATTCTGAATTTCCGGGGTTGGTACCTTCTCCTTGTTAGCTATGCAGATCACTGGATTAGACAAGAATTTCTCCGAAGATGAAATTTGGTATGGAGCAGTCTATTACATAGAGATTATTCTAGGACATTTATATGCGTATACATATACATAGCTGAAATAGTAACACTAAATATCGTATATAAAAAGAAGAAGAATTTTGCACCTGGCAAATATTTACGTAAAGTATACTGTATTGTTATTGCGAAAATCATGAGCTCGTTTTAGAGTTGTGAAAACAGAATTAACATGCACTTTACATCAAAGAGAGGTAATATACGCAGTAGGTACATAAATGTTGAAAATACGCAGGCATAGATTATCGTGTGAACACGTAGCCTCTATGAAACATGTTAATATCTTAACGTACGCGAAACTTTTATGTGTTTACATCAAAATGTTATATCTGAGTAATATCATAAAAACGAGCTAAAGTAAACTTTGTAGAAGAGAATATATTGTTCATGGCAATATAAATTACTAAAAATTTAACAAAAATCGACGTGAATGTAAATCTTTTTAATGATTTGTTGATCAACAGAGTAGTTTGTTCTCTATTGCTACTACATCCACCCATGGAATAATACTTTATATTGTTTTTATTCGATTTTCAATTAACTGGGAGTTTGTACGTTGATATAGCCTGTAGTTCTAATGTATATTATTTTTTGTCAAAAACATTTAAAAAAGAATTTTTCGCTTATACACTTACATTTCAGCATGAAGTTGATAAGGAATTCAGCAATACTTATCACATATTATTACTAACATGTGACAGATTTTCCTGAAAAAGTTTGGCATGAATACTTTGACTTTAAGGTTTGATTGCTATTCCTCGCGATCAAGTAAGTCAACTTGGAAGTAGTTGTCCCTACTTTAAAAAGTTAATGTGGTAGATTGAATGATCATTATATTTACAGCAGCGCTAGTGAGAGCCTCAAATTCAACATCTATTATGGCGTCATCTTCGACCCCTAAAAGAAAAAGTATTTTAATTACCGAGTCAAAGGTTGAAATTTTAAATAGACTTTCGAAGGGAGAAAGTGCAACGTCGTTAGGTAAAGTTTATGAAGTCGGAAAATCGACGATAACAGACATAAAAAGCAACAAGAAAAAAACTTTTGCCTCAAAGCTTAATTCAGATGATGGGTAAAAAAAACGAAGAATAGATGACTCATCCCTTAACAATGCAGTACTTTTTATGACTTACGCAACGGCGACTACATCCCAAATTTGTTTGTCCACACTAGTAGGATCATTCTTATGCGAGAAAGCTTTGGATTCCAATGAAGAAATGGGAGGACTTTCCGAATTTAAAGCTATAGTGCAGGTTGGTTAAAAGACTTTAAATTATCGGGAGCTCCACATTGAAAGACAAATTTTATCTGCCGATTTTAGAGCAGCGGAATCTTTTGAAATAACATTTTAGACCTTTATTGAAAACGAGGACTATTCAAAAGACAGTGTTTACAATGTCGATGAAACAGGGATATTTCGGAAATCTCTTCGTAGGAAAGCGTCTAGGAAAGAAGACTTTGTTCCTGAAAACAAAGTCAGCAAAGATCGAGTAGCAGCTATGCTTGGTGTAAATGTGGATGATTTTTGCCGTTGTTGGTGGTAGGAAAAGCAAAGCCATCGCGTTGTTTCAAAAATGTCCTTCTTGTCACTTACGAAGCGCGTTAAAGTACACGGATGAATTTCAACATGTTTACGAAATGGTATATAACGATTTATAATAAAAGTAGGAAGGTTCTGCTCTTTTTGGACGTTTCTTCCATCAAATCGACAAGAATTAGAAAAACTAAAGTGATTTTACAAAAATCAAATTCTGCGCCGTTTACTTTTGACTGAAAATGACTTCGAATGTCGTGGACAAAGAGCTTCACCTAAAGGACAGTTGCCATATCCTAATTTATGGAACTTACTGTCACAAACTTATATAATGTCTAGAAAAATTGTGACTAATCGTAGAAGAAGAAGAAACAAGTGGAGATTCAAATGGAACTGATAGTGATGAGCTTTTAAATTAAATGAATGTGATGCAGAGAATGGGCAAGAATTGTTAAACAATGGTACTAACTTAACAAGATTTACTATTTTAAGCGATGATGTTATTATAACTGGCGTAAATGAAGCTTGCCCCGGTGAGAATGGCTCTGATGAAGAAAATGAAGGTACTAATAATGCTGAATAACCGGAATAATGTTCTGCGCGATTACTGTTGTTAAAAAGAATGCGAGATCTTGTAGCTGCAAAACATCGTTCTACAATAATGCAAAGAAAAATTAGTGATTACTTACATTATTATTTCTCTCAAAAACCAAAAGAGCAGAAATATTATGTAAATGGAATATATTAGTTGCATAATACATATGATATAATTTATCACGTATTATTTAAACAAATTATATGTACCCTGATGACGCCGCGTAGGCAGAAACATGTACGCATTCTCTCTTTCCTTGCGTTGCGTTGCGTTTGCCGTAAATGATTTTATCAATACTATAAGGAAGCAAGTTTAGTATTATCTCTTTGGTTATATGGAAGTTTTTTTACTTTAAACGTTGCATGAATGATTTGTAATGAACACTATTTTAGTGTTTACTATTTTGTTTGCAAAATTATTAAGTACCCTCCTCTATTCCTATATTACAGACAGTTTGATTTTTCATCCACGCTAGTATGTTCACAGTGATTTGTGATGCACTGATGCAGATCCAATAAAGAATTGATTTCTCTGGGGACTTAATGTTGGTATTGATGTATCCTTGTGCCGAAACAACAACAGTATTTATTCCATGGAAAGCAGAGAAAATTTATGATTAAATTAAAAGAGTTGGCTGCACAACAGCTTCTGCTTTTCACTTAAGTGCATAAAATTACTAACGTTTATAATCATACGAGCTGAAAGTTTACTATATTCTCGTGCTGCTAAGTAGTTAGAAGGGTGTAAATATCAGGTTACAATTAAACGCATGTTTAAAAAAGCTATTAATACAAGTATAAGAGGAAAACTCCTACCGATGCTAGCCTTGCTCAATACGCCGAATTTTATGAACTGTGGTAAAACAGAATCGGCATAAAACAAACGGTCGTAAAATGTCGTGCTGGTATCCACATCATATATCAACCAGAGCGGAACGTATGTACTTACATATGTGCACAAAATTAAGTTAGTGTCTTCTAAGATCAAAATAGTTGTCACACGTTAGTCCCCTACTCTTTTGGTAATATAAGTTAAAATAAATACGTTTTGCGAGTTTTTTGATTTTTTTTTGAATTGAAAGAAGGAAAGCTAACCTCAAATTGTTACCCACTCATGTACTTTCAAATTACCAAACTTGATTTTCAGTTTGTATTTAAAGTAAAATTTAATCCCTAAAAAAGTGGATTTACAAGGCACTTGGCCAAATACGTGATTGCACCACGTTATATTGAACTAAACTGGGAAATTGTTTAGCGTTCTTCCGCTCCTTTATTCGTGATAGGTACTGTTAAGTTATAGTGAATTAGGATGTTTAAATTAAATTCTCTATTTTCAGAAATAAATTAATCGCAATGGACAATCTGCCAGGTGAGGACGCAACCTCAACATCTCTGTGATCTTAGACCTTTGATTTTACAGGCAATCTTTGAATGTAGAGTTTTACTATGGGATTTAACAACTTCTTAACGAATAATATCTAATTCGCTGAATTATACTAATGATATAGTTGAATGCGTGCTTGTAGGAAAATAGTGCATTAAAAATTAATATTTGGATGTGAAGAAAATGGAGAGAAGACAGGTTATTTATCTGTTTCACCCAGATTGTCGTTGAAGGCAGATATTAGTGCCAGTTTATTCATTATATATTTAGAGTGTTTATTATGAATATAAGTTGTAACGAATCGACCGTCCAAGCGAATTTAAAGATTTTTAAGCTAAGAAATGATTATTTTTACGTTAATTTCATTTTTCAATTTCGTTTAACTTTTATTTTATTGTATGTTTCCCTCGTGCGATGATGTATATGAACTTATGTAACGTGTTATTTTGAAATTGTTTTTGCTTCCATACGTCATGTTACGAATTTTAGGTATTGTGCAAGAGTTCTCTCCTGTTCTTTGCCGTATCTTTCGTCTTGCATAGCATGCGGCGGGGGTTGTTCTAGGCAAGATTTGACCGAACCCATATCGCTGACAGCATCGGTTGTCTTTGGTTAGGTATTCTGTTCTCACATCGCTGACGGCTTGAGCTATTCTAGGTAGGCCACTCGCATCGTTGACGGCTTGGCCTGTCTTTGGTGAGTTTCTACCAGTATCGTTGATTTTTAAAACTGTTTGGTGGATGCCTTAACACTCCGCATGTGAACGTAAATTACTGTTATATTCAGATTTTTTTGCGACAAATACTTGCATACAGCTATATTCATGAGTATTTACTTCATTGCGTTTTAATTATTTTAAGAATTTGATATTGTTTTTGAATCCATTTTTTCTATTATTTTGTGTAGACGTTAAATCCATTTCAAATAATCGGATCTCCGCTGCACTTTACATGTAAGATTAAAGATGTTAAATGTCCAGTTGCTTGCAGGTCTACCCGACCTACAGATTTAACTAACCGCCGCAGTTTACAGGTACGATTAATAAAATCACCGATCACTGCCGCAATTTACAATCGCCGTCGTCAACGGGTTCCCTAATATATTGATAAGTGTCAAAATCTCTTCGTGGGAAGTGATTGATTTTCCTAAATTAGGAAGACTTTCCTCTATCTTTAGTCTTTCTATCACGTTGTGTGAATCTATATTCATAAATTCTATTAAACCTGTCGCTTTTCGGATATTTCTAACTGCCTGTGCTAATACCTCCTTGCAATTTGCACCACGAACAATTGTGGTGCAAATTGCAAGGAGGAATAATACGCTACGCATTATTGATTTCTGCTGAGTGACTCCCATGGCGCTCTTCCTTGTTATGTATTCAAGAGCAAACTTAAATAGGATCGCAAAGATCCTACTTGGCTTTCAGGTCACTAGCTCTACCTATTCTTTATTCAAAGTAAAATTTTCTGTTACTGTATGCATTTTATATTCTGTGCCATCCGAAGTCACTCTAACGAACTTTATAATTTTGTTTGAATGAATGGCTTTGATCTGTTTATACTATATTAAATTTTGATGAAATTTATAAGTATTACGTGCAATTTTGTACGTTCAAAAATATTTTGTTTGTAAAATTATATAAAATATTCATCTGCAACTTTTCTTCTGCGCTACGTCTATTGAAGCTTTCTTTCACTGGTTAACAAATCACCTGGTACTGTCAGTTTATTATCTGAATGTCTATTTTTATCTGAAATTAATCTACTGCAGAAATATGTATCTATCTGTTGCATTGAATTGTATATTTTCGCGAATATCCAGTAAATAAGACATTACGTCTGTCTTATTTTTAATTTAATCCAGAGGAAAAATGCGAAAAATTATTGAGTATAATCGTACGTTGTAGTACCAACAACAACGTGATAAACATTTCTAAACATCTTTAAAATAAATGTAATAGATTTTTTTATTCTATATTCTCTGTAGCGCACCAAAATTAATTAACAAGACGAAGAAATCGCCGGCGTCATTACACGGCACACAGGAAATTCACTTAAATTACTGAATATGCAACGGACATGGTTAGCAATTGCCAACTTAACGAACTTCTCTCGTGAATGGCTCCCACGTAACTAATCTATAGTTCATTCCAAAACGATAACGTCCATTCTTGACGGTTTGCTCGAAAATTGAAGTTGGTGGATTTTAGGAGCCCTCCAAGAATTTAATTAAAGCGGAACTTAAAATGTAATAATTATGTATAGAGTATCAAAATGCTCTGATTTTATAAATTGTCGAAAACAGCTTGTTTTCAGAGCTGACACTGAACTGATAATTTTTTAGAATCAGTAAGAACGATTCTGTTCACTTTCGAGAACTGTTCTAAATATATATTACTGTTCACAATTCAACTAAAAGCTAAACTTTATGAAAAACATTTTGCTGATCGTATCCACGAAATTTTCTTCCATTTTATAACCACATCTTCTTTATTCTCGTTTTTTTATAAATATAATATTTTTTCTTGAAATACGTGTATGGGCACTATGCCAAGCGATTTCGTAATACTTATAATCAATAGAGGTCACTGTATAAACGGGAGAGGTTCACAAGCTAAAACACTTTCAACACATTTTAGTTAATACCTACATACATAAGCAGCTTATTTTAGAATAATTAGAATGTAGAATTAAACTTGAAGTTTAAATAACTATCAACTCATTATTAGAGCGCAACAAGTCGATTGCCTATCAATAGCGCCACTGAGCTGGGTTAACAGAAATAAACATGCGCGCTATTTAGAACAAAAAACAATAAGTGAATTTATAAAAACGCAAACACAATAAAGTAAACAACTTAGGCCTTCAACACCTGTATCATAGCGTACGTTTCTACAGTAGTCTCTTTGAGACCCGTTGCGGTGTATATATCCGTTTATACGCAGAAAAAGATCGTTCTACATCTAGCGATGTAATATTCACGTACTTAAAGTGGTCTTTGAATTTGTACAACGGATCTTCCGCAACACTATTGTTAAAAAGATGGCGTAATATAGAAAAATCGACATTTTTACATAATATAGTATTAAATTTTTCTCTGATTGAAACACCTTTTTCGTCATCTAAAATATCTAGCACTGTTCGTACGTGGTCAATAATTTTACACGAATCCCGTGACAGGACAACGAAGTGTTTTGCAATTTTTTTATTGCGTCGGTTACTGGAACGTAATTGTCGTTAATACTTTTTAAATCTGGTGCAACTTGAAGATTTTGGAATTGGATTTGACAGCTTTATTGTAGCTGTTTCTTTAGAGTCCAGCTAAAATCACTAATGTGATTTCTTCAAAATGTTTACAATAATAGAATGCTGCCTCTAACCATGTACCCCATCGTGTAAGATTTGGCTGCGGGGATTTCGGTATGTCAGGACACTGTGAAGGAAATAGTCGAATATTTTAAAAAAATCGCTTTCGTCTGTGCGATTAATTGATCCACATCGGGATAACATTCTCGTATAGTGTTTGCTACAAGGTGCAACGCATAAAGCAGATATGCCGCAAATTCGGATGAACAGCTTTGAATAATTGACCTGTGGAAAGCATAACCGTGGCAGCATCGGTAACCATCATTAACACTTGCTTTGGTGAAATTTCAAAGTTGTCTGGTGTTCTAACTAATACAATATGAACAGCTTCGGCAGTACATCTTTGCTGTCTTTTACAGGCTAGCAAATAAGGATGTGACGGTCCTTTCAAGGTATTGTCCGTGCTACAATCGATACTACGGATTTTTTTTAATGTCTGTAGTTTCATCTACAGTTATCCACAACCGTTCATTTTTTACTGCGGTTTTCACATAATTCCCAATCTTCTCGGAAGTTCGCACTGCGATATTACACATAGCACACAGCATAGAAGGCCGGGAAGTACCGACATGTAACGAAGCAGCTCTGTATCTCACGGTTAAACACTACTGGAAGGCAAGCGAGAATGTTGCGCTCTACTCATTATGAATCTCTAAAACAACATTAAGAAAATATACTCGAGTTCAGAAACACAATAAAGGCTTAATTTAAACTGAAATGTTTTCACTTCTTAATAAAATAACCAGTAAATACAAAGCATTCACTACATATTAATATCCACCTGACATAAAAATTTAAAACTTGCATATTTCATGTTAAAAATCTCGGTACTTTTGTGACGCAGTGCAAAATAGCGAAGGGAATATTATTCTAATTCATTGATTTAATTGAAACAATGCACACGTGCAAGACGCATTGCAATCGATTTTGAAATCTTCCGCACAGGAAAATATATGTGTGCCACTTTGCTGCACGTAGCAAAAAAAAATGCAAAGCAATAAAGCGACTTTAATGAAAATACAGCACGCAAATGTTCTGAAAGCAGTTCGTAAAATGGAAATTAATTTGGATGAATGAAGTTTATCATGCCGTACAGTACACGATCTTACGTTTAGAGCAAATCTGAAAATGTCTGAAAGTATATGATACAAGGGAAAAGTACAAGAATAAGTGATAAATCTTTAAAATATTTTGCTTTCCACAAGATGAACGGTGTGCTAATAGCGTTTTAACTATAGATGGTACAAAAAATCTCTTAATTAAAAATCACTACTACAACAAAAAATTATTTTAGCAAGGAATCGAAGAAAAATTTCTTATGATATCTTTGTATAAACTGTTTAAATCAAGTTTACCTGTTTTCGGAATATGTATTAGTTTGTATAATATCTGATATTATTGTGTTTATTTTTTTTTATGTTCTACAGCAGAGCTAAAAAGCCAGAAACTCCTATAAACTATCCAGTGATGTCAAATCGAAATTTTTATAATCAAAAAACAAAAAACGATAGCTAGTTTCTCTTTTCACCAATGAATTTAGTTTCAAAAAAGACATCGGCAATGTACTATTCATTTTTTCTATATGGAATAATTAGCGAATTACCACATAAAGGTATTCAAATTTGCAAAGGCGAGAATCATAAAGGGTGAGTTAATTCAAGAGAAAAGTTTTAATTTTTGAGGTCATTAGTGTTGGAATGCTACCGCAAACATGCGCATGTAATAGGCGAGTGCCATTCTGAAGGAGAATGTAAAATATTAGACCTTAGGAAACGGGAACTTGCACGAAACATTAGAACATCGTAGGAGATGGAGGATTCTTCTGAAAAATCAATAACTCCCATTACAGTAGATTCTATACTATATGGCGCACACAACAATATCAACAATAAAGGGAACAACATTCGATCCATTAAACAGATTAAATTGTTAATTTCGAGGGGATCTATGAAAGAACGCATGTATTCATGATCAATTGAATTATTTCTCTTAAGAATGTGAATTATAAAGTAATAAATAGGTTAATTTATAATTGCGCGTGGCTCTATCAGGTACATATGTGGGCGGTTGAGATTATGTTATTTCATTTTCAAAATTACGTATAACTATTGTCTGTTATACGCTAAACTTCGGTTCAAAATTCCAAGGAGTAGGACTACGCTACTTCTACATCCAAATTCTACAAGGGAATATTTTGCAAAAATACAAAACATGTTGCAAAATTCTGTTATGTTAAATACAATTTCTCAAGTTTTGTGTTTATCCTATTTTATTTAAATATTTACTTTAATAAAGGAAAGTTACAATATTGTGAACACCTATCAGAGGAATGATGCAAAATAATTAAGTATTGGTAAAATTTTATAAGCGTAATAAATTGTAATTGTCTTGACTTACAAAAATCTTATTCTGAATATTTATACTATCAATAAATCAATCACTATTTTTAACGTTAACGAAGCCGTACCTATCTATTGTAATGTTTTAAACGAAAAGAAATTGATTTTCTTGGTTAATTAAATTTTACGGTTCGGGTTGTGTCCTCCTAGACATTCTTTCGGCAGTTTATTAAAATATTAACGTTTTACGAAAATTAATACGAAATTGAATTACGCCGTATTCGAAGTATAATTTTAAGTAAAATGTGGGACTGGTAGTGCAGTGCCCAACGTTCTGTGCTAGCAGTCTCTATAATTGTGATTATCATGTGGACAAATATGTGTTAATTCAAGCGTAATTTGAACTAAAACTGAGCGAATGTTTAACGTCCTTTTGTTCGGGATAGCATTTATCAACTCACGGCCAATTAGGATACGCATTTTTAATTATGTTATTTCAATTAAATTACAATAAAACTTTCTTTGATTAAAATACCATGCGAGTACTCAACCTAAAGATTGACTCTATCATCTTAGACATTACCGGCAATCATCGAATGTTGGCTTTTACTACTTAGCATGACGACTTCTTATTCGATAATATTTTACTTACGAAATTATGACAAAGAAACAATTGAACTTATGCTGTACAGAGAGAAGACGGTTTATTTAGCCGTTTCACTGAGATCATTGCTGTCTGGTGCTATATATAAGTAATAAAATGCCAGGGATGGGAAGAGGAGAATTTGAGGTTCTTTAAGAGACTAGAAACACCGTGAAAGGAATCAAAAATATGCATCGCTCGGACATGGGTAATCGGGCCGTACTTGGCTAAACGCATAAGCATAGATAGGCACTAATAACAGCAACAGGACGTCGAATAATTTTTCATATAGTACTATCTATCTCACTGGGGACTGCATCGATCAGTATATGAAAGAGTATACATTGCAAAATTCTGAAAACTTGGCAGTACACTAAAACCTGCATGTGCTATTGAACTAAAATACATTTAATAATCTGATACTTGCGGTTATATCGAAAATAGCTGTCAATCTTGTTATTTTAAAAGGAACGCCCTGTATATTATTGCATATTTTAATATTTCTTATTTCTAACCATATTTGAAATACTTGGCTTTTTTTACTTTCAAATGAAAAAAGTGTGAAAACTTAATTTTTTTTTGATACAATTATTTTTCTCTGACTTATTGAGAGTTGATCGTAGGCTAAGGTATGTAAAATGATATGAACACCATGTATTAAGTCTTCGTCGACTCAAATGTACAATTACTTGTATATAATATTGACATTAATAAGACAAATATTTTTAAAATTGATTAAGTGCGGTGATGGTATTTCGAACATTTTCGAACACATTGATTCAAACGAGTCAGTCATTTCGTTTCTTGCATAACAGCATTTATCTTTGCTTTTTACTATTAATAAAATTTATGTTTTCCACTCTAAATTATTTTTATTCGAAAATTTTGTTATGTGAGGTATTAGACGATCAATGAAAATAAAAAAAAAGTCGCGAATTGTCATTTAAAAGGTTATCGATAACGTCACCACTTGAAAACCAGAAGTGGGTAACACTTGAAATTGATGCAAAAATTTATTTATTTAAAAAAAATTAAATTGATCTGCCAAAGCATTTCTTCGAAAATCAATTGCTTCAAATATTTCACGACGAAATCTTACGTATAAGGTTACATAGGATGACGTATATCTCACAGTTGTTCAATAGGTATGTGTAGTGAAAAGATATTATTATATCACCGATCGATATTCGATTATATGATTAAGATGTTCAAACTTGTTTGTTTAATAAATGGCCAGTAATATCAAAATGGCAATGAAGTTCTCCACTGCTTTATTTACGTTTATTTTTACGTTTAGGTCATTCCTCACACCTAATAAAATATAGTTTTAGGTGCATAGAAAGTTTAAAGGCAAATATGCCATACTTCCCTTCCATATAACTATTTCTGTCGTTTCCAGTTGAACAATTATTCATAAATAAGTAAGTCAGTAAGCGTTTCTTGCTACACAGGAAATCGAAGACACAGTGCATTTTCGATCTAAAAATAACTTTACACAGACATACATTTAAATAACAGAAGCCAGACAAATTATCGCAATTTGATTTGAAATGCTGGTAGTGCATGTAGCCTATTAATTTCTCAATCTGGTATGTGTAATTCAATTTGCTTGTATTGTTTCCTCACCTGCATGTTTTTTTTTTAATTGGAGTACGTAAATAATGAAATCTTGCAAAGTCAATGTTGGTTGGGAATCTTGTTAAAATGTTTCTTCTTAATTCAAAAAAATCTTCTTGGAAGAAATTTGTGATTGCGTGTTAACAAAGCAATCTTGTAACTCTAACTATCTAACTATCATTATAATCGTATTACAGCGTTTATCAATTATAGTTCACGCGGTTGAAACTAGAGGTACAGATGACAACGATAACGTAGCGAATACCTCGTTAATATTCCGCTTAAATTTTGCAAATACGATCGAAAACATTAGCATGTTGAAATCGTGCTGTTTACAGTTTTGTACCTAACAAAATCACATTGCAATGTGAATCACGTTTAAGGTTTAGACAACATATGCACAGGATGCATGCACCGAATAATTAGAAGTTCCTGAGAGTCAGATCATAAATAGCGTTCCTACCATAACGTAACTGCAAGAGGGATTTAGGTTCTGAATCGGATGTGCTGCGAAATTCATACATTGATTTATGGTAGCAGTAATTATGTAATGCGCGATTACTACGTTAACGCCAATGTAATGTTTAATGCATGCGGAAGTAGGTAAATACTAATTAAAGCGAGACAACGAAATTAATTTTCGTCCTATCTACAAGATTATGTACCTACAATGAATACGTTCTACTTAAGGTCGAAATCTTCTAAGCCAAGCGTGACAAACTCAAAGACTGATATGGGACAAATAAACAAGGTTTAACTATATGTGAGGTGCAAAAAAATAAAAACTTCAAAATCAATTTTCGAAAAGTATAGAATAAAAAATGAGAACAATCTATCTGCTACTATCTTTCCTACTTCAGGAAAAATCTTGTTCATAGTGATTACTTTCAAAAATGGCTTAAGGTGAATGTCAATAGTTCTAGATCTGACGGGAGGCTTATTTCCTTTCATATTTCAAAATGACTGCTCGCGCCGATAGGTACTTCCAGAGATATAAAAAATATCACGCGCAAACTTTCCAACATTTTCACGTCTAGCAGGTAAATATTTGTAAAATTCAGGCATGCCAACTTGAGGGAATTTTGCCTTTGAATCTGGATGCTACTTATATCTCATTTAGCTGCGTTTGCATACTTATGATTAGGTATTGATTCTATGGTTATTGAATAAACTGAGGAGAGCAAACAAAATTTGCTTTCCAATCATTTCAATCAATCTGCAAATCTTGTTTCAAGTTCGCTGTTACGGCTTAATATTTTTTTCGCGTATTTTTATGCGATCCAGTTTCACCTAAACTTAATTTGCTTAGGTTGTGTGGTGGAAAAATCTTCATTTTTCAACTAGTTTCCTATAAAACTAGCCTATACGTGAATGGTTTAGCTCGAGCGCACATGTTCGTAATGATCTGATCCTTTCTTTGGGGTTTAAGTTTAAATCAAAGTATTTTGTTATTTCGGCCATGAATGATCAATCTTGTTACCACGCTATGTACAACGGTATAGCATGACAAACCGGAATTATCTGTGTCTAATTCACAACTGAGAAGACAGAGAACTGTACCTCGAGGTTCTATGAATTTTCTGAAACGAAGCAATATTACATATTGTCGTTTATTTATTAGTTTTAACAAATTTTGTTCTTGGAAGACAATATTCGAAAAAAGAGGTAAACAAAAATAAATTAGGTGGCAATGACTTTAAACTAAAAGGTATAGTTTTTAATACATAACAACTTTTTCAAATAGCATTTTTCAATATTTTAAAAGAAAATGTTTCAAGTTTACTCTTGGAACAAAATCAAGTTTTCGAACGTACCCCGTACAATTTTCCATGTTCTCTTGGTACATGTTTACTCTTAAGAAATGCACAAACTTTTATCAAGAATAATTTTTTTTGTGAGAAACTTATAATCCATTAAACGAAAAGAGCGATAGAAACTAGATTCAAAGAACATATACAAAATTATCGCTACGGCAGATTGGACGCGTCGAGTGTGGCACAACATATAAATGAAACCGGGCATAGTATTAAAGTAGAAAACTTAAAATTGATTAAAAACGTAACGCCGCCGCGAGAATTAGATGCGTACGAAACGGTTTACATAAAAAGTAATAAAAATCTGATGAACAGAGCAAACGGACCGTTGTCGTACTCTGTTCTTTTTGATCTTTTGCAGTAGGCTGGCACTTGTGTTTATATTTTGGGTTATAAAAGAGATCTTCCCGTCTATCTGGCCGTGTGTTTCGCATGTCGTAGTTTTAAGACGCATAGAGGGTAGGCAATATGTAAACAATATTTCTTCTCGGAGGAAGGGACAGGAAATCTGTTTACAATCCATATGGTGCGTATCTTATGAATGACACTGTATGTACTTTATTTGATTATCATGTTTTTTTCATATTATATGAAAAATTTTTAATATTTCCAGGGAGAAGATCGTAAAACTTTATACTTCGATAACAAAAAAAAAATGTTGAGAACTGTACACAGATTCAAAAACTTTTAAACAGGGATATTCGCTGTTACGATCGATGTAGATAAACGTCGTCGACAATTTGAATACCATCGGAGACGTTCGTTACTTTACTTTTTCCCTTTCCTGCGGACTGATCCCGTGATAATAAAATCCTTTCAAGTCATCGCTATTCCATGCTCCATAGATTTCTCCAAAATAATCCTATACGTGACAAGCAGACGAGCGGTTTTCAAACGGTTTTAAAAATAAAAGGAAGCACATTTTATTATTCTGCCGCAAAGCTGTATCGCCGTTCCTGTTTCGTTTGAGATATCAATATGGGTGTCTCACCGAGAACTGCATCGATCGATGTACGAGAGAATATATATTAGAAAATTCTGAAATTTCGGTTATGTGCTATGGCCTATACGTACTATTGAATTAACGCTCGATATATGAGAGAGTAAACATTGGAAAAACCTTATATACTATAGCCTATACGTACTATTGGAGTAAAATATTTTTAATGAGACACATCCGGTTATAACTGTCCACTTTGTTATTTTAAATGGAATAACCTATATAATATTGCATCTTTGAATTTCTAATTTAAGGTTTGTTTGAGAGAGGGACGAATCAGGCAAACATATATTTTGCCTATATCGGTTTTCCATAGTTCAGCAACTAAAAGAAATTGACTTCTCAAAAAGGGTGAGCTTTTGTGCATTTATTTTAACAAGAGAACGAATTATTTTCGGACAGATGAAGCCAAATTTATACGAAACGGTCTAATTAACCTGCACAATTATCATTACTGCAGCGGTTTGAATCTCCCTGTATTTGGAGAGCAAAACCCCAGCAAACGTTGAACTGCCGGAAAAGCTGGCAATTCAATATTTTTTTGTGTAGTAGGAAATGATGGTGTGCTAGTATTTTATTTTTGCGTAGAAAGCTTAAACGATAAATATGAATGTAATCTGCAAATCATAGAATATGCATGTTGTTTCTGTGTAAAACCGCTGGTCGGGCTTGAATAAATCTTACTTGGTTAGGAGTTTTTTGCAAGAGCTATTTTATTATCAGTAAATAGTTAACAATGAATCGTAGAGCGCTTAAATATAGAGGGACCGATAAATATAAAATTATAAAATTAGGTTTTCTCAATTCATTAATCGTTTGCATTTTAATTAGGGAATGCCGAAAGACTATTAAGTTTACATTCTTGAATGTACGATAATAGGAAAAAAATATTTATTTTACCGTTTAAAGTTCCAAAACATCAAAAAATATGTTGGTTTCCTATATTTTGGTATTAAATTGAAAAAATTTACAACTGACGATTTAAACCATCTTGCCTTAACGAAATAGCTATTGGTTAAAATATAAACGAAACACCTCTTGAGATATTCTTCAATATTTATATCTAGTACGTGTCAACCTCGTGCTTGGGTAGAAGATAATTTTCCCTTAAGTTAACTCTAACGAAACAAAAGTGTATAGCACGAGGGATACCTTTTAACATTTTACAGAAATAATGAAAATATTCGCCATTAAGAATTATACACTTTTACATTCGTTCGAACCAATTTTCGTAACGCTTTCTCTACTCTGAAGGTGGTATCTCCAAAACATGGTTTTTGAAGGCTGATCGCGCATTCTTTCTTTGACATTGCGTTACAAAAGGAAGGCGTTAGACGATATATCAGGTGAATACAGGCAATAACATATTAATTCGATATTTTTCTCTTTCAAACTATTTGTCTGAGATGATAAGGGATGATGCGACGTTATCGATTGCTTTTCATGATTTCACCGATGTCCTCTAATATAAGTATTCTATACCATTCAGCATTAACTCTTCGTTAATCCTCCAAAGAAATGCTTGTGACATAGAACGAAAGAAACAATAATTTTATTGAAAGTGTTTCGTGAATGAACACTTTTTAATGGATTCGGTTCACCTGAGAGCACCCAAACAGTTGATTGTTGCTTAGTTTCGGGCTTGTACGAATATACCCAAGTTTCATTAGATATATAAGAATTTTTTCGAATTTTTTTAGTATTTCTTTACACCAACTGGCACGAGTCTTTCTTGTGATTCGATTAAGTCATACGTAATACATCAGGAACAGATCTTATTCACACATAAATGTTCATGCAAAATCGAATGTACTAGAGCCTTCGGTAAGTCACATGCCAATTATGTTAGGCATAGCATCGATGTTCTTTGGAACAACGACTTATTTCGGTCGACCTTCACGAAATTCACGACGACCACGATGAAGTTCTGCAAACTCTGCAACTGCAAACTGAAATTTCCATTCTTTCACAAGATTCCTTTTTTTAACGCTGACTGTAAATAAACCACTCGGCTAATTTCTATGTTGTCACTGCTTAAACAATAACAAATGCCAAATTTTATGAAAATAGTAATGTATTAACCTTCGTATACTTTAATTTCATTGTAGTGATTTATAACTAATATACACTAAGTGCGGACGTAAACGAATCGTTCTTTAGACTAGCGAAAAACGAGTTCCACTTGGAATACGTAACGTACGATAACACTTTGGTGAACACTGTTCTTGTTCTCAAGTACCATCTTGCTCATCTTTCGCGAATACTCTCAGGTTAAAATTTCGCACTTACATCTTCTTGAGATTACTGAAGTCTTGGACGTATTAACACTTAAATTACATAAAATTGCCAACATTCTTGCAATAACTGTAATGAGGATAGATATATGAGAAGCAACATAATTTAATTGATTCTTCTTATTAATGTGATTAAAATTGGAAAACTAACTTGCAATATATGCTTTTTGTGTGGATACGGGTAGCATCTTAATGGTTTCAAATTCAAAGAAAAACTCGCAATCTCGTTTTAATCTAAAAAAAAGCCTGCTAAAAGAAACTAATCTTATAAAAGGAAACGAACGCAAGTTAATGTCGAAAAAGAAGGCGCTGAATGCATACTAAATTAGCTGAACTTTACGAGCAGTTTTTAGATTATATCGCCTTTTAGTATATAAAGCCTTGTTTTAATGCGGCCTTGCTGTCTTCATCCACTTTATATTTTAATTGCGAAATACGTACTGCTGCCTTTTTAACAAGGGAAGTTATGTATGAAAATTTCCGTATTGTAGCTTCAGTAACAATCATTATTAAAATTAGTGTCATTAGCTGCTGTTTTACTCTAATAAGAAGGATCTTGTAAGTAAAAAATTAGTTGTGTTAACACATAATGGAAAGCGATTAATTTGATAGCTAGAAAAGTATATAGGCGAACGTCAAATATTTTTGGGAAGTGCAATTTCTTTTTCAAAATTTTGGGCCGGTACTAGGAAAAATATTGTATACCGCTCGGGCCGTAAGTGCTTTTGTGTCTCGGATGTCATGCACATACGTTCTTTGTGACATAAATAACTATTTTAATACAACCTACTCTAAAAGTAAGTCTTCTATTTAATCATATAATCGCTTTTCAAAAAGCTCAACATGTTATCTATGTTAATACACGAATTCAGTTATCACCTTTCTATCTAAATATTGATATGCAATGTTCATCATCAAATGAATATCAAATGTTCGCTGCTAGAACCGGGTAAGAATTGATCGTAGATATATCGAATTTGGGTGTGATTATTCTTGAACGACCGACGATATGAATAATAATAATAATATTTTCTTTATTACAACCCTTAGGAAATTAAAATATATAAATAATAATTCCAAGGGAGGTCATTTTTACTAAGAAACCGTCACCCGTTCTTTAGGCTCTTTGCTTATCTGCAATACAAAAGCCTATTCATTACATTGTGTAGTTATCTTTCTCAAATAAAGAAAATAACCGTTAAAGTAATGACGGAAGCAATTAATGAATAAAGAAAATATTTCTTTTAATACTAATTAATAGAGTTGCAGTAAGTATGTGCATACCTAGAAGCAGAAAGCCGAATGGATGAAGCGAATATAAACGGCGACCGCCGATCGGTGATACATAAATGTGCAGTTAGTTTGGTGCAGTTCCTGCATTGTATTGTTCTGTGTAGTAAATATACAATTAAGTATGTCGAACGCGCGGAAAGGTAAACAACAACCATAAGCTGGGGAAGTGAATGAGTTTATCGGTAACTTTCCGGATTTATCTTATAGTGACGCTAAAATATTTCGTAAAGTTTCTGGTATTCCTGTGATAAGCTGGAACAAATACGATTGCAAAAGACCTGTAAATACGTAGTTCAACGTACAGAAATAAGAAAAATAGTGCACCACTAACCGTTCATTTTATATTCGATTTACTTGACTTCACGTTGATTATATATAATTTACCGCGTCACT
Source organism: Marronus borbonicus (assembly GCA_902655005.2). NCBI lineage: Eukaryota > Metazoa > Arthropoda > Insecta > Coleoptera > Scarabaeidae > Marronus > Marronus borbonicus. Next base: position 10,781,538 of record LR737384.1, on the reverse strand, counting down.
TACTGGATAAAGAACCATTTCGACATTTCTGGAATAAATACAATCCCAACTAGAAACTACCAACTCGGTCAGCGTTATAGATTGAGAAATGAAGAGCTGCGGCTATGTATTGATGAGATGACAGGTTATAAAAGAAATTCTAATGAAAATTTTATCATGTGTTTTCTAGAACCTTCCAAACAGACATTTTTATAATTTGTTATAACAGAGGGGGCAAAAATATTTTCAAAAATGGGCTAATAGTATAAATAAAACAGAAAACAGAATGAAAAGATCATAATATGATATGAAAGATGAAGGACCAAATTAAAAGTTACAAATTCTGCTCGATACACTGCAAAGTTCTTCGTAATTTCCGTGTTAATGCATTGGTCCGCTTCTTATAATCGATTTTTCCGTAATCTGGAATTCAGCAAAATATAAATAATGACCAATATGGGAGCCATAGATAGCAGTAACTGCAGCAGTAACCAACAAACTCCAAAGTTATTTTCGCCAAATGATACTTTCCCCGGTCATATGTGCGCTAAAAAGAGCTTTTAAATACCATTAATAAGCGATACGGCAATTCTATTCTAAATTAGCCATGTATAAATAAAACATGTTCCAGTACATTTCCACTGAAATCCTAAAATGCGAATGATCCATCAAATCGTTTTGAAATTATTGTAAGCCTGCTAATGCTATAAATTGTACTGTAGGACCACCGAGGAGGAACACTTTCGTCAACGAATAAACATACTTCGCCGGAATGCAAAATATCACAACAGACTATAATTAACTTGGGTGCCCGGACGTTATATTACTATATGTATTTCTAGAGATTAATCGCTGTTACGTAGGTATGATTCAGCGGCGCATTTATTAAGGTTATCCATTTCTTGCGCTCGCGTCCGAAAGCTCTAACATAGTATTACAATTATGAAGATTCGGTCGACAGTAAATAAGGCAAATTAACGCCTTGATGTCGAAATACGTGTAATTCCACAGCAAAGAGAATATGTGGGCTTCACAGTTATAAATATACGTACTACTTGCGCTTAATGAAGGAAACAACAATTACGTAAAGCGTCTGAAGGTCGAAAAGTAGGTTTAAAATTTAAATCCCGTACAACTTACGGCTGATGAATTTCAAATTAATCGGATTGTAAGGAGGAATTAGAATAGCTGTCTTCGCAAAGTGCTTACAAAGAGAGTAGATTCTACGCCAATTGTGGACATGAAATGAAATATCCTTTAGTCGTGTTAGAAAAAACTTTTTTTTTAACTATTTTTACCGAAATTAAGGATACGTTTGTTCGCCATTGTTTCCTAGACTCTTCCTTGTTGTGGGAGGAGTTTTATAACGAACCTTAAATACGACGTATGGCGCGAAATTGAAAAATTGGAGAGCAAATCTAACAGGCTGGTTCATTCTTGATCCTCACCATGCGGATCCGAATTTATTACCGAAGAGAGAGACTAGGTTTAAATTTGGCAAAGTTGTTAAATTTTGTACTTGTTATGAACTCGAAGAGAAAATGAACTTGTGACAAACGACAGCCGAGATTTAAACAAAAAACAAAATTTTCTTGATTTACCTCTAGCTTCTAGAGGAAAACTAAAACCACAATAATTGATGAAGAAGACATTTCAAGGTGAAATAAGGTAGCCACGAATTTTCAAACTTACCTGGGGTACATGTTTAGCAATGGAAACATGTACCCCAGCGAAGAAAACGAGATATGTTAAGTATCGAACCAGAGCGAATACATTGTATTCGGAACAACAACAGCCACATCGTACCATTTCCTAGATCTTGATACAAACTTGGAGAATGAATCTTTTAGCGAGCTGCGTAATGTTTACCTTAACAGAAATTTTAATGCAACTTTACAAATTTTGCACCTTAGTTATAACAATAATATTAATAATAACAGAAAACAACACAATAAATCAACAATTACAGTAAATGTTTAAATGACTGATCATTTTTACTAATACACAATACGTACGCTCGCCGGCATTCTGAACTGCCTTTTGTATGGTTTTTCTAGGAATTTCATTGAATGAATTACAGAGTCTACTTAGTTCTTCATTGTTTTGTGAAACATCAACTTATAAATACTATTTTTAACAATTCCTCACAAAGATAATCCAGAAGATTAGTCAAGAGTTCTCGCCGGCCATTCAAGAACATCACTACTTTCAGTTCAACGGTTTGCAAACTCTTGACTTAAGTAATTCCTCGCAATTGCATCATTGTCAGCCGGTTCGTCATTTTGTTGCCACAGTAACTGCTGTAGTTGATTTGGTGAAATATTGTTATCTAAAAAGTCAGATACGTATGAGCAAAGAACCCCCCTAACACATTCTCTACTGTCGGTTGCCGCTTATGCTCCGATATAAAATTTTAATTTGCTCATACTGATATCATGTTTGCGTCAGAAGCTAATAGTTAGCACTTCTCAAACTAAGAAATACTCTTATTCTATCATTAATTACTTGATGATTGCTTGAGCGTTACCCAGTTATGCTCGATAAGCATTCACAGTTTCATATTTTATATTTTAAGATTATGTATTTAGTTATAGGAATCATATGTACATGCCGTTCGGTCGGTTGGTAAAAAACATGAAAAGATTACAGAAACAAACGAAATTAAAAACAAAATGCAATTTTATTGTATGTACAGGTAAAAAAGACAAAAATAAATAAATAAAAAGTTATTCTGGCCTAATATAACATACTGAACATTAAATTTTTTTTTCATCGAAAAAACCTCCTTTGCTGTTAATCACCGCTCGAACTATTCTAGGCATTCTTTCGATAAGTTTTGTTAAAACGGATTGTGGAATATTAATCCATTCATGTTGCAGAATATTCCGTAAATGTTCTTGTGAAGTTGGGCATATTTTTCGGATCCTCCTGTCCAGTTCATCCCACAACAACTCTATAGGGTTCAAATCTGGGCTTTGTGGGGGCCATGTCATTACTTTCAGGGTGTGCTGTTCTTCTTGCTCCTTTAGATAGTTCTTACACACTAACGCAGTGTGCTTTGGGTCGTTGTCATGCATGAATGTAAAGTTACGGCCTATACGCAATCCTGATGGCACTGCATGATTATGGAGTATTGCAAAATAATTTTCCTTCCTCATTACACCCTGCACACTGCATAAATCTCCCGTCCTAGCAAAGGAGAAACATCCCCACACTAACACAGAACTACGCCCTTGCTTCACTGTAGGCACAATGCAGTTCGGGATCATTTTTCGGTTTTAGATCTTCGGACATAAACTCGTCGACTTTGCCCAAAAACCTCAAACTTTTACTCGTCACTCCAAAGCACGTGTTTCCAATCATCTAACGACCAATCTTGACGAGAACGGGCCCAGTGTAGCCGTTTTGCTCTGTTGCCCGACGTAATAAGGGTTTTCGAATGGCAATGCGTCCATGAAGGTCCGCTTGTTGAAGTCAACGTTTTACCGTACTCGCCAAAACTTGTTCTTCACGGCCGCGATTGACATCGGCTGCTATTTGTGGCGCTGTTAATTTTCTATTGCGTTTGCTTAATAATACAATTCTCAAATCTTCAGCTTTTGTTGTTTTCCTAGATGCTCCAGGACGAACACGATTTTCTATAGTTCCAGTTGTCCGATATCGCTTTACGATTTCATTTACTGTTGAACTTCTCATATTTATTTTTTCAAACAGCGTAATAATGCGTGCACGTTTTTTTACACTTGTAGGCTTGCCACGTGCCATCTTGAAGTAAATTTTCTTAAAACTTTCGCGCAAAAAACGACAGATGCACCCCAACACACGTTCAACAGTAAAATGAAGCAAATTTATATCTTTACGCCTGTGATAAAGAGACAAGAGTGATACTGCGGTATATTTCCTAAATGTATTGTTCGTTAATAATCCCCAAACGACCCGTTTCAAAAGATCGGTACTTCCGAGAAATTCTTGGAATGATAATAAAAGGGAGTTTATTGCGGTTGTCGCAATATTTCTACTTGACATAATAATTTATGGCTTTAATCCCTTAGAAAAGAGTGTATGCTTAATATTTTTCTAATTTTATGTATTAATAATTGTATACAGTGTGATATAATAGATTTTTATTGTATGACCGAACTTCACTGAACGGCAGTGTACATACACCAACCATCGAAGCTACGACATTAGTAGATGCTGATTGCAGTACGAATCACCAACTGAACTATCGTCCAGTTCACACTGTTTACTGATGCAAAACATTATCAGACAGTAGTTAAGGTTTGCACTTCGTTAAATAATTATGTTGTTAACATATTCGTTACATATTGCTGCTTTCACTTCTTTTGTCAATGCCTGTGGGTCGACATATTGTAGTTTTATCGAATCCAGATTTGTTCATGTTTAAATAATTGTAAAGAAAAATTTAAGCAAAAATTTCTATAAAGAACAGTAGTAACACCTTCAAGCTGCAATTTTATTTAATACTTAGTGATGTTGTTGTGTTGTAGTCCTGATTTATAGACTTGAGAATTTGGAATAAAAATTCCTATCAAATAAACATGAAATGCAGTGAGTCTATTAAAATAAAATCATTCGTTACCTAAAGCAATACTTAAGTACCTAAAAATTAAGTCTACATAATTTAAATATTTTAGTGAAATACATTATAACAAAGGTTGTCCAGGGCACGGCGCCTATAGAAGAAGTAAGTAAATAGGTCCAGTTTTAGTAAAAAGTTCTACTTATTCATGGCAAATGAACTTAGTTGATTCACTATAAACGAATTGGAGTTCTTCCACTGCAAAGGGACTGGAGTTCATTTATCACGGGTAAACTGATCCTCTTGTCAGAAATGGAGGGAGTTACAGCAACTGAATTGTTCCTTCGGTTGAGTTTTGAATAAATTATTCACCTAATTCAATTAAAAATTCATTTAAATTCGACATACTTTTTTTGAGCGTAAATGTGTTCTTTTCGTTGATATTTCTATGTGGTTATAACTTTGTCTAGAAAATGTTTACACAGTTTAGACTTGTACATATTTTATGGAGCTGCTAGTACAACGTAATATAATTATGTGTTAACAATTATATATTTATAACGGTCTTTTATTAACGACTGATGAAAACATGTAACATACAACAAATATTTGGAAGTACTTTATTAGTAAGTTTAGAGAGCATTGTGCTCTGTTACCTCTCAAATATTTCTTTCATTTTAAATTACTATGTCCTCATTAATTCTCAGTACTTTTTTTAATAAAACTATCAGTGTGTACAATAGATGAAACTATATGAAAGTTTATTTTAAAAGGTTTAACGTTATACGTATCTATTAATCAACCAGCATACAGAAAATTTGGAACTTCTTTGGTATTTTCTAACGTAATTAATTATATGAAAACATGTCGCGCGATAAGAAATTCAAGCTGATATTTCCCACTACACCACGGAGGCTTGTCAACAATATAATACCTTGAGGACAATATTGTGATTTATTTGCGAATAAATAACATCAAGGTGTTAAAAAAAGAATGTTCACGAGGTTTCCGTGGTATAGTGGTTACCACTCCCGTCTGGCAAACGGGAGACATCAGCTTCGATTCCTCGCCGGGATATTTTTTCATATAATTAATTACGTCGGAAAATACCAAGGAAATTCCAAATTTTCAACGATGTTATAGTTCGCTCGAGCTTAATAATCCAAAATTTTTCCCAGAACAGCACAACCTAAAATTATTTCTATGTATATAGGGGGAACCAAAGCAAGTTAGATACTGGTATTAGCCAATTAACGCTAGTTAACTAGTCCAAGGAAATGTGTTTCCATATTGGTATTAGTGAAAGCAGGAGAACAGTCGATATTTCAACATTCGACCGGTTTATATATACTATGTTGTAAGTTTTAAACTGATTTGGCGAACAAACGAATATTGCGTATTTATATGATTATATAAATGAAATAATCAGTCACTATCGGTGACATGATGCCATGATCAGACGCGTGATAGAGGTTGAATAATTCAAAAAATGTAATAAATAAATGTGAAAAACATTATTCATAACATTTTGTAGTATCAATTAAGGCGCCAAGACAAAAATCCATAGGTTCATTTCGGTTCTCAAGTGAATGTAATCATCACATAGTTGGAGAGCGTTAGTTACACCCATCAAGCCTTAATTGCATCAAATTTACTGTATTTCGATAGCCATTTGACAACATGATCCTATAAGGTCAACAAAGGACCTAACTTCCATTCAATTCTGAGCTTCCGGTTTGGATGCCTTTGTTTGTTCGTCACTCATAGCATGATTGAAAAATTTGTATCGATCAAAAGTACCATGATTACTTTATGAATGAGGAAACAAGGCCAATGCTTAATTCCTCTTTTCATGGATTATTCATATAGTACTATGTTTACAAAAAAATATTATAATAAAATGAAATACGTATTGAAAATGTAGTTCAGTAAGATAAACACCCATTATATCGGATAAGGTTTACTATCATCTACCTGCACTTGGCCGATTACCATAAACTGTTTATTGCAATAATAATCCGTCGGAATTTCTGGGTAAATCTAGTCATCAGTTAGATTGTAGGTAATAATGTTTAAATTACGTTCCTAGAAGATTATAGTGAAATCCGCAACCTATGGGCAGTTGCAGTGTGGTATTTACTCTGTTAACATCGTGAGCGAAATATCGAGTGACAGTTTCTTCAAAATGCCTCCACGAAGAGAGATTAGTGAGGAAACACGTGCGCTTACAATAGCTAACCATAAAACTGCCATAAGTAATCGTCAAATTGCAAAAAAAATGAAAATACACCACGCTACGGTCGACTATTACGTAAAAAAATATCGGGAAACTGGCAGTTTTCTTAATAAAAGATGGAGTGGAAGACCGACCAAGAGCGACAACATCTGCAGATGATCGCAGAATAGTGGTTACGAACAAGTTAAATAGACGTAAGACAGCCCCAGAAATCACCGCAGAATTAAATGTTGATCGCCCAAAACTAGTCGGTGTTTCTACAGTCAAACGTCGCCTACAGAAAGCCGGGCTCCATGGACGTATTGCGATGAAAAAGCCATTACTACGCAAAACCGACTTAAATGGGCTCGTGAACACCAACACTGGACGTTCTATGGACGGTTGAGTGCAAATTTGAACTGTTCGGAACCCGAAGACGAATATTCGTAAGAAGATCTGTGGGTGAACATGCCAGAGAAGAGTGTAATGCTGCTACCGTGAAGCATGGAGGAGGTTCTATCATCATTTGGGGCTGTTTTGCTGGTACTAGTGTACGGAATTGTGAAAATTGACGGTATATTAAAAAAAGAAGGCTACCGCGAAATTTTGGAGAACCACGCAATACCTTTCGGAATTCGACTTTTGGGTCAAAATTTTATCTTCCAGCAAGATAGCGAGCCAAAACATTCCTCTAAATTATGTAAAGACTATTTACGCCATTTAGAAGAGGAAGGAACTTTCAAAATCATGGAATGGCCTTCCCAGAGCCCCAACTTGAATCCGATTGAGTTACTATGGGAAGAACTGGATCGGGAAGTACGGAAATCGGCTCCGACATCAGCTACTGACATGTGGAACAAATTGCAATCAAGTTAGACCTTAATAATACAAGAAATTCTGGCAAAACTTATTGCGAGAATGACTCGACTGTGTGTTGCAATTATTAACTCAAGAGGTCACATAGATGAAAGCAAAATTTAAATTAAACGTTTTAATTTTCGCATTTATTTTGTGTATTTTTATGAGTGTATGTGTAGATGTACATAAAAAATAAATATTATCATATTTTTGCTGAGTTTTTATACATTTTTGCTGTCAATGAGAGTGCCTAAACATTTTTGAGCGGTAGTGTATATTCAACACTGAAATCTCTTATTGTTGCTATTTAATATTAAACCTGAAGAAAAGAACCTGAAAAAAGAAAATGACATAGTTACTGCAAATTTTCTGTATAATCCCAAAATTTCCGAATTTGAAACTAAATTAAAAAATTTTGGGTCCAACATTAAAATAACAAAAAATATATTCTTTTATATTCTGAACTGTACTATTTCTACGTTAATTTTGATACAATTAGTAATATGGAAAAATACCAGTACGAGCTCTAGAATAGTCATGATTTTGCTGCTTGAATATGAAACGTTACTGGGTACCCGACCTGTATTAGACCATGTGTCTTCATTTCAAATGCTACTAAATGGAAAAATCAGCCAATAGTTATAATATATTCAAATATGTACGTACCTAACATAATACTTTAGTTGGTGCTTATTTCACCTAGTTTATTTAATTATAGAGAAGCCATTCACAAAACTAGTCAACATTCAAAAACGTAATTTCCACTAACTGAATGTAGTGTGTTCAAAACTGGCAGTAATCCATCAATAGACATAGCCGTGCAAAATATGTTTTATTTTTTATCATTTCAAGTTTTTAGTATTCGCTATTAAAATTTTGATACGTTTTTGAATGCATTCGAGCCAATTCTTGAAACATTTTTTCCTTCAACAGCTTCTGAGGTGATGAAAATCGCTATAAACGCGTTTTTTGTTTGATATCCGGGAACAAAAAAAAAATGTTAGGCGATAAATTAGGTGAATACGGGCAATGCAATATTAATTCTATGTTTTTCTCCACTAAATAATCAATTGCGTGACGTGCTGTGTGATGTTTGCAAACAAGTTATTGCGTTAACAGTTCTCGATCCTCCGAGGCAATGCTTGCGAACATGTTCAGTAATTTTTTTGAAAGTCCTTCGTGAACTAACAACTTCTGGTGGATTCGACTGATCCGGGAACACCCAAGCAATTGATTGTTTCTTAGTTTCCGGATCGTACGAATATGTGGAAGTTTCGTCAACTGTTATGATGTATATGGGTTTTGAAATTGTCTGTCAAACTTTTTGAGCATTTCTTTACCCCAACTGACGCACCCCTATCTTATGCGGAATCCGTCGGTAACGGATCTTTTTCACACACAAATGCTCAAGCAAATTGAATGTACTGCAGCCTTCGATATGTCTCTATCTCGCGGTAACTCACGTGCCAGCCAATCCTCTTTAATTACGTTACGCATATCATCGACGTTTTTTGGAACTGACGGACGCACGACCACCTCGAATTTTTGCAGACAAGTTATAAACAGCATTTTTTGGTGCTTCATTACCAAAAGTTGAACGTAGCGATTCGAGGTATTATTATTGTTAGGTCTTTATTAAAATCGTGTAATTATAAGGAGCTTTTAAAAAACAAGCTCACTGTAAACACACTATTCGGCCAATTTCTGTGCCGTCACTGCTTCAACACTAACAAATGTCAAATTTTCCGAAAATAGTGTCAAATTTCAATAGTGTCATCTAGTGACCGCTTGTGAAAACTTATGACACTACCCTTGTAGAACAACGATATATTAACGGGCTTCCCACTCGTATCTATTTATAAGTAATGTTGACCGCCAACCAATATTCAATTATTCAAATGCATCGTAATTAAAATTCCCTCTTTTAGATGTTTTCGTAATTAATTACGAAATACTAGCTTAGCGAAATTGCAAAGACCGGCGAGTTAATAAAAAAAGGGGAAAAAGTGTAAAATGAACGTGGTAGACTAATAGCGTACGGTAAAAGGGATTACTTAAAACCATAAATATTTATCAAGCTAAAGTGGAAAATTATACAAACTTTCATCGCGAAAGATACGCCTTGCCCAGTTGTAAATCTCACACGGAAGACTTGCTTACCACTACTCGCCAGAAAGATTCCCAGAAGATTGTTTGTCACAATGCTTTGTATGCTGCATTTGAGAAAATCTCTAAGGGAAAATGCTGGTGCGTCATAATGGATCACGGGTAGAAATTTTATGCGTTAATAAAACAGAAATTTGAGAGCCTGTTTACGAGGTTTTGTTTTAAGGATAACTTACTTGAAGTATTTGCTATAAAGTGGTATTTCTCTATAACTTGGAAGCAATTTTAAAGTAGGTTTTATATAACAAAGATACGTAGAATCATATTTCCCAGTATGTATAAATAACAACGCCAACATTTTTAATTACTTGACTCATATCTAGGTTACCCGAAAGTTGTATATTACTGTACATAACATACATTACTGTCCGACTTTGTTAGTAACAATAACTTATAAAATTTTATCTAATATATTAATAACTAATGACACTAATTAAGACCACGCCAACAACGGTAATGGAACATATAATTTATCGGTGGTCTCTTGATATACTCATCAAACAGATGGCATTGGCTTCTAGTGTCCCACTAACACATATTCAATGGTATAAACAAGGACGAACTCGATATGGTAGAAGAACTTTTGCATTGCTTGTCCCGGACAGACAACATTTCACCTTCTTTTATTATCGACAAACTCTACAAATTCCTAAAGCACTAAACGACCGTTAGCAATCAGACAGTCCCTTCGAGAGCGGATTATAAACCAACAAAGGGATAACCAAAAAATATAATGCTAAGGTAGCTTAGCTTCCTCATGGTATTGATGGAATAATTCACGGCAAACGCAAAAAAAGGAGAGAGAAAAAAATATACTAACACACGGACATGTTTCTGCCTACCCGGCGTCATCAGCGTGGCTTCGAGAGTATTTTTCATATCTCTGAGATATGAAAAATACTCTCGAAGCAACAAAGGGATACTCAGGAACTTCTCCTAAAAGAATCAGGGCTACCTAGTTCGGAGACCATCTTTTTTTATAAACGGTGGATAGACTGACCAGGTGGGGATCGAGAATGACGGTTTACAATCCACAATCCTCCAACCAACAGAATCACCTATAAAAATTTCTTGATAAGATGAAATGAAAATAATTCCAGCTGCAATATCAAAGTCACTCTGATTTATTCAGCATTACGATACCTGCTGGGACCTTCGCAGGATTCTGAGATTCTGAGTGGGGATAGGCGGTCTGTCATGAAATGGTTGCCAAGACGAAAATAAGACAGAGGAACATTTTCTTTGCAACTATCCAGTATTGGGCGTTAATGGGAAGGACCATAAAGAGCAGTTTTGCTTAGCCGTCATTAGGGCGTACCAAGGAATATTGGGATCGTTAGGAACCTTCTAAATTTCATCAATCGAAGCTCCCATGTATTACGTCGTATATGTTATAACTAAAAAGTTATGGGCAATAATTTGATAGTATTTTAAATAAAAAGCTTCACTTGTGCTACTGACTAGTTCGGGAATCAGAGCAGAGTAAGATAAAGGTTTTCTCAAGAGAAAAATCCGCACATCAAATATAAGTAAGAGCTCAAACAGGGCACCGGAAGGACTTTACGGGAAGAAGGTCAAAAACTTGATGTACCTCTCTTGATTCTTGAAAATATTGATATATGACACATTGTCAATTTTATTGAAAAAAAAAGAATAAATTTTGAATTTAAGAATGACAAATTAAAGTATATAACAAAAGTTAGGAAGTAGCACCCATTAAATGGAACAGTGATAACTCTTGCCACTTGCAAAATATTCTGCTCTTGTGCTTCCCGAGTCCTAGGTGAAATAGTGTTGCGCCGAAGAATCTCAGACTTATGGGGATCGTAATACGCTGTTAGCGGAACTGGTATACCACCCATCGTCTTGCGAAACACTTCATTCCCACCCTCTGACAACAGGAAAGAAAAAAATAAATAAACTTAGTTTATGAGGCAAGAGCAAAAATAAAAATTCAAAAACAGAAGATTAAAAAATTTGTTGAGTTTTAATGTAGTGTTGAGTTAAAATTGTAAATAGAGTTAAAAAGAGTGGGGAGACGTGTACATTGAAATGAAATTAACAAGTTATCGGAGAAAATAATTTGAATGAAAGGTAAACTGAAAAGTAGATAGAAAATTAGTCTGAAAATAGTTCAAAAAAAGAGAAAGATAATGCCTTGATAAATCTTAATTTTTAATAATCATAACAATAATTTATTTGCCCAGATTTAACGTCCAATTACACGACAAAGTAATATACAATTCATGTAAAAACCAGGTTTATGATGAAATTCACTAAGCTTAAATATAACTAAATTAAACAAATATGAAAACAGAAGAAAGTGTAGGTTTACAAATACAACTGAACTTCAATCTGAAAGCTTATTAGATACATTTTAATGAGGTAGTGCCACTTATTTAGAAGAGTAGTTATGGAGGAGAAATAAATGTTAGTGGATGAATCTTATAATACACTACGTGTGTTACATATTCTATGTACTGGCGACTTTAGCATGACATTTGTTTTGGATTTTGGCGTGTAAGACGTAAAGCACGACTGATTAGATAGACGCGGTATGATATAATCAAGTTTACTCAATTGCTCAGATGCATTAATGTTGCCATTAACCAAATTATACAAATATTACATTGTAAGAGGTAAGTAAAGCTATTAGCTTGCATTGGATATTTTAAGAATTTTCTTTGTACTTTTTCGAAGGAGTACGCATGGTGTTTATTGAGGGATATCTCAATAAATCTCCAATCTCGATCCAACAAAACTGAAATAAAGCAGCAATATGCGTTCGATGGCACGTAAGAGCCTTGTAATACGAATGATGAATCCCATTGTTTTTCACGCGCAGCTGATTGTTGTGGAGATAAGCTCATCTAATGAGAATTTTGAATCGAATCGGACGAACGAGTATATAAATTACAACGGTACATTTGGTTACGTTAATATTTAATCTGCTATTAGCACACCACGCTTGCAGTGAGCTTCTTTGATTATGCAAATATTCGCAGTCAGCAAGGGTATTAATAACGACATAGAGTTTTAAGTCATCTGCAAATAGCAATTTATGACAACCGCATAACCAACTTTTCGTGCACTTCACCAAATTAGTAGAGACTAGACACTCTCGGGAAACCAGTAGGCAACACGAACCCATTGAACCCAGATGAATAATCACGAGTCTGTCTAGTTTCTGCTAATTTCGTGAAGCGCACGGAAAGTGGCGAACTTTACACATCACACACACAGTCGAAGTAAATGGTAAATAGGAAGGACCACGAGTTTGTTGCTTAAGGGACACCAGAAGTGGGAGAGAAACGTCGTAACTTACAGTCCAGATGAGCAACGTAGTACTTTCCTTGTGTGAGGTACGATGAAAGTAGCGTTACTAAACATAGTATACATTCAATATGCGATCAAAGGCTTTAGATCAGTATAGATAACACCTACTTGCTTATTCTTATCTGTTATTAGAGATAAAATGACTCATAATTGCTATGTTCGTTATAGTTGTTTGTTTACTGATAAATCCATGTTGATAGACAGAGGTAACCGGCTTTAATTGAGGATGGCTAGAAATATATAATTCTTGGCAAAGCTATTTACAATACCTATAGGTAATTTTCCCCCGATTGTTTGTTATTTTTATTATATACCAGTACCAGCCTTACAATTTTCCAATGATCTGGGAACGCAGTTGTTTTTAAGGATATATTGAATAGGTAATACAAAGGAGGCGTTAATACTTGGCCACAGTCCTTTAATAAAAAAGTAAATATTTCATCGTTTTCCAAAGCACTATTATCATTCACCGATTTTATAACCGTAGAAACTTCATCTTCAGTCTATCAGTAAGTTATTCAGAACTGCGTAATAATAAAGTTACAGTATTTTGTTTTATGCGAGAACGAACAAACAACGTAACATAAATATAATAGCTATTTACATGTAGACTCAGTTTAGATGATTACGTTTACCGTTTGTTAAAGTTTTGATTCTCATTTTATGTATAGACGAAAATAAACGTTTGAAATTGAATCAGAAGACAATATTTTCGTTTTACAAATTGTAGTTAACAAATTAACTAAAACCTACGCTCCGGATTGTTTTCGTCGCATTTTTATCAAGAAATGTAAGTGTCTGCAAGAAAACTATTTTGGTCTACGGACTTTATCATTATTAGAAGCGAAAACAACTTTTCATTTGATTAGAAATAATACGAGCGTAAACAGTAACAGAACGTAAACGTAACAGTAGCTAAAGTTAGAAGAACAATTCAAAGTAAAACGACAAAGAAACTCGAGAAAAGTTATTTCGACTTATTGAACTTTTGTGTTAGAGGTAAGTGAACAAAAGAATCGTCTCCGTTGTAATATATGTTACGGCTCAGGACTAGGGTGCTGGGGTCCGTTTAAAATGACAAACTTATCCATTTAATGGATGAAATTACGAAATGTGACAGAGACGAATAGTAGTAAACAATGCATACAATGCTTGAAAGTTAAAGACGAGCTTTGATCTATCGAGTAAAAATATTGTAGCTATGCTGCATTTGTGTTAAAAGCAACTGAGAGATAACTTAACAGAAGGCCGGGTTAAGTTGGCCGGGTTGAATTTTACTTTTATGAAATTTAAGTTTGAATATTGTAGAAGTTAGTTAAGAATTGCTTTATGTGAATCATTCGTTGTATTCGTTATGAATTATCTAGATTATGCTTTTTGTGACCGAAAATAAAAACATATAAAGGCCTATGTCCAATAGTTAAAAAGACACAGTATAGCTAATAGTTACATAATAAATGTAACTATTAGCTATAGCTAACTTTATGTGAAGCTAGTAATTGTTTTAGTTTCATAGATAATAAAGATGTTAATGAATTCAGCATTGAATGCTGCCATCTTTTTAAGCAAAAATATTATTTTACGCGTTTACAAAATTATTGAAACCTTGCTGATTTGCTATTGATTCAGCACAATCTATATCTGTGTTCGCAGGTTCTTTGTTTAACGCATCTGTTTCAAAAAATGTTCTTTCGTTTTTGCGAACAGCAGAATAATATCTGAAAAGTTGCCTCCTATTTTCTAAGTAATTTGTGCCCATTTTTTAAAAGGGGCACTATTAATTCTACATCGTCCTTCTGCGAAGTGGTCTTATGTGCTCAAACTTTTATTCATATCTTGTTACTTTTAAGAGGTGTATTCTTAGTTGCAAACAGCATACTATGTTCCAAATGAATATATTCTGAACATAGCCTAACCACAAAGTTGTGAAACTTTAATCCAGGATATTCCACATACTGAATATTGAGCTTGACGGACCGACACACGATTTTTGTTTATCATTTTGCTCGACGTGCACGCGTGAAATTGCCTCACGTGCCCTTTTATTTTTCGATTATCCGGAAAATGCAATAAATATTATCCTTGTAATTCCCATATGGTGTGTAATTTATACCGCTTATAACCATCCGAGCCCGTACGCCATAAATCAGAGGCAGGTAGTTCGCCCACATACATGCTTATATACATTGCAATTTTTTTTCGTAACGTTTTGATGGCGCAAGCTAAGGAAGGTACCGATAAATCGTATTCTATGTAGTTAAATAAACAATTGCGTCCCAGAAACTATTACCTATATACACATGAGGAAAGTTGAATGAAAGAAGTATATTTTTTTGGCGTTATTTTATTAAGTGAAAGCAATATTTATTTGGTATAGGTAAATATGAAGATACTATTTGTTTCAAAATAAAATTTGTGACTATTTCTTTAGTTAAGAATGTGACGTTTTTTTCATTTAAATTCTGAATTTCTTAAAGTGAAATAATTAGATTTATTTTCTTGATTTCATTACTATCAATTTCTTTAATTCAAGCATATCAATTTTGTTACTTCAAATATAGTTTTGTTGATATTAGTCACTAATGCTTTTTGAGTTAAAGAAATCATATCTTTGGTAAAAAGCGATATTTCTTTGCTTGTATTGAAAAATATTATTTCTTATATTCAATTCCTTCCTTGAATCAACAAATCCTTTTTCTCAGTAGGTATGATCTTTCCGTCTAGCTAATTAAAACAACTGTATCGTCCATTCTTGTTAATGAAATAAAAACACAGATTATACAATAAAATAGTGAGTTACTGACAGATTTGCATGATTGTGGATTGTTTCACTTGTAATTAATATAGGACATTCATCTCTGGAATGTACTTAATTTTTTTTTGTGCGATTTCTATTACTTGCTATAATTGTCGCTAGAATTAGCAAGAGCATATAACGTAAGTATATTCAAGTGTCTGGATATCGGATGTTAGAACACCCATTCGTTTTAATATTCAATTGTCAGACAGATATCTGAACGTATCTACTCGATTTGCATTTTATTAAATGTACATAGGTATGTACGTCGTGTATTAAGTAGGTTGCAGAATTTATAATTATTCAAATTTGAATGAGATGCGTTAATTATTACAGCGATGAGGTCAAGAGCAAGAAATTCTGTTTAATTTTCTCTGCAAAATGCACTTATGCTGGGCGGCGTTCATTTTAAAGACCTCAACGAGCACTTTACGACAGCGGAAAGATATCCGTATCTATTAACGTGCATTAAGGTTATAATTGTGTTTAATTTTAGATACAAAGCTGCTTAAATGATATCTGAGCTATAATGTACACCGTATCCTAAATAATCTGCTTACTATTAGTAGTTTTGTTATTATCGGATAATAACAAAACTACTGATATTCTTCCGAGTTAAAGTGGTAATAATAATAATACACGATTATCCAACAGATAGACCCAATAACAGGATAATACAATTGCAAGTTGTATATATACAAATCATAAGATGCCTTCTTTTCCTCCACCTCTCTTTCTACTCAATCAAGTCATATAGCCTATTAGCTGCCTTGTGAAATGGGTATGTAGGAGCCCGTCT
This sequence comes from Marronus borbonicus, assembly GCA_902655005.2. Taxonomy (NCBI): domain Eukaryota; kingdom Metazoa; phylum Arthropoda; class Insecta; order Coleoptera; family Scarabaeidae; genus Marronus; species Marronus borbonicus. The sequence continues at coordinate 10,764,845 of LR737384.1, read as the reverse complement.
CGTAATAGTTTGATCATGAAACGTTCACACCATTCCGCCAGCACATCAAGACCACCTTGAAGCTTTGTTGTGTTGTCAAGTGAATGATATTTTCGAGAAGATATCACCTGCATAAGCAAGGCTCGGAAGATTGATGTTCAGGAGGAGATCATTAATATAAGATACAAATAATAATGGTCCCAGATTCGATCCCTGAGAAACGCTAGAGGCAAGAAGAAACATTAAAACAGTATCCATTATAAGTAACATAACACTTTCTCTCTCTCAAGTACAACTTCAGGAGACTAACCGCAGATGGAGCAAAACCGAAGGAGCTCAACGCCTTAGACAGGTCTGCATAGATCACATCAACTTGATCACGCCTATTCAAAACTTTACTGATAAATTGGGATATGGTTGCCAAATTCATAACCGTAGATCTTCCGGAGATGACGCCATATTGATTTGGGCAATAAAGAGCGAGTATTATTATAAATGGCAACATACAAGACCTTCTCATAAAGTTTTGCAAAATTGGAAATTGTTGAAATAGGCCTGTAGTTAGATAGAATTTCACGGTTACTTTTTTTATGCATTGGAATGACGTTTTCCAACGTTCAGGAAAAGAGCAGGATGAAGTAGAAAGCTGATTAATGATTTTAAGTGAGAATGCGGAAACAAATCTACAGTTACGATTCAAGAAGCTTGGTACATTTGTTAGGAAAAGTAGCCACTAGTTCATCATCATTGACCAGTGAAAATGAATAAGGTAACGAATTGTAATCAGCAACAGTCCAAGAAATGCCATCCTCTGCGTTGAATACTGAAGAAAATACATTAGCGAAAGCATTAACAATATCATTACGATCGGTAAAACCATTCCCATCGTCATCACACAGCTTGCCCAGAATCCTTGGAACATCTTTTCGCTGATCTGATGCAAATATTTCTAAATCTTCTGACGAGACGTCAAGAAGAAAAGAAGTATTAGCAAACGAACACCTGCAAAGTAATAAGTCAATGAGAGGCACCAAAGTACCAATGTAGTTGGTGTCAATAACAGTGAAGAATAAGTGTTTTTTTAAATGCAATTAAAATTCCACCACCCTCAGAGCGATTAACAGGAAAATCTCTGTCTTTACGTATAATCTTACAAATATTATTAAAACACTCATTATCGTATACTGAATCATTTAACCAAGTTTCTGTAATCAGCAGAATATCAACGGAATGGTTGTTATAAGAAGTATGTGCTTTGACTTTAGTTAGGCAAATTTACCACATAGGGTGGTAAATTTGTCGGATGTCATTAGCCATTGCGGTACTCAATTATTAAATTCGTCTCGCCCTTTGAGATGCGATCTACAAGCTGAGTCTTAACCGCGTTGTACAGTCTGCTGCGGAGTGCGACCAGAGGAAATGGCTAAATTAGCAATTTGCGTGTTATTTCTAATATTATTGAATTTACGGAGTTTTGTTGTTGAGTTAAATTTTGAAACATCTTTAGAAGGGGACAGACCTACTCGAATAGGTCGCGAACGCTGTCGTTAAACACATCCAATTTTCTTAATCTAACGTGTTTTATTTGGTCACAGTCCACATCCATTTATCGAAGTATGTTTTGCAGCGTATTTGTATCAATTTGAATTTGTACCTGCTTCAAACTACCCTAGTCAGGACTACTATAGATCTTTAATCCCATTTCTCAACTCATCTAACAATCAAATCAATTGAGGAAATTGACTAACATCTTGTTCGCATTCAATACATATTTAGTTGATTCACATTTAATGAACCTATCCTATCCCTGTATACTTTATTTATATTAAGGGAACAAAAACGTGGACATACTTCACAACGGCCGGACCGATAACCGTTGACTCATGGGCAAACAGGAAGGCCGCGGAATGGGAAATGGATAAAGTAAACACAATAGAACTAATGTAACGAATGAACGAAGAAGAGCAAAAGTAAAAAAAAGTCAAAGGAAAACTAAAAAACACAATGTAATAATAGCACCAGACGCACTACTGAACCGAAAGAAAACATCGAAACAATCAAACAACTAAAAACTATTTTAAATAGGCACCGATAATTGTATGCGTAAATTATATCCGCTGATAAGTAATAACTGCAAACGATTCACACCTTGCATTTATTTTGCATTACGTGCATTATTTCTTCAAACAATAGAAGCGTCTTGCAAAACATAATGTTAGCATTCAGTATTAACTTAGCATTGTCAGTGTTAATTTAATCTAAACTCTGTCAGTTGTGCTCAAGTATATTTTGTAAAATCTCCGTCTGTTCGAACCACAAATACAAATACAAAAAAAAAACAAAAAAATACAAATCACAATCACAAGGAGGACATATTGAAGCAAACGATCAAAGGTATCTGTTCTTCAAACCAGGAGAATGTAAGCAAAAAAGGAAAAACATATAGTGCCACAAAGAAAAGATATTTTAAAAATTATATAATATGGATTAGAAGGTTGACACGAAATGTAAAATTTCCTCTGAAAGTACAGATAAATTTTTAACAGATACCCCCCAAGAACGGCTTAGAATTTTTTATTATCTATTTAACATTCTTGTCCAAATAATTAAACATCAAGTCGAAGAAAATTCGAAATCCACTTACAGCAAACTAATGCTTCTTCAATGAAATTAAATACACCTCATACACACAATTTATTTGATAAACATCTTTCAGATCACGCGGAAGATAAAAGATTATTAGTAGATCAATATATCATCTCGAGGGTGGTGAAGTACATGTTTAGAGAAAATTAATTACATACTTCAGGTGATTTGAAATAGATTTATGGGTTTTCTACATCTCGCATGTTGGTCTACGAATGGGAGAATCTTAGAACAGCAATGTAAATCATATTTTACTGAATCAGTTTCTATTTTTACCACTTTCGTGTGATGCTGTTACAAAGCTCGTTTCCATGTACCGATCCATTAGCGAGTATAACTCGATACTCAAAGTCATGTTGACGTAATATATACTGATTTTACTAATGCTTCTCACATCATCGTATTAAAAAAGTTGACAGTATTTGGTTATTTCTTTGCTGATGGAGCTTTCGCAATCCTACTTAACAAGTAGATCGCATTATGTGTTTTAAAATGAATATAAATCTTTTGAGTTTCGTTCTTTATCTGGTGTACCCCAAGGGTCACATTTATGACAGCTTTTATTTGTACTCTTTGTTAACGATCTATCAATATCTTTATTCTATCCTATACTACCTTATATCGATGACATAAAGATCTATCAACCAATTAGATCTTGAAACGATACCCTACATGTATAATATAATCTGGATGTAACTACCAGTTGTTGTTCAAACTTTAAACTAAAGATAAATGTTAATAAACGCTTGTTCGTCTCTTACACCAGAAAAATTAGCTACGTTGACTTGACATAGTCGATACATAATTCTACTGTTGAAAGGGCTAAGACCGTGAGAGACTTGAGTGTGCCGTTTGATTCTCGCCTGACTCTTTCTCCTCTCATCATCGCAAAAGTTTCACTCTACTGGGGTACGCGTCATCTGTCTAGTTACCATTCTTAACTAGCCATCAGAAAGGTATAACGGCGCTTTTTGAAATATCTATCTTTTAAAATTGATGGTGGTACAGATTACGATTCTCTACTGGGAAGACCTGAATTGCAATCATTCAAACACCGTCGTGATGTTGCAGGAAAGATGTTTATCTGAAAGGTCGTGCATGGGCGTGTTGATTCTCCCAATTTACCTTCCTTGTACCTCGTAACGTCTTCTTCTCACAAATAGGTATTGTAGGTTTAAAATATCGCATTTTACTGAAACATTTATACTATCTCATATCTCTTTTATATTCAGCATCTCATTTTTAACTTTCGTATTAATAAAGCCTCAATAAATTACGTTTTATTAAAAAGAGCTTTCAGAGCACTATCGCGTGTTTGTGGCCGGAATTTATTTAGCTGGCCATACCCGAGCTGCTTTCAAACTGAACCCAAACTAAATGACTCGCGAATGAATAGATTTCATGTTGGAACGGGTGGCTTATTGAACTTATTGTTTTACCACGATATTTGTCGTCCGTCGCTATTTGCAAAGACGCTTCGAGTGGGTGGACTGCGAAATTGAATTGAAAGAGGAACAAATTTATAATGAGTTAGGAGTGAGAGCCCTAAAAGGACCTATTCTTTCGCGAATCGTGACACAATAAATCCGTTATTATTCTAAACGTAATGATAACATCTGACCCGGCAATTAGAGCGCCATTATTCGTTCGTAATAATAAGAGTAATTTTGGGGTAATATGTGTAGCTGTAACAATAAAACGCTCACAATTGTTTGTCATTTCTCTTGTTTTAAACCTGATCATGCACTGAAAAGGAATTTGTGTGAAATTGCATATCGTAATGTTGGCAGCATTTTTAACCAACAATAAATTGTGGTATGGGACAGAATTATATTAAAAAAATAATACATAGGGTACGGTTAGGTAAACTATTTTACACAATTGCTGCGGTACTGGTCTACACTAAAAGAAAAAATTTGAAAATATAACACTTTTTTTATGAACCTTTTAGAATGAAGTAGATCTAATAACGTAACGCACATACTGTTGTAAATAAATTCACTCTATAAAAGTATTTTCGCATTGTTTTATTTAATTTTACAACAGATTTTGTAATATTGATAATGAGGGGATCTATGTACGTTGAGCCTTGGTGGTGATTGCTGGTGTGACTGGAATCTGTTGGAAGCAAACTACTAACCTCTTTATCGTGCTGTATGTTTTAAAGTGACAATGAAATATCCTATGGTCATATATGTAGAAACAATATTTAACGTGTGGCGACATTTTAACGTGAAATTAATTTTTTTTAATTTTTACTATATGAAATTATAAGGCAGGGCCTCAGTAACCTATTTAGTAAATAATAATTTGACAAAGATTTTATTTTCAGTTAAGAAAGTTTTTTACTAATTACTTATCAACATCTTGACACAAATACACAATAGTTTAGTAAAATAATAAAACTGCTGCTACGTATTATATATAAAAGTGTACATAAAAAAGTTCGTTTTTGGAAATATAATACTACTTCTCAGAATCATATCCAAATTTGTAAAATCGTCATTCTAATGTCAGCCTTTGACTGGTACATGTAACGCATGAAGAATAACTATCTCTGTTAAATGAAGTGTTGTCTTCATTAAATTGTTGCCAGCTTAAAGATAAAAATTTCGAATAAGTAATATTTAAAAAAACTGAGTAAGCACCTAATTTTCTGTAATGATGTATATGTCTAACACTGAAAATAAAATTTGGTATTAGTACTGTTTGGTTACCCTGACAATAGTAAGCAAAACACACTAACATTGACGTTTTTAAGCTGTTGGTTGAAAATTTTCAAGTACCTACTTGCAGTTGTGGGGTGAGCGTTGCAAATCGAAATTGCGTCCCCACGGTTTCTGGTATTAATATGCTTGGGTTAAAATAACAAACAGCAAATAGAACAAACTGACAGTAATGATCTTAGACACTTGATTCAAAATGTCAAGCTTAATTAAAGAAGAGTTAGGTAATAGGTGTTATTTATGTATTAGCAAAAAGTGAAAGAGATGGTGTATCATAGCTAGCAAGATAAGCTGCGCTAACCTGACTGACGACGTCCACAACCGAAAACAGAAGAAACAAACATCAATAAAAACAAAAAAATAAAAAAAAAGATAACATGTAACACGCTATGAACAAACTTAATAATCATCAATAATTAACAGCGACCTACTTATTTATCTATCTACAGTGAACGCTCAAAATTCATTCTTACTGCTTCAATACATTTGCGCAATCGTTTGTAAAAGCTGTTCTACACTTTTTTTAGCATACTACGTCCAGAGTGCTTACGTTATCCTCAACTTCATACATAAATCATATGTATCAACCCTTTTCTGATTATATTAAAGTTCATGACTCATTGTGAAGTTGCAGTAATTTTTAATTTTTTTTTTCATTTATCTATACTAAATACTTCATTTCGTAAGTAGTTACTTAGGCTTCAAATTTTGGATCAACAGTTAAGAACAGATGTCAGAATGTTTGTTCACAGTTATCATGGTAACCAAGCAATATCAACACCAGAAACTACTTTGATGGAATGTCCAAAAGCAGGGTTTGCGTTAACTGTACTGCAGCGTATTCCATTTAAAAAGCAACAGAGTGAATGCTCGAATCGCTACTTATCGATCACCTGTATGGACGGCAACATTTTTTAAAGATACTGAATGACGTCTATTATGTAATCGACAAATTTTAGTTTCCTACTGTTTCATGTTTACCGATCAGTCGTCGAACGATTTTGATGCCCGAGTATTTTGTGGTACTGGAGTACTTTCGTTGGCATTAATATGGTACTTAAATGCAGTCACTTTTAATGTTGTAACAAACGATTTCCTGGAGCTCATAAGCCGAAATAATGGACAAACTTAGTTATGACGGCGACAGGATGATTGATACCAAGCGACAGGTTAGCAATTGCAACACCGCGACGCCGACTTGTCGATAAGTGAAAAATCCTTATTTTTGGCTTCTCCTACTGATGATCAACTGAGAAAAAAGTAGAAATCTCTTCTTATGACATAACACGTTTAGATCACAAACATTATCACTTAGAATTTCCTTCAGATCTAAGATTAAAAGCATGACTGATGTGAAACAGCTTATTAGTCTGAACTGAAATCTACACAGACAGGATGTTTCATTAAAGCAGATAATAGTGATTGCAAAATTGTATAGATATGGATAGCTAAACACTATGTCTTACTGTAAAAATTGCAAACAAACTTTTTACTTAAAAAGTACTATTTAAATACCTCGGTCATTTAAATTTAACCCTTTACATTTTCAAACATATTCACACTGCCCCTTATCTGCTTATAGATATAATTTTTGAACTAAATTAAGTAGGTAACACGCGATAATAAAGGACTGACATTAGCCCGATGAATATTACCGATTCTTTATCATGCTGTCATATGTTCTGCACCCATTTGCGTGCTTGCCTACAGTTATTTCGATTCATTACTTCCAAGCATTTCTTCTCTTTAAGTTGTACTTATTCAAATAGCTAGCGTGCCTGCAACACCCAACTCCTCTAGTATTGAAACCAAGTTGCCTGAATATACCCGGATTAATGAGACATTAAATATATATAGTTGCATTCTAGAATATATTATTTACATAAAAAAGTATGGAAGACTAGAGTATCAGAAACTGAGCTTTTTAATAAGCATATTAGAATAACATGTTCGTACGTCACATTCATGAAAAAATATTTATTGACGCTTCCACGTTTGTTTAAGTATATCTAATATTTACAATAGGTATATTATACATTACGCGCGAACTTGAACACATTTTCTTTCTTCTTTATCGCACATCAACATTGTGATATGGTGCCTGATACAGAAAACATATGATCGCACAATGCTTCACATTAAATTCAAAGGTCAATGACGTACTTTCGTTGACATTTAGTCAAGACTATTGATTTATGTATATACTACAGCAATGATTCATAGGTCTGAAGAATTTACTAAAGAAAAATGAATGGAATAATAGAAAGGAGGTAGGAATGAGTAACGCCTTATGAATATTTAAATGGTTTGTAATTTCTTCCAATTATATAACCTTCAAAACGATTCGATTTAGATATGAAGATGCTATTGATTGTTTTAACCTTCAGATTAGTCAGTTGCTTAAATCGTCCGTGAAATTAAAAAAAATTCTTTATGCGTTTTAGATTAGAAAACTGTACAGGGGCTTATGGGGTATTGCTTTCCTATTCTATTTTTCTATTTGTAGAATATGTAGACACATAAACACATATCTTTCTACCATACGCACAATAAGGAAGTTATATGCAATTTTCCTTGCTTCGGCAGTTGTACGTAATAATGTAAGCACTACGGGTGGCTTCAAAACTCTACCATGTTCCTCCCCCTCTTTCTGCTCATAGCCTCTTTCTAATTAGTGATTCCCGTCCTCTTTACGTGGAGCACCCTCTTCTTCTTTTTCTGACTTCGCCTCTTACCGAAACTACTTTGGCCCTCCTCTCATCTGGCATTCTCCCCACATAACGCAAGCAAAACCTTCAAAACCTTCTTTTTCTTCAATATCTTCTGTTCTTCGTCTTTGTTGGTTACGGTTTCTCCCAGGTATTCAAAGTTTGGCACTTTACCCTGGTCTGTTCCAATTTCAAATGTTTCTATTGCGTCTTTCTGCGTCTCCTCCCATTTCTAAGTATTTGGTTTTGTTTTCGTTATGTGCAGCTCATATATTTTTGCCTTTCCCGTGAACAGTTTGAAACGAAGTTCCTCCTCTGTCCTTCACATCAATACTACATCATCGGCATATGCCTTAATTATTACTATTATATCCTTGAGTTGTGATCCCGTTGTCTCTCAGTGCTTTCTCAAGTAACAGGTTGAAGAGTACACAAAGTCTCGCCTTGCCTAAGTCCCTTCTTTACCACGAATTTGTTGGAAATTTCCCGTCCACTTTTACCGTGTTCACCGTTTTGTTCAAGGTCATTTTAACTAATTTAATTAGTTTGTTTGGGGCATCGAGTACATTCATTGCTTCGTACAGACGTGTTCTTATAATCGAGTCATGCGCCTACGTAAATCAATGAATAGCATTTTTAGGTTTAGTTGTTGTGCTTTGTATCTTTCTTGAAGCCTCCTTTGTACTCCCCCACTTCTTTACTTAGAATCCTTTCAATTCCACTTCGTATAATTCTGGCAAGTACTTTATGCATCACATGCAGCAGAGTGATGCCTCTACAATTCCCAATTCGCTTTCCTTCTCTTTTATACAGGTCATATTATGGCTTTCACCCTTGTCTTTGGCATTTCCTACTGTTCAAAAGTTGTTCTTACTAAGCTGACTATTTGCGTCATGGGTGTACTATTTAATAACTTCAGGTGGTTATACCATTGCCCCTCTTGCTTCCTTCTCCGCCGGTGCCTCTACCACTTCTGCCTGTCTGATATCGCGTAGTTCTTCCTCCAGCTTGTGTTGTTCCTTATCGCCTTCGTTGAACAATTGCTTAAAATGTTCCTTTCACCTTTCTAATTTCCCTTTCTTGTCTTCTATTAGTTGCTCTTCTTTACTCTTATAGTATCTTTGTCCTGTCTCACAAATTCCCTTATATTTCTTTGCTTCTTGGTAAAAATTTTCGTTGTATCACAGCTATCATTACTTGTTAAGACTTTTAAAACCGTAGCTTCTGATAGCTGCAAATCATTGAAACCGCTATTCTTTAATCTGCCAAGACCAGTCCTTCAACTTTATTGATGTTGGTTCTTGTTTCAATACACCCACCGTATGTTGGGTCATCTTGAATTTTTACCCTGTCTTATCGAAACTGTTTACTTGAAAATACGACGCCGCATTTCCGTAGACATTAGCTAATTATTCTTGGGTCAACTTGGTCAGTTTACAGCTGCTTGACAGCAAAAAGTTGCCTACGCTGGTTATTTCTTTCATGGCTAGGTAGATTAGGTAGATAATATAAAAATCTCCCATCGTATTTTGGTCGGATGGTGTTACAAACAGGCTGAATACAAACGGACGCATTTCACCGGCGTTTGAAATAACAGAATTCTTTTTCAGTTTCTGTGATGGAAGCTAAAATCAACTTATCAACATTTTTCGTTCTTTATGTACAGTGACATTTTTCTATATTTATATTTATATTTTCTGCCACTCGTAGCCGTGCCCGTGGATCATTCTAGGATTCGCAGATGGACTTTATTACTCCCATTTTAGTTTATGTTGGGTATTCCCAATAAACGCGATTCTGCGCTTTTATTTGAGATGTCACGTTGGATTCATACAATTAATTACGTTGGAAAATACCGAGGAAATTCGAGATTTTCATAATTTAGCGATGGAAGCCAAATTACATTAATTAATTAGTTTATATGGCGAGTAAAAATAAAAATATCTGTCGAAATATTGCAGGTAAACAACATCAAGGTATTACAAAAAAAAAGAAAATACCAGGGAATTCCAGATTTTCAATACAGATTAACTACCAAGACTAAATCATAACTTCCCCCTGTTATCGTTATAGATAATAATTATTTAATTTATATGTTCAGGTGCTCTGCTAATGAAGCAAATCTGCTTCTTAAAAAAGAACAAATCTACTAAAACAGCATCATTTCAACTTATTAAGTGTTTGAGAGTTTAAATAGGAGCAACAAGTGTATTGCTATTTTCATGGAGCTATATAATTAATATACGAGCTAATAAAGCATTTCATATGGTAGATCATGCCATTTTACCGAATAAACTTTCTGCATATGGTATTCGCGGACGGGCCCTGTATTTACAAGAGCGTACTCAAGTTGCTGAATATCAAGGTGTCACCCCTACGGAATTCAAATTGACTCGTGGTGTAGCACAAAGGTCTGTAATCGGTCCATTAATGTTCACCGCATTAATGATGATGATTTGCGAAAATTCTCATTATTGAACAATATAGTTTTATATGCGGAAGATATCTTTCTCATGCGAATTCTAGGGCAGCAGTGATCATGGAGTGCGAGAAAATGCAATTTAAGTTTCGGGACTGATATAACAGATATTTCAGTAAGACCTGTCAAATTTTACGCATGGTAGAACGTAAACGAGGGTTTATTATTGAAAGTAAAAGGAAAATTCATGCAAATTCTCTTAATTAGGAAACCCACGTTCTCTCTTTCTACGCTATTTATTAACTTTGCCAAATGTGAATATTTTGCTTGACTTGAAAAAGCACGCAAAACCTATTTAATAGAGAAATAATCTTGATAAATTCTTGGATCCCAGCTAGTAGTTACGTTTTATATTAATTTATTCTTTTGTTATTCACAATTAGTTTAATGCTTATCCGTTCGTATTGTTGCTAAATATTCCCTATTTTATGCAAAATAAGTTTAAGGTGCTTTTGGTTTGTCGATTTATTTGACCTATTATATATAGAATTTTGTTTTGACTTGTCTTACGTCTCTTTGCAACTCACTTTGTAACTTCAAAACTGGCAGTTATTTACACTTATAACGCGCTACAACAGTATTAGTTACTTTTCTTTTACTTAAGACCAACGATTTTAACATAGTTACATTTACGTGAAACCTTGAATTTTCATAGATGTTCTGTACAATAAAGGATTAATGAAACTGTACGATTCCGGATACAATAAAACAGCTTTATGAATACGTTACCATTTCATTTTTATGGTGATGCAGTAAATGGTTAATGTAATCTACGAGGTCGATTACATTAAACAGCAATTTACATTCAACAGATTAATGCTTGTTTTATTATTGTAAGTTACACATGGCATGAATAAGTAAATGATTGATTTATTTTTAATGGAGGATATGCTAACTCAGCTCCCGTTAAAAGCATTGAACATTTTTAATTCACATATCATTACCGTCAATACAGTTCGTTGTTAAGAATTATATTATTCTAACTTTTTCTAAATAGCTTTCATCAAGTTATAGTAAATGATTTCCAAATTTTGTGATCTGATTAAAAATCAATAACACTCCAAGTAACTAGCTCGTGACGTTAGCGTCAATAAATGGACAACTGCCTCGAAACTATGTTTATTGTTATTGGTAGGGTGTTGTTCCAGTAACACTACCCTTGTTAACGAAGAAAATAGATCGATTACAACAATATTTACTTAGGAGCGGCAAACGCTTATCATTGTCGTATACACCTTACACAACTAGCGTCGAAAACTTGTTTTATATATGTTATAAGCTCTACAGATAAAAGAAATGAGTACATGGGCGTGCTGGACATGGTCATTTTGCGTACACTCAAGCAAACAGACATACATATTATATCTCGGTGGTCTACAGAAATTCAACAACGAATGACCATACCGAACCTCAGAACTCTCAGATCTAAATAAATTTTTGGAGTTTATAGGCTAATTTAGCGTAAGAACATTAATAACTTTTATTCCGTTTTATTCTTTTTATTTTTTTTTTGCTATTATCTTGTAGCAATGGTTCAGAAGCTACAAGAACTATCTTAAGGTTAACGTTTACTAAAATGTTTTTAGAGGAACGCAATATTTCTCTAATTTAGATCACATTTGAATACTTTTACTTACTGAGAAACCCATAACTTCTAATATCACTAGCGGTGACGCCCTTGGTCAGATATTAGCTTTCGCGTGGAAAATTTTACTGCAGTTTTATCAAATTGCATGCGTTCGTTATGTACTTACTATTATTTAAACATTGGACACTTATTTGAATATATTGGCTATTTGGAAATATTTTATAATGAGAGGTTCTATTTATTTTTTGGAATTCATTTAAATTGTATTTATTTGAAAATAACCAACGACCATTTGAACCCACCAATCAAATAACATGTATAGTAGAAATGTCTTTCGGGTGATGTCGCGTACCTAATATTTTACTTGACGTTTCGCTGACCATGCTGTCAGCTTCTTCAGAAGATTTCTAAAGACTAGTGTTGTTGTCTCTTGCTCCTCCTTATATATCGCATTTCTGTTCCGTTTTGCTGATCCATAACCGTTCCGCTTTGCTGATCCATAACCATTCCGTTTCGCTAAATCGCGTCGTTCGTTGTATGACGATTCCGTAGTGCTGACTTCCACGTGTTGCTGATCTTGTATTCGTTTTCGCGATTGAAGTTGTTGGTGTTCTTCATTATTTCTATCAATTCGGGCATTATCCTCGGATAGCAGTTCCTTGTTGGTGCAGGTGTTCTGCTACTGCAGTTTTTTCAATATGCCTAAGGCGTGCGTCTCTCTCGTGTTCTTTCACTCTGCACTGAATACTCCGTCCTGTTTGACCGATGTAGCTTTTACCACATTGTCATTTCAGTTCGTATATGCCTTTTGCTCGTAGTTTCGGTAACATGTCCTTGTTAGGAGGGAGTAGCTGGTTGATTTTGGTCACCGTGTTGAATCGTGTGGTGATGTTTCTTTCCCCTAGGGTCTTTTTTTAGCCTGTCGGTGACTCCGGCTATGTACGGAAGGTATGCGTGTCCTACTGGTTGTTGTTGGTCTTCGACTTTTTTCTGCTCTCGTAGCTTCCTTATATCTTTTGTACTGTAGCCGTTCTTCTGCAAGGTGCTTTTGACGTGTTGTATTTCACTATTCCTGTGATGTTTGTCGCTGATTTTCTCCGCTCTTCTTAACAATGTGTTGATGAGGGATCTCTTCTGTTGAGGATGGTGGTGAGATGTTGCATGCAGGTATCGGTCTGCGGAAATGGGATATATAACGAGGAGCAAGAGACAACAACACCAGTCTTTAGAAATCTTCTGAAGAAGCTGACAGCATGATCAGCGAAACGTCAAGTAAAATATTAAGTACGCGACATCTATGGATTACGGTCGTGAAAGTCTACACTCAACAAATAACATGTATTATGTATTTCCTAAAATCTGCACTAATGTCGAACACATACAATAGTCGACTGATTGTGACGTGATTGTACTTTAAAAGTGTGTAAGGTTTTCTAGGGAAACTGAGTAACGAGCGGATGCCTAACGCAGACGACAACATTTTGCATTATTTATATGGGAATAACACTTTTAGATGAGTAATTTCCAACACGAAATGTATAAATTATAGTTGCAGTAGGGCGATGGATTTATGTACCAATGTAAAATTCATCCCAGGTGTATTGTTTACAGTGCAAATTAGTAATATATTTCTTTGCGTGCATCATGCACCACTTATTCTCTCGAGTGCAGTTTCTGGTCAATCCTCCATCCCTTGTATTCGAAGCTTTTTAATTTGAAGCAAATGCGATAAATATGCGAGAAAAAATTAGCCAATGATTTTATGTTACTAACAATGACGTTAATTACGATCCAGTAGTTACATCTTGCAGCTAGTTTAGACCCGTTTGTAGTGTTTTTTAAATTTGTAGTGTATAAATCATGAAAATACTCCGATTCGCGCCATGCAGTAAAAAATATAATCATGTAGCATTTTTAGCTTCCAACGTGTATTTATAGCGAACGAAATTTGTTTCTCTTTTTAAATGTAGATCGTTATTTTCAGAATAAAGGATCCGACATTGAGAAGCGGCTTTTGACGTGAACCGTGCGTGATTCAATGTAAAAAGTAAATTCCTATATTTCGAAAGGTACCCCGAGTATATTTTGCAACGCGTAGGAGGTTCAAGCAATTTTTATCTATTCCTCTCCTAAATCCCACTCCAATAAAAAAAAAACGATTGATTTCTCAACCTCGACCCTATCGAGATAGGCTAACGCACTTCTGATATTGACATTTCCAAGCAGGTAATATAAATAACTTACAAGAAAATAACCGCGATTTCAATATACAGGATGAATCGTCTACGCGCGTTCAGAAGATTGTATCTTTGTTAACATTTTTTTTCAAGATGGTTAAAAGTTTTTCAAGAAGGTTAAAAATTAAAGCGATAGCTTATTCGCGATAGCAATTCCGAACATATTCAGAGTACACACGCTTGCACATTTTAAAAATGGTCGTTCGTGGTACAGAAAGTTACGATCCAGAACAAAAGATCCTGCATTCGTGGAACGTATATGAAATACACTGGAATACAGAAACATAGAACATATTTGTTTGATATCGGTGATATGATGTTTAACCTCATGATTCTATTGCATTCCTGCTGTTGATGTAAAAAAAGAAAATTTAAAACTCTGTTAATTTTATAATTTAAAAAGGAGGCTTTAATTTAAAATTATTAGACTAGTAAAAAGTCATCTTCCTTCTTGGAACATATCAAATTTAAATTTGTGCTCTATCTCCAATTTTGTCTCTTAATCCGTAAACCATAACACCATTTCATGGTATCAACTGCCATATAGTCGCGTAATTTATCAAATGATGCCACACCAAACTTAGCCCTTTTTTCGTTCGTAGTGAACTAATTCAGGGCAAATTTCTAGTAACATAGGCGCGTTGAAATACAAGAGTATCCTGTCCCGCGCGGAATCGCTCCTGTGAGTAATACTTATATTCAAACCTTTAGGGTGTTACATGAGTTCGTAGCTACTCAAAATTATTTACTTGTTTCAATGAATATTATGGAAATTTTGTGCAAATTCTCATGAGACGATTAAACGAGTCTGTTTAGTTTCTGCTAATTTCGTGAAACGCACGGAAAGTGGCGAACTTTAGTTTAGTAGTAAGGTACCATAATATAATAACTCTAAAATTAAGCTTTTAAAGTTTTTAGAGTTTCTTTAAAAAATCGGCATTTGCATAAACCGTTATTTTCCCGGAAGTGCGCATTAGGCACATGCGATTTTTGGTACCTACATTAGGCATACAGGTACTTACGTGATTCTGAATTGCTAATGCGCTACGCGTAATATTGTGTTAAGTTGGTATGTCGTATTTTTGTTAAAATTCGGTTTCTTTAAACTGAACACTGCAGTTCTAAATTTTAGACAAAAAATGACTAGCATATTACTGGTCTAAAATCAACCATTTTCTCATTATAGCGATTTTAAAGCTGAACTGCTGTCAATATTTATTTTATCGCTGACAAAATCAAGTAAACCATTAGAACAATTATTGAAGCCGATGACGACTCGTAGAGGCACAATCCCTTCTATCCGCGAAAATGACGCGATCTGTATATGTCACCGAACAGCTTTGCAACAGTTGAATCACAAACATTGGCGAAGGCAATTCTAGGATTATTTTCAGAAATTCATTATAGGGAAACATGAGAAACCATTTTTACAGACACACACTCTAGGAGGATTAAAATGAAGAATAAGCAAACAGTTTTGTTTTATTAACAAGTCGATACTATCGTCATTTGTTATGAGAATTATAATTGTTAGACAAATTAAAGAAAGAGGGTCTAAATCTCACACAACGCTTTAATAAATAGCTATCGGCTACTTTGTCAAAAGATGAGCTATGCATGGCTCGAAAGTAGTAGCTATTTATTAAAGAATTTTGAGCGATTTGGACTAATGAAAGAAACTCCGAAACATTTATAGACGTTTTATGTTTTAGGCCAACGATTTTATGAATGAAAAATATACATATGTTTCTCATTTATATTTTATTTATTGGTCTTGAACATTATTTATAAAAATGATAATGATGATGAAGGGGGCAAAGTGCCCACTTCTGACCATGGCACAAATACCACCTTTTTTATGCATGTTTTTCGTACCATTTTCACAAACTTTTGGTGTTGTTTCATCAATTTTGTTTCGAATGTTCTTAAGCATCCAGATTGTGGTTGGTTTATTCAGCAGCAACAGGGTATGTCTACGACTTAACGGTTCGTAACTGTCATGATTGCATTCGAGCTCATTTATTTTTAAATGATGTATTTGAATAATCATCTCTGCTTTATTAAAATTTAAATTTATTTTAGTTCTGTAATAAAAAAAAAATAGGAAACGCGTTTATTTAACATTTTTTGTTTTAAAAGACTTCCCGAACAAGATGTCAACGTTTCATCCAGACGGAAATATTTTTGAGAGATACCCTAGCATGTCTATTATATCATCCGAAAATTTCCACATCCTATTGTTTATACAATAGATACAGTTTTACCACGCTAGAAAGTTATATATATTGTTTTGTACAATTTGTGTGAGCTTTGTGACAACAGGGTACGTATTTTAATAACATTCGCTGATGATAAATGAACATCCCACTCATGTGACGAACATAATTCAACGTATAACGTCGAGTGAAATTCATATTATCTTAGGTAACTATAAACACACCTCAAATATATATAACTAACAGTTAATTAACAATTTTAATATTGTAGTGTAATACTTAATTAAATCATCGTCTACTCGAATATATGGCGCTCCATACAAAGTAGTACGTAGCTTTCGAAGGAATTAATTAAGCATCCACCTTTTGCACTACCCGCGAAGCCGTTCCTGATAGTTACTAAATTATATAACTAATGACAGATGTATGTATAGAAAGGAGACATGATGCTTGGTACCACTTTGTTATCAAAGTTAAAATTGCAAAGTAAAGCGATGTTGATTCATCGAAATGTATTTTTTTAGAAGAACCATGTAATATATGAGGTTTGACTTAAGTGGATGTATTGTGGTTTTAGCAGAGGTTTGGGTAAAAAAAGTTTATAAAGAGGCTGTAGAATAGCATTGTAGCAGTTTCAATTCGTATAAATCTGCTAATTTTCTTCTACGAAAAAATACCTATTTGATCCTATTTGTTCTATAATTCTATAATTCATATTTAAAAATTATTCGATTTTCTCAATAAAAACAAATTGGTGAGGTAATAGAACCAACGATTTCGTGAAACCTAATTAGTAATAAATGCTCTGCAAGAATTTATTGCAATCCAAGAACCACTAAAAGTTCATACAGAAATAACTATTTAAGTATCGATTGTTGTTGTTTCTTTTTTTTTATTTGGGTTTCAGGTCGCTTCTTCTTCTTTCTTCTCTTTATTCCAACGTTTCGTTGATCGTTTTGCCAATTTTCTCAAGCAACTGTTTACAAAGAAGCTTTTGACAAACAATCAGTTACCTAACTTATCGCAATAAACATTTTTTTTATTTTCCATTATCTTACCTTGCCATATTCTTTTTGTTTCTATTACATTGATGTCACCAAAAACATCACATTTCAGTAAACATGTTTATCCACATGGAGCACAGAGAGTACAAGACATCCAAACAACAGCGGCGACGGATATAATGCAAATGGAGACATTTACACTGCGGAACTCCATATGAACGCAAGTATAAAATTAGAAATCCTACCTCCTACCTCTGCATGTTTCTTTTTAAAAAGAAGACGACGTAGGAATTTTTATTGCGTTACCAATACTGACATAGTAAACCCCACAAATCATATAAAAGTAACAATGGAATTTTTACCAAAACTAGTGTTTCAAAACAAAACACGTGAATTTACGCTTGCAAGTATAGCATTAAAACCAAAAACATTAATGCAACTGCATTAGCACAACATCATAACAACTCAGCTCACTCTGTTAAAACTTTGATAATGTCAAAATTTTGGAAGTAGAAACCAATTATTAAAAAAATATTATAAGATTATAGTAAATTTGCAGAATACCGAACGTTAGTAACAATATAAGTCAAATTGTACATGCGCAAAGAAAAATCTCAACAATTTGCAGTTTTCCTGTTAGCAATAAAATTTTTTAAGTTCTCTCTATTTTGAGGAGAAACATGCAGAAATAAGAGGTAAGAATTGCAGTTTGATACTTGCGTATACATGGTAAAAGCCTGCATTTGCGTGATGTTCATCGAGCCGATTATTTGGTTGTTTTATGCGGTCTGTGTCTCATGTAGATAAACATTGAAATGATCCTTGGGACATTAGTATAATAGAAACAAAAAGAAGGTAACAAAATAGTACAAACGGTAAAATCAAAGAAAAAATTTTTAATCAAAGTTAAGTAACTAATTATTACTAATCGTAGAATTTTCAGATCACTAATTGTTTGTCAGAGATCTCTTTGTAGACAATTGCTTGAAAAAGTAGATGATCAACGAAACGCTGCAATAAAGAAAAGAAGGAAGAAGAAGATTGAATTAAAAACAGAAACCAATCAATACTTAAATAATTCTACCAAGGTAAACAAGAAAAATGAATAACAAAATACAGAAATAACGAAAATATGGAAATTGTATGAAATAAAATCTTAACAAAATGTTTCATCTTATGTGCATCACCTTACCATTCGCTAGCACCAGGAATTTCGTAATTTCGTCATTTTTAGTGCGGTAATACCTACACAGACTGACTAATATTGAATGAAATATGATTATTTTCAAGACAATGCCGATGGCGTACTACCGACACCTAGAACAGCATTATTTGCAAGCGATTGTGCTCTAAGTAAAGGTAAACACTCGATTCTCACATGTAAGAGTCAGAGATTTTATTTTTGTCAATGATCGAAGATGAGTACATTCCCAATTTAATTGTTGTTTGTGTTATTGGCCTTGGTACTGTGCCATCAGTCACTTACTAAGACTACCTACATATAAATATGTGTAAACTGCACATCTAAAAAACAGAATATCTAAAACCCGACCAGACACCAGTGCACGCTTTTCTCAATTTAAATTCTTGTCTACTCATCACTTATGTAGAACATATTTTCAATGGAACTATTAAAATGGAGCAATTTTTTTTTGTTTTTTTGTGAACAAAATTTAACTTAATGGTATGGTATTATGATCGATAATTTTCTACCATTGTCAGGTAAGGTTTTCGATTCCACGCCTGGTTTAGATGCGAAGAATTTACAGCATCCATCTTCACGACATTGTCGACAAAATGCGCCATTGACCTAAAGAGGTGGTAATCGAATGGCGCTAGCTCCGAGCTATAGCTACAACTAGGATGTAGTAGGAACCTGACCTCATCAAATTCTTCTAGTTTTTGAAGAGTTCTTTGGGGAAGCCTGGCATCATCTTGATGAAATAGCACGCGATTTCTATTGACTAATCTGGAGTTTTTTTCTTTTAAAACTGCGTACATTCGATCCAACTGCTCGCAGTATAGTTCGGAGTTTAATGTCCCATCTTCTGGTGCCAAACTGGATAACACCTTTGTAATTCCACCAAACACACAGCATCCTCGTCTTTGTTTTCAAGCATTTGCGTTTGAACACAGATTCTGCAGATTGGCCACGGGTTAACCATCGATTTGATTGTTTGGATTACAGAAGTAGATACACTTTTCGTTATACGTTACAATGCGTCCATAGAAATGGATGATAGTATGTGGATTGGCAATAAGTTGAAAACAGATTTGCACTCGTCCTTGTACATGTTTTGAACTCAATTTATAAGGCACTTCTCCAAATTGTCTGTTAATCTTCCCCAGCTTCTGAAGATGGCGGTCTATGGTCGAGCGGGTAGGGCCAAGTTCTTGTAACAATTGTAGCAAATCTCACTACAATAATAGTTATAGAATCCGTGACGCGGAGAATTTGTAGCAATTAGTGACACAATATTGTAGGAATTAAGAGTGGCTCAAAGCTTATAACATTTTTACAGAAATTATATTAACGTGTTTACTTGCAACATTTTCTACAATAAAATTTTCGGCAATAGCGCTTATTGTATTTATCGAAATCGTAATGTATTAATGTAATACATTCTTCTGCTAAGCTATAGCTTACTATTCGCTAAAGAAAATTCTATATTAACAACTACCACTTTACGCAGTGTTCTTATTATATATAATTATGGCTTAAAAAATGAATAAATGAAAAAATAATTAATCTATGTTTTCACATCTGCATCCGCTTTCGAGCATTCGAAGTAAAGTAAACTAGCAAAAGACCTTACTCCGTAAAAGTTACGAGTCCGGGTCTTGAACTCAGAACTCCGAGACGCACCAGACATTACGCTATCGGTATTATTAATGATGAAAATGGTTTGACTAACCACACTAAAGTATCCGTACGACTAAATCGGTCATGCGGTTGAAAAGAAGGGTCAAAGTATCCTCGAATCATCCATCCCCGATTAACTAATTAAACTTGTGTGATGTGGAGTGTGCCGATACTTTAGTGTTGTTTACCATACCACCCCACAGGCCTTGATATCATGATTTGACTATACAAACAGATTTTTTTATTAGAAAAGAATGCAGATTGCATTGCCACAAATTTATTTAATTTTTTTATTAAATGCAAAACAGTATATTTAAGGATATTCTCTAGGAAAATTACTCCTCGACGACTGCACAGTTCCCTTGAATTATACGTGAATTTGTAATACAAAATCGTTCCTACAACGTTCTTACTGAATAACCAAAGCACACATTTTGTAAACATCTTTAATAAGAATTCATTTCTCTTTAAAAAGCTTTCTGCATTTCTTCTCCTTGTCCTACAGCGAACAAGAATTTCCCTGAAAGATATTTTGATAATTTAACATTTCTGAATTTCTGAACAATCTGGCTCTTAGCCTGTGCTGCGTTCGCTACGAAAGGAAATCTTAGTTTCTTTAATTTTTGCTAACCATACGAATTTATTTAGCTCTTACTTAAATAAACTGCACATATAACCGATTATCAGTCAACAAACTGTGCATGAAAATGTGTTTAATTCGTCTTCTCGAGTAATTGGAAGAAAATTTCTAAAAACTTATTTTATTGCTTTGTTGAAGATAATTTTTATAAATCGGGCTTCCGCACAAATTTCCTCGTAAATGTTGCAAATAAACCACTTTGTGTCGTTTACTTTTATCAGGTTCTTTCGGTTGATTTACACTTTATAGATTAAATTCGTCATGTCTAAAATTACACGTCTTGACGTATTTGTTATTAAAATAAGCTTTACAATAAATATTTGAATGCTTTTAGAAAATCCTAGCTATTGGCACGAAAAATGCGAAAAGGAAACAAAATTCTATTGGGTAATTGTTTGAAAAGTTTTGTCATAAACACGATACGAAATAACATCCACAGATCTCAAAGGCAGTTGACTATTTCAGAAGCTTAGCTTTGGCATTGGTGTATAAAATCATAAAAATTCCCAAATTACCAGGAATAAATATACAATGTACACATTGTCATAAAATCCGATCGTTAGTAATACAGCTTAACGTTGTTTTAGCGCAAAATATTTGAATGTACTATTAGTCGATGTTCTTTATCTGTTTATAAACATTGTTTTATAAAAATAAATAACAAAAGTTAGAATATTTGAACAAGATATATTGAGCGATCTAAAATGATTGTTTAGATTATTACCATGCCACTCAGTTGAAACTAATCTCAGTGACGTGTCAATATATTGTATAGGTAAAAGAAGTAGGTAACTTAAACATGTTTGAAATACAAGGCACTTATTATATATTGAATTAGCAAAAGAATATAACTGCAAGTAAAAATTATTTAAATTTAGAAGAAATTACTTTATTTTTAACAAAAGACAAATGTAATATGCGATCTTTTAAAGAATTTGGGTTTCCGGGTTAAAACCGCGTCGTAATTGCATGAGAATGCCGACGTTTCGCTCTCAATTGTATGGAGCTTCTTCCGAGCTGACGAAGAATTCTTTACACATACAGCGACGCAATATGCAGCAGCCCAGAAGCAGCTCCATACAATTGAGAGCGAAACGTCGGCATTCTCATGCAATTACGACGCGGTTTTAACCCGGAAACCCAAATTCTTTAAAAGATAACAACGACCGCGGAAGTCTGTAACAACATGTAATATGCGATATTTGAATACACTATTGTTGCATTGCATGTCTGCTGCATTATCTGTTTCTGATATTTGTTCAGTTCTACCAACTAACCTTTTACTAGTTTTGATATAGTCATATAAAGCACCTTTTAAAATTCCCACTTTTCTATTGTTTTTTGACAAGCGCTTATGATGCGAAGAGATCTCAATACCTCCTCAATAGTATACCTATTGTAATGCTAAAAATTCCATATTTAAAATCGTTAACATTAGCGCTACGACGAATATCGTTTAGCTCAGAGTGTTCTGGCAATATCTGCCAAACAGACCAACTTTCGAGCGGTTTATATGACCGAGATACATCTTGTAGCTCCCCTTTCGCTGTCCACTGAGTTTTGGACGATAGAATTATCTCTAGCCAACGATGATTTCGGGGAAACGACAACATAACTTCTCTTCACACTGATTTTTTTCATTTTCGTTTTAAAAGTAACTTGTTTTACTAAACAGACAAATAATAAGTTTATATTTTGCCCTATGTCATTTTTTAATCAGTCGTCAAATCAATTAAAAAAACGAAGCCAAATATCATTTTATTATAAGGATATTAAATATTATTAAAAACATATCGTAGTTAGCTGTGGTTGAGAATCAACAAAAGCTATAGGTAATAAATGAGTGAAGAGACGCCAAGACAATTGAGACATTTTAGCTCGAGTTGCCTATGAGAAAAGATGTATTTAGCTATCATGTGTTGTGTTTTCAAAGTAATATCCAGCGTTAATAGTTCAAATTTAATTTCAAGCTGAAGTATAAATCATGTTCGGTCATTTGAAAAATAAGCGGAATTACAGTTACCGGTTCGATTTAAAATCAATGCAATTAAAACTAACGCTGTAACTACGTAAATACGTGATTTAGAACGAACACATTTTTAATTATCGAAGGCTAAGTATACAATTTGTTAATTGCTCTGCAGATAAACACCGTAAACAACGAAAACAATAGAATAATCAATTGAACTAAAAGGAAGCTGTGTATAACAAAGTAAACACCTCCAACATAAAGGCAAGTATAGTGTTAGGGACCAAGCGTATATTGTAGGGTAAAACATACATTCGTAATTATAGAAACAGAAACGGAAATAAAACTAGTACGCCGCGCCGTAACAAAATTCGGTAAAAAGTGAAAGATACAACTACAAATGAAGGTATGTATCGTAATTCCTTGTGATTTAGTCAACATTATGTGACAAAGTAAGTAATTAAATTACATCCATAAATTGTTGGAGAATTTCGTTAGAATTTTATAAACTATTTCTGAAGGTCAACTTAAACGATTATTTATCATATTGCATTACTCTAGTTTATTTCCAGGCGCACTTAGCAGGACCACCCTTTGGGAAGAATTTCTTTTGAAGCGCTTGGTTATGCAATACCTGCTTCAGTCGGTAACATTTTTAGCGCAACAGTGGTGGAACGCTATTGATCGTAGCATTTTTGATACTAATAAATATTGTTTTGTAACCATTTTTTTTTGTACATTTTTAATTGCGGTCATTGTAGATCTTATTTAATTATATTTCTTTTATTCTGAGAATTTTATACAGTGTGGGGCAGGCAAACATTCCTACCTTCGGAAGGGCACAGGTCGTAGAAGGGTACGAATGAGCTTAACCCTTATATTAGGCCTAATAGGCTTATATACGAATTAAATTGTATTTACTGACATATTCACTGTAGGGTTAAGCAACGCAGTAGCTCGGGTTTGTAGACCTCGCAGTTTCAAAAATGGTCTGTTCTACGGAACAACGCGCTTCTGTCGTCTAAACCTATTTTTCCCGAAACAGATACATATATCGTCGCGGTATAACGTGCGATGCGTCCTTCCTCCTCGAAATGCAGTTTCCGATCGGAAATCGATTCTATTATGTGAGTGAGACAATCGATTCTACGGTCATCTAGGTAAGCACGCGGTTGCCCTCAACCTATTTAGCCGTACTATACGTCGAATTCTTCACACCGACCTTCATTTTTATCCTTACAAGATGATCATTACCACAACAGGATTGGTATAATCGAATACGGGCAAATTTGATTGAAAATCTGCCTGATGACGCAGTGTTTTTTCTTCGGTGATAAGGTGCATTTCCATTTTTTCGATTGCGTTAATAAGCAAAACATTGGAGCGATGTAAACCGTCGGCAGATTTATGAAAGGCCCTCACATAGTGATAGGTAATAGTTTAGTATGCAGTCAGCAATGAAGGCATCGTCAGGTCTTACTTATTTGCGGAACATACCAGGGTGCGCGAATTGAATATAGGATGAGTCTGGTTTTAACAAGATGGAGCCACGGCCACACAACCCACAATTCAGTGGTTGTGCTAGAGCGAAGCTTGATCTCCAGGTTCGGTAGCATTTCATGGCCCGCGCGCGCTCGCCGGTTTTAAGTCCGTGCGACTATTTCCTATACTTCGCTACAGTCTACAAACATCTACCCAACAACCTACAAGCATTGAAAGAGTATTGCGTCTTTCAAATACATCACATACGGCGAGAAATGATTCGGAGAGTAATGCGGAACTTCAATATCCGGTTGCAACGGTATATTAACAATGAGGGTCATCATTTGCAGGATATTCTGCGTCTAACGTCACGAAATAAATCTCTAAGTTAGCTCCCCATATAGGTATTCCATTTCCATTGTATATTAAAAATTCCAACGAAATGCTTATGTTTAAAGTAGTGAGAAGTTGAAGCATGAATAGAGGCAACTGTCGATAAAATATCATAGTTGAGAAAGCTATAAGGTTTTTGTACAACATCTCATTTAACAATCATTCGTTACGTTCACGGCTTAGATAAGGCTAGCAATTTAGCAATTTAATTCTGCTCATATTCACACCGGATATCCATCAGGCACTAAAAAAATATCGAAAACCGATTTCGGGCCAAATTATGAATATGCTTGATACAATGAGTTAGAGTAAGCGCGAACTTGTATGGTTGTATATACATGCGACGATTCCAATGTTCATGAGTGCTTCTAGAGGTGGGTATTTTGAGATGCATGTAGGTCCGATCTGGCTCAGGGTAGCCAGACAAGTTTACTAGTCTAGTCCGGCCCGGCCCAACATTAAACAAATGTCAAATAAAGTGGTAATTGAGAGCATTAGACGTTGGACTTGGCGAGCCAAGATATCTTTGACTTAGGAGGAAAACCGACTTGTTACATAACATACAAAATTAAAACAAGACACATACACAGTGTTTCAAGTTTTAGCCATAGATTTATTTAGTTCGTTATCAAAGACACACACACCTCTACAGATATCACTGGATATCTGTAGAGGAAGATATTGCTTGAAAATGAGTACTATTGTTTCCGTGCTAAAGCCAACATCCTCATAGGTGAGATGTTCCTAAGGTATGGCTTATCTCGCAGTTTGTACCTGCCGTAATGTAATTGTTTAAATATTAAACTAAGTTTGATACCCGTATATTACTCAGCAGCCAATATGATTGAACGAAAAAATCCGAGATTCAAAACTACTTTTAGCAATATTTGTAGCCGATGATGATACGACTTGGATAGAAAAGTTGCCATCAATACTATTTGCCAGAACACGGTTCAAGACACAACTATAGGTTATACTGCAACTTACTTATCCTTGGCCAGATAATTAAGCACGGCAGGTGAAGTCTATGCAGTAACGCCAACACATTCTAATTTTGTAATTAATATTTAAACGCTGAAATTTAAATTACTGCAAATAAACAAACCCTAGGAACACCTATGTACTATTAAAAATATTGCACAAAAAAGTAATTCTGTTTCTATTCTAATTAAATATCAATTTAATTAATATACGTTAATGTTCTAACGACTACAAAATAACTAAAACAGACTCACTGTGGCTCATTGTTTTCGAATATAATATGCCCTTCGGCGCGTTCATACTCCTTGCCAGCTTTCGCAGTTCCATCCTCCGTCCAATATGGAACCAAGACGCGACCTCTGGCACCGGAACACCTTTGCACGGTTAATTCGAAGGTGCCGATATTTTCCACTAACTCGAAATTTTGCTTCGGAAATTTGAATATGCCGCCGTGATCATCATCCAGTATGATGACGGTCGCCAAACTTGGATTACCAAGCGCGGTAGGAGGCTGAGCGTTTCTCAGGCGTACGTAAAAATGTTCGTCGGCTTCGAAAACGTCATCATCAATTACTTCCAGCTTGAAATGCTTCTCTTTCTCTCCGGGCGCGAAATGCAAGGTACCTTTAGCGGCGATATAATCGCTACCTGCTGCCGCAGATCCATCTTCCGTACAATACTCGATCGTTATGGGGACTTCTATGTCGCCTTGCCGCACGACGGTTATTTCAAAGCGGCCGCAGCTTTCCAGGACGGTGTACGTAGATGGCTCGAAGCACACGCGACATCCTGTCGGACTATATTCCGCCGCTCCTGATTCACGTTGCAGTTCAGCCTTTACCTGTAAATTAAAACGCATTTCTGTAACGGTTATCAAGATACGAGATTAACATTTGTCAAACGGCTTATTTGAATAATAAGATGTAATTGACTTATTCGCTAACCGCAAAACGCAGAAGAGATTGAATAGCTTGTTAACGCCAACCAAGGCGAAGTCAATCAAAAAAGTTATGACTTCGAACAAATTATAACAAGTATTAATGCAATTAAAAATACAGCTTTGTTAATGTTTATAGGCTGTCGATTAGTTGTTTGAGGATGAGCATATTTTTTTACATTTTATTAAAAAGTGATCGCCAACATTAAAATACACAATTCTCACTTTAGAACGATTTAATGAATCAAAAACAAAAAAAATCGGTATTAAACAATTATAGCAACAAAAAGAAATATTTATTCTTTCCTGTATTTCTATTTTACATTTTATAAAAACGTGTAACTCAAAAATGTATAGGGTTTTTGTAATATTGCATCACATTATCCCAAAATAAAAAATAGACAATGAGTGAGTACGTAAGTTAACATTTGTCTGTACAAACGATTTCATTGCCGAAGTCTACCTAAACGGATAAACTAAATGTTGCCCGCCTTAGAACTAGAACCAGATAATATTAGTCACCAACAGATATCGCAACAAAAGACTTCATTCCTTTCTAATAAAAGATCTTATATGTTCAAATCACTTTCATCATTAGTGGCACAAGTAGCGCATAATGTCTAAACCACTGGTTTTGAATCGAACCCTGAGCTCGCAACAATCAAATCATAACATTTTAAGGACCCGTTAAAATATTGCGCGGTGACAGAGATTGGAATATTTACATATTGCATAATATTTCGTCAGTCTGTTGATGTATCCCATCGTTTGTATTAGGATGTGTGTACCGTGACTAGCACAATGAAAGGTTTTTCCACCCAAAACTGTTCCCACTTGTCAGGAACTCACTAACTGAGAGTCAACCCTCTCCATCGGCGAAATGGTTAGTCATAGGCGTATCTTTTCATTTTATTCATTTGGTAACCATGCCCATGCTGATAATATCTCTTCATTCATTGTCAGGAGATTTCGATAACTTATTGGCTCTAAACTGAGTTCGCAAAGCAGGTTTCTATGTCCACAAGCCGGCCGCTTCTTTAACTAATTCTAACCAATTCTTGAGCCAAACTCTACTCTTCCTCTTTAGTTTTTCCTTGAAAGCTGCATATAGTGCAACAAATACACTCGCAAATCCAGGGCCCCTGACAGGTGAGAGAATGTCTCCGAATGTCCGCCTCTATGGCGGAGGGCAATACAATACGTTGTGCAACTCAAATCTATATGTGAGGGGTCCACAAGCATTCAATATTGGCGATTCTCTCCTAATTTTCAAATAGGTGTATAAGAAAAGGTAATTTAATTAATTTAAATTAATTAAATTTCGTGGCGGATTTTTACTAATGGGAAAGGTTTCATGATTTGGTTTTTAAAACACATCCAACAACAAAGATTGAAGTACCAATAAGAAGTATTTCTATTACTGAAATTAGGGCGACGGTAAACTCCTCTAAGGAAAGACTTAATTAATAATTTGAATTCCTTAAATAATGAACAAATATTTTTGCAGGGATTTACTCAGATTTTCGATTTAGTAGATAATTAATCACCGTCATTTGTTTTCATTTCATATTTTTGTAAAATTCAACTAAAACGAACAATTTAACCGTTTAGATTTAAATTATTATTGTTTTTATAAAGTTAGGTATTTCCAACTTTCGTAATATCTATTAATAAGATTTTTGTCGGTGTATTTCTTTATTTTAGTCCGTTTCCGAAAGCATTTAATTACAATAAATTATATAGTTTGCAACAGAAAAGCTTTACAAAACTCTGAATCTTTGGACCAATGAAAGATATCAATTTTGCAGTTTCGACAAATTAATCGGTCATTGTGTATTCTCATTTTTCTGGACTGATAGAGAAAGTTGCAAAAACAGAACAAACTCTCACAGAATGTATTTAAAGCAACAAAGCAAATTCTTCACAAGTGTTTAAAAATCGGTTCAGATTTCCTAAGGTTACATCAGGGACTTTTATGTGATGAGAAGTTTGCTTTCTGCGACTCTATAGTAGGCTCACTCATAAAGTGTTACTAACCAAAGTTATAGCTAATCATCGGTGGCTTCTTCTGCGTTTATTGTTCGCCTTCCTTAACAACAGAAATTTATTTAAAAAGTAATAAAAGTTAAATAACAAATTATGCAACTTCAGAGCCTTGAATATATTTTTAAAGATTTCTTCTATGTTTAACGGTTACAGAGATGATCGCCGCCCTTAATGAATCATCGGATAGGTGTGGTATAAAAATATTTTAACATATTTGACGCCAAACATGGAGTGAAAACTATAGGTTATAATATTCTGCCGATAACGTTATTATCTTATACCACAGATATAAAAGTTCTTTTATCTGTGCGTTTACCGCAATATCAGATGAAGTGGTAAGCATACAAATCAAATGAAAGATGTGCAAGTTATGTAAATATTTGCATTTGCAAGCAGAAAATTACATATTTATAATTGATTCATATTTTATGTTGGTAGAATAAATACATATCGTTGTTGATACTTTGAACACACCAGGTTGACTTTTTTGCTTAAATAACTGCTTTCTTTTGTTCGTTATGTTTATTGTTTAAATTTTAACTGTTTTCATGAAACGCTACCCCTAGCGTTTAAGACTTGTATATGTAGATTCTGCTAGAAATTATTCACTAATAATGCTTTTAATAATTACATAATTGTATTAAGCGATTTATACTAATATCGCGACTATAACACTCGACCTTGCTTTTTAAATTCAGTTATATCTTATGGTGTTTGTATAATATTGAGTGGTTGGTGCAATTTACGACCGTAAATCACTCACAAATAGATACTAATGTGTTATTAGGCAATACTACAGTTATTTATTTAATCTATTGTATTGATGAATGAAATGAAAAATAATAATGATAGCAAGGACTGTGGCGTAGTATGGTAAGTATCGGCAACCTCCGCACCACACAAGTTTAATTTATTATATAGTAATATAATAATTAGTCCGGGACGGCCATTTCGAGGACGCGAATGGTTCTCATCATCAACCGGTGACCGAATGATGTGAGAAAAATTTTTCTAAAACTAAACATGCATGTCCTATCCCTACTTCCTAGAAAAGATATTCTTTACAAGTCCCTATTTCTACCTCCTGCACGCCTTGAAACTACGACGTGCAAAAAAATAACGTGCATGTACTATCCCTTCTTCCCAGAAGAAATATTGTTTACAAGCCTTCTATGCGTCTTAAAAACTACGACATGCGAAACACACAGCCAGATAGACGGGAAGATCTCTTTTATAACCCAAAATATAAACAAGCCAGCCTACTGCAAAAGGTCGAAAACGACAAAGTACGACAACGGTCCGTTTTCTCTGTTCATCAGATTTTTATTACTTTTTATGTAAACCGTCTCGTACGCATCTAATTCTCGCGGCGACGTTACGTTTTTAATCAATTTTAAGTTTTTTTGTTTAATACTATGCCCGGTTTCATTTATGTGTTGTGCTACACTCGCCGCGTCCAATCTGCCGTAGCGATAATTTCTTATATGTTCTTTGAATCTAGTTTCTATCGCTCTTTTCGTTTGACCGATATAGGCTTTATTACAGTCACTACATGCAATTTTATAAATACCCGACCTTTCTCTCATTTTCGGTTTATCTTTGGGATTACCGAGAAGGTTTTTAAGTGTGTTGCGCGAACCGAAGCATACATTCATATCTTAACTCTTCAAAACCTTACTCACGCCCTTCGATATGCTGTGAAAGGGGAGTTTCACGAATTTCTTACTGTTAGTTTCTACCGGGGTTAAGGTCGTGGAATTTCTTACGTAAAGCCTATGTTGGACTTTCTTAAGCATGCGATCGACTTCTATAGAAGAGTAACCGTTATAAATAGCTACGTTTTTTATGAATTTAGGTTCTTTGTTAAATCTACTTCTACTTAAAGGAAATTTAACTAATCTATTAATTAAGAAGCTAATCGCGGTCATTTTGTGTGGTCCACAATTGTTAGAATCGTTCATATTGTACCTATTAGTGTTGGTTTCTTTTCTATAGATGTCAATTTCCAGTTTATTATTATTTTTAATCACTAAACTATCTAGGAACGGAAGTTGATTGTTCACTTCTTCTTCTACTGTGAATTTAATGGTTTCAAATTTTGAGTTGAGGACCGCGAGAAAATCCGGAATATTATTTTCCTTAGTATTAAAAACCGCGAAAATATCATCTACGTACCTAAGCCAAATTCTAGGGAAATATGCGGCATCCATTCTCATACATGTTCCATGAAAGGAAAAAGAAAATTACAAGTATGATAGCAAGGACAGTGGCGTAGTATGGTAAACAACACATAAGTATGAGGACCATTCGTGTCCTCGAAACGGCCGTTCCGGACTAATTATTATATTACTATATAATAAATTAAACTTGTGTGGTGCGGAGGTTGTGTTGTTATGTGTTGTTTAAGTATGTATTAGGCGACAATATTAGAACATGCACATTTATTGAAATATTTGTAGGTCTTATCTCTAACATCCTATGGAAAGATGAAGCCCCATTGACTATTGCTATAATTTTTTAAAGAATGTTCTGTTTAAAAATTTAGTTATTGAGAAATGGTCGTTTAAAATTTTCAATAAGTTCATTATTTCAAGCGTCTATTAATAATTAGTCAAATGGAAAATATGTATTCGTTGTAAATTAATTACAAATGCACTTCTACTTTAGAAAATGTCGCAACTTTATCTTTTAAAAATTCAATTGAATTCGTAAACAAAACTCTTCGAATTTATATTATGTAATTTAAAAGAATGTTTTTATTCTATTAATTTAATTTTCAAGAGTTATTATTTGTTAAACTGCCTGGTTTCCAATTTTGCTCTGTATCCTTTGATTACCATTCTCGTTAGATCCTTGGTGAACTGACACATCCTTTCTTGCTTTTGGTCTACTTCCTGGTTTGTTCTCTCTGGGTTTCCATTCCGTGATCTTTCGCGGCGTGCTGTCTTTACCTTTTCTATATACATGACCATATTATCTTAATCTTTGTGCTTTCATTACCTTGGTGATATCTTCCCCCTCCATATAACTTCATGGATCATTAGACTCCTAATTTTCCTGTTTCCATGCAATCATTATTTTCCAATATATATTCTCATCATTTTTTCTTTCGAAGATGCTTATTCTCTCTTCGTTTCGACTGCATATATAACTATAGGTCTTATTGCGGTTTTCATTTTTGTATTACGACCGATCTTCTTGGTAAATAGATGTTCCATGTAACTAAAATAACTTTGTATAGATCACTGAAGACACAAATATGGAAAACCGATCCTATAGAGCGCCCGTTGCAGGCTTTGTTCGTTTCTATTCGTGTTAAATTGTAAGCGTATGTGTAAAAACCATCGAGTTTCTTGATCTTTTCATTTCGAATGGCACATAATGCAGTCCACAGCAACTAACGATAAGATATTTTTACTCTTAAGCGGTGTTAAAAAACTATTATGTACATTCCATTAAAATAGGCAATTGTTTTAGGTTTAAGCACTTTTCCTATGCCATTGAAACGAATGTTTTAAATTCCATATTTTAATTATTGCAATTTCGATGCGTTATACTATCACAAGTTCTTCCTTTACGCTACGTCGATACATGGCAAGAATAAATTATATTAAATACGCGTGTTGGGAATGGATAGGTTGCTATTGTTACTTCTAACGCTGAATTAAACATTTATTTAATTGCACCTTCATTTCAAGCGGCGGTGTACTGCACTAGCAAGCGTAGTAGTGAATATAATGTGCACGAGAATATTTATTTTTAACGTTTGTTTGAACGCCGAAAATTCTTAATTAATTAATTTTAAATCCATTTGACACCCATTTGTTACATCTGTAGTTTCGTCACACAGTAAACCGTAATTTTTAACTTAACTTGCAATTTCTGTTCTTCATCAGATCGAAGCGTCAGATTTAAATTAGCAGAAAAATCGATTCATTCCCTAACTATACCACGAAATTCGGAATCTTCGCTGTCATCATGATCTCTAAGAACCAGTCCAAAAGCACAACAAAAGCAGCCGAAACGCTGCGGTTGAATGCTCCACATTGCGAGCTGTCGCATGCAGAAAAAAGGAGTATTCGAGCTAATGATTGATTGAGTTGGAGTTTTTACTGATTTATAAAAGGCATTGTTAATTTTTGTCCGCAAAGTTATATTATATATGGAGGCGGACCTATCGCCTCTGTATAAAGACCGCAAAGCCAGGCGCCATTCATAAACATTATTCAAATTTATATTACGTAATTAATGCGAAAATACAGTTGAGTATCCCGCGGATTCCTTTTTTTTTCAATATATCAATATTGATATACTTTATATCTCATATTACATAAGTTGAAATGAAATTCAGGGTTTGTGGAATCGAGAGTGTCTTAAAAACAGTTTTATTTCGCACATTCCAAAGAGAGCTCACAGACAATAGAGGAAACTAAATTTTAAGCGAGTGAGCATACTGCAGATATTATACCTGATACAGCTAACCTTGATGCTTCGAATTATAACATAAGACTATCATCTTCATATTCCCGGAAAGCTTATTATCATTTTTCTTTTCACGTGATAGTACTAATGTAGGCATTTATATCATGGCGTCCTAATTCCCTTAAATGTGATAAGAAAATATAATAGAAAACACTAATTTACATGTTTTTGTATTTCATAAAAGTCAACTATGGAACGAAGTATGTATGTTACGTGTTAGTTTTGGAACATGGTGTATAAATAAATATAATTTAAACTTGGCAGCTGCACTTATTTTATTACAAATCATCGGGCGCACTTTTAGTTACCGTTCCTTCACCATACCGTAACGTATATAAACCATTCTCCTCTATAGATACCTTCTAAATAGTATTTCAGATTCATTTACAATCATTTACATTTACACCCATAGACCAAATAAATGATGAGAATTTTTGGGAAATAACAAGTGTTCGTATCCGTTCAATAAATGTCTACTTTGGGTGATAAGGCTTATCAATTAAATTACAATAATGTAATTGAACTGCTTAAATCGTTATTAATACTTTAAAATCATTCAAGCAGTATTTATGCGTTTAGTTGAACAAATTCTGTTACATACATAGTGTAAATTATGCCACGGTAAGTAAAATATTGTTATTTATGGATTTAAAAGATAGCTATTCTAATTTATAGATTAGTTGGCTAAATCGTGCCAGCTTATGAAAATCATTTGCGCAATATCCGAAAAATCAACATTCGAGGCATACTTAGTTCTAAAGATTGGAATACTCGACTTTACACAAAAAACGGAGATACAAGTGCAAACACCTCTCGCATATCTAGCAAAATGAACAATAGAGAAAAATTATATAATTAAATGAATTTGTTGAATGCTCCACATACGACAATTAATTAGATATTTGCATATGGTCATCACTTCATCTTATACCACAAGTTTGAGTGATACAATTTATTAGACCGATTGAATAAATCGTACTCGAATTGAAGAATGTTTTTAAAGTTTTCGTAATACGAGTAAATCATTATCTTTATGGCTTGCAGAATTTGGATTTTAGAAAACTAAATTTATGATACCACCACATATTTATGATAGTTTTTATAAAATTTCTCTTCATTATGCCTTTGTTTTTTTCCAGATTACAACTTTTGCTATATTTTTTAAAGAATCGTATAATTAATTAAAAAAAAAATGCATTTAAGTGCTTTCCTGTTTATAAAAGTTAGTACTTGGATTTTGAGTGTGGCTTTGTTTGGAGAGATTTAGATAACCACTTCCAGTTTCATCACTTTATAATTAATTAACTTAATTGATAAATCGGCGGAGTACCTCGCTTAGATCGCTCTGCGCTCTCTCTGAGATACGGCGCAGTAGATCTCCACTTCCCATTAGCTTCCTGGTTGCTTGAATGCGATAAAAAGCTCTAGACTTAGGACCTCGATTTAGTAGGAGCTCGTGAGCCATCCGCTCCAAACTCTCCAGGTCGCAGTTAGGATGCTGGATTCGCAACTCTTTCAGAGTCTGTATATATTCGTTCTTAATGTCTTCGTGTACATCCTCCGCATCGACTAGATTAGTCTCACCAAGTTCTAGCGCTTCCGCTTGCACGATAACGCCTCTGCGGCTCATGCGGTAACTTTTGCGCATATATTTGTACATCTTGCGGTCGGCTGCATAAGCGGTTAGCACGGTGACGGGAAAGAAGAAGAACGTCAGAAGGGCTTCCCACACTTCTACCACACCCGGACTAATGAACGCAAGGATCATATAAAGCCAAATGTACGCGAAGACGGACCACGTGGCGGTCACAAAGAACACTGTTAAATGTTTTATTTTGCGGACTTCCCCGTTTGGTATGACTAGGACGCATATTGCGATAATGACGAAGAGATTGTAAGCGGCTGAACCAACTATCGTACCCGGACCGAGTTCTCCAGCTTCGAAATTTTTCGCGTAGATTTCGATAACGGATAACAAAATTTCCGGTGCGCTAGAGCCGAGCGCCATCAGCGTCAAATTGGCTACCGTCTCGTTCCAAACGCGCACTACGATGATTGTTCTTTCGCCATTCGCTTTTCGCAACTTAACTTCGCGTTCTTGCGAGGTGATCACTTCTATGGCTGCCATGAAACGATCGGAAATGATAGACACGCCGATAAAGAGATATACTAGCGCCAGGAAATAAACGAATCCTCTGCTTGTCTTTTCAAAGATTGATAGGTTCGTTAGGGGTTGCCAGCACGGTAAGATTAGTCCATCGTCGCAATGAATAGTGCCGTTGTATGGGTGATTCGCCTTCTCCTCTTCCGCCATAATCTAGTAACCAAAAGAGGGTGGCGCCTCTAAATCGAAAAGTATTAATTTATTACGACTAAGTCACGCAATTGTGATAAGTACTGTTGTTATTATTGTCGTATCGAAAGAGATTTAGAAAAAAGCTCGCATATATGACTTAATCAGTTGCAATCGAAGAAAAAGTGCCGGGTGCGAATGTACGTCAGAATATTACCGGCGGAATAATAAAGACGACGTCGTGTGCGTTTTTCGACGGCGATCATCGGCGTGTTTATGCGGTGTTCAAGGTGACCATACGTCTCAGTCGACCGTACCGATCAAGCGTCGAGGAAATACTGGCGCTGGCAAACGACGACCAAACCCCCCTGGTCGCGCACGCTCCGATATCGAGCTCCCGCTATAGCCGGCACGGCGCGACGGCCGCAGCGACGGTGACTATCGTCTTTATTGTTGGCATCGGACGGGTGGACGGATGGACCTTATGACGCCACGGCTGCCACCGATTCTAACTTCGCCGCTGCTCCTGCCGCCACGAGATGAAATCAGCGCGTCTCGTTGCAGCCACGCCCACGCGCTGATAAACGCCGCGACAAATGTAAACATTTCGTCCTACCGGATTAGATAAAAATCCATTCGTGTATTATTTGACCAAGACGATCTGATTTGAAATCTTAATCATCGCAAAAGCCATATGCAAAGGCCAGAATATACACAAAAAAAAACTGAAAATATGCAAATAAATATGTAGGTTTCCTTGCCTAAATATGCATATTCTCATGAAAAACACGCAAAAAAAAAATACTGGAAACAGAAAAAATATAATACCATAGAAAAAAATATTCTTTTGTGTTTATTATATACGTTTATTTACAACATAGTTAACTATAAAAAGATCTTAAAACTAAATATGTCTGTTTTCTATTAAGAAACTGCGATGCTTGTCTGAAAACATGTATTATGTATGATCTTTTTAAAATGAATATGAAATGCGATCTACTGCCAACTCACCGTTTTCTGGTAAATTACCACATAAATTATTGAAAAGGACGCCAGGAGAAAATAAGAACTGTTCTTCATCACAAAACACCGTCAGCTATGATCGGAAAAGTTCCTCTCAATAATAATTTAGTGCAAAGAAGAATAGATGAAATAGCAAAAAATATTGACATGTCATTATGTGATTACTTAAAGACTTTTTTCATTTAACTCGATGAATCAACACGAAGTTGTATTCTTATCACACGTACGATTTATAAAAGACGAAAAAATTCATCAAGAGTTATTATTTGGTAAAAATTTGAAAACTAATACAAAGGGAGAATCTACATTTAATACCATATAAAAGTTTTTTCAAGAGGAAGAAATTCCTATTGCAATATTTTGTAAGCCTCTGCTGATGGTGTTTCAGCACCAACAGATAGGGCGTCATAAGGGTTTCATAGCGCATTTGCAACAAGCAGTACCAAATGTATTCGCTGTACATTGAATTATTCATCGTCAGCATTTAGTTGCCAAAAATTTATTATTATTCATTCCCTTTGTCCGTTATGGTTGAGCGTGGATTCAGTGCATTAGCTAGTTTACTGTCAAAGAAGAGGAACCGACTACACATCACTGAACGTGACAATCTGTAATTGATGTTAACGAAATTGGAACTCGACGTTAATAAATTATTAAGGCTTCACCCGCCTCAACTATCGTATCAATTTTCTTTATTTATTATTAGTTTTGTATTTATCTCATTATTTTTTTTAATTATTATTGATCTTTTCACTGATTCACTTCATCTCGAACTCGCACAGCCTTTGAGCGCTGACTACTGGTGTTTCTTCGACAGAGTTGCATCGATACAAGTAGACAACACCTTCAAACTCATTTTCGCAAATTTCAGAAACTCACTTCCCAATAAGCAAATTTCCGAAGTTGTAAATCTTTCAATGCACCAATTATCTAAGGATGAGGAATCCATATTATCAAAAGGACTAAATTTCTCAGCTACCCCAAAAATCATCCCAGTAGAACAAATTATAGCGTCCGACGAACATTCTGTTAAAACTCGTCCGAAAGCTACTGCAGACAGAGTTCGTTTTGAAACGACCAAATGTCTTAAATCGGCCGAACCTCCTACACCCAACATCTTCAAACGTTAGAGAATAGCCCTCACGAAGTTCAGTTATCACCATTCTTTCTGCGGACATCCATGTTCCTATCCATGATTCAGTAAATATCAGCGAACAACTCCTGGAACGGGATGGTAAATCTACTACTAGCCTACGCTGTCTCGTGGAAAAATGTCTCACTTCCACGTATTTCACATTCCAAGGACAATTTTACAAACAGTTATCTGATTCTGCCATGGGCTCTCCTCTTTCCCCTATCGTGGCTAATATTTTCATGGAATCTTTTGAATCCGTCGCTCTTGATTCGGCAGATCTGAAACCTAAGGTATGGTTCAGATATGTCGATAACACCGTCAGCATCAGGCCCCATGGCAAAGACACTTTACCTGATTTTCTAGACCACCTCAATCGTCAACACCCAGATATCAAATTCACTGTGGACGTAGAACATAACCGCGCACTCCCGTTTCTTGGCGGACTAGTCACACGTAACTCCGATGGTAGCTTAGGTCACTCCGTTTATCGAAAACCCACACACACTGATAGATGTCTCAGTACTACCTCACATATAAAAGATCTCAGTTATCGTTTTATTAACTTCTACTTTATGATTATTAGTAGATAAATAAACAGACAAATTAGCATTAGTTAAAATGCAACAATATTTCAATATTTCATATAAAATTAACTATTATGAACGACAGGGCGTTGGACTTTTTTTTTTCTTCTAAAGGAGTCGATGGTCCAGATAAGGTTGGGAACCTCTGATCTAAGTTAAAGCAGTTAGAGTAACAACTTCTTATAACTTGTTTGGTTTAAGTGAGGTTAACGTTGTGCATTCCAACTGATCAGTTTCAACTAGAATTCTACTACTTAAATTTAATTTGCAAGTTCCAATTAGCTGTTTCAATTGCTAATACAAACTACAACAATTTTAAGTTTAAATGATATTATCTACTCATTCTCAAATCTACCAAAAATATTTCTTCGTGTTCCGTAATATTTTTCTCGTTCCTTTCATCCACATCTTTTCTTAATAATACCATTTTCTTAGTTATTACGATGATAACGTTATTTCACGTATATGTAAGATTATATATAGATTACATGCCTGTACAGTTGTATGCTTGTATATATAATATAACGGGAACAAGCTTTCAGCACATGAACAAATTTCTGATTAAAATCCGGAATAGGCCTATAAAATAACAAGAGTGCAGGCAAAAATCAGATTATCTTATAATATTTGAAATAAAATAGATGATATTGTTCATCTCACACTTTTTTTTTATAAAACCGATGAAACTATTTCCATTTTTGGGGAAGTATGATACAGGTTGTCTCAATATTTACCGATCAAATACGTCAAACTTCAATTATTGATGTCTATGTAATTTTAAATATAACGGCCTGTATATTTTTATTACGTTTTCCTATACTACAAATAAATACTTGAGCAATTATTCGCAAGTAATGTTATTGTATGAAAACGTTCTAACGTTAGCTATCAATGTAATGACAGTTCTATAGCATATCGTACATTTAGCGCAAAAAATGTTACTTTTGAAATTGACAAAGTGGGATTACTTGAATTTATTGATTATTTATGGGGAATATGGGAAAATTTTGTTTCGCAAAAGATACCAAGACAGGCCAATACCTTGTAAAGATCTAATTCAACGATTACTTAAAAATTGTTTAGAATATGGACACTAAACCAAAAATTAGAAAAAAATAAATTAATGACGAAATGTTGTTTGTTCAGTCAAAATCTCTAGTAGTTAGACTGAGAACATCTCAAGAAGGTTGGTCGTCCAATATATTTCGTGCAATTAAAAATAACCGCATTATTTGCCAACACTTTTATACTGAGAATTGAAATGGCGAAGAATATTTAGACAAATTATAGAAGAGGAACTTGAAACATTGCCAGTTGTTCAATCTGATGAACCGGCTCAGGACACAAGAAATGTCCACACATCTTTGGAAAGACTATTTGCAGAAAACTGGATAATAAACGATGGTCCATATTTGGCCTTCACGTTCTTCAGACTTAACACCTCAAATTTAAACATATTCGCTAAATCAGTGATTAACGTTCATTACCAACTTTCGAATACGAGCGAATAATTGGCCAAGTATTCACTTTAGGTACAGAGAAATGTAATATTATTTGATGGAGAACTTAACCATCATCTGCGATAAAAATATTCAGCGTGTTCCATTACATGAATGATCGATGACACCTTATACATATAATATTTGCATAAAAATTGGAAATATTTTTCATTAGTCCCTAGCCAATATTTATAGATTACTAACTCGCAACATCAACACTTTTGCATGCTGAGTACTACGATGATTCTACTGAAATCTTCCTAAAATCACGTTAACTTAGTGACAGAAATATTTTAAAGCAATTAGGTTAATACATTTAAGATAATTCAGTTTACGTTACTTCCGGTAAAATCGGAAGTTGAAAAGAAATACTGACATTTTCTAATTATTTTATATACCTGCCTAATTTCTGATATACGGGCAACGTACATTCATTCTGTGACAGCCGATATATATCGAGATGTTACAAATTGAAATAAAAGTATAAATTAAAAAAAATATATGTCCGTTTGGTTTTTGAAAGATTATATACAAATTTTGATAAATATTCATATTTTGTAATATCCTCTTCGGTCTCTGCTTATATTTTCTAATGTCTCCTTCGATTCCTCTTTGGAGGATCTTATCTTCAATTTTGCTTTCCAAATTCTATTAATATTGTTTTATATAGTGAGTCTCTTCGGGAAACTAACATCAAAGTAAGAGCAGGTAGGGTATGCCCTCAGAAAGGCGCACCCTTTCTATGGGTGTCCCTAGTCGACGTAAGAAAAAGAAAAGAATGCCATTTCAAAAGTGGAGTTATGTAAATTTAATATAATGAATATTTTTAATGAACCAGCTACCACCAACCACTAT
>LR737384.1:10617039-10724070 GCA_902655005.2 Marronus borbonicus | reverse complement strand
ACTTCGAGGCTAGCACACCCAAGGCAATTAATATAATGAATATTTTTTTATTATATTAATTGCCTTGGGTGTGCTAGCCTCGAAGTCGAAGAATGCTACCCTCGCAGATTCTGTGGAGTAGACTGCATAATTCTGTAGAGGTCGATATAGCGATATAATTCGACAATCTCCGTGATTAGAGTATCTTTAATTAGATACTCTCATCCGAATTAGTTATGTAAATTTAATGTTTTTGAGGGTTATGTTCTTGTAATTAGTTTCTCTTCTCTTATTAAAGTACCTAGATCATCATCCAAATTTTGAACATTTACAATCATTTACTTTGAATCATAAACGTTAGGATTTTCACTATGGCAGCTTATTAGAAGACCAAGGAATAAAAATGTACAGAACAATAAGCTTGGGATGTCGATAAAGCAGTTAGTAGCAAAAATCATAAATCTCAAGGAAACTGCCATGCTTTTGCTATAGAATATCACATAAGTTCTTGTTATTTCCGGCAGGATTTACTAGATTTTTGTACATGAGTTTGGAGGGACGAAGGAAAAAACAATGTTTGCTAAAAATTATTCATAACAATTGCTGTGTCGACTCCACCAACAAGTTACAAACGTTACTAAAACGAGGAAAGAACCTTGGAACTGTGGAGTTACTTAACTCTCAGGACTAAATTGAGATCTTGAACTCACATGGTTGCAGCCATTTATTACCCCGATCATCATGTCCAAAATGACCATAATAACATTGATCAAGATGATATCGAAGAAAGCAATTGTTACAGCAACGAAGACGACTTATAAGATGTATAACATTACCATTTGGAGTTTAACTAAATATAATAATTAATGTTCTTTAGTATTTGTTACTATCTCTATATTTCAACAATAAATTATGCACCTAAATATTTGTATTAAGCATTTATTAATGCATACTTAGGTATGTATTAATAAATGCAAAATATTTTTGTAATTAGTTACAAAAACATTTAGGATTCACAGATTTATTTTTATCCAAAGGAATTGGCAATAGTATTGGTCTTATGTAATACCGGTATCACATGCAGGACATTATTTTCATAATAAAAATTCGCCGTATCAGCGCGTGTATGTATGTGTATGTACATACGTATACATATACTTACGTACTCGTATAGTTTGGCGCCAACTAATGCCTTCTGATATTGGCACCATACAAAAATCGATTTCTTTGTCCAGGAAAAATATACGCAGATAATTTAATAACTACTTGGGCAACAAACTTCTGTTTAGTTAATGTTTATTCAACGTAAAATTGACATATTTTTGGTAAAAGTATACTTTTCGATCTTAATTTGCGATTTTGTCCTTGATTTATTTTATTTTATTTATTTATTTATTTATTTATTTATTTAAATTTGTGACGTCAACATTTCTTAAATTACGGTATATACTTATAGTACAATTGGAATAATTTTAACTTTATGACATATTTCATCTGACATAGTTCTGGCCTGATGATATGAATTTTTTCACTAAATCGGTCGCATTTGTATATTCATAATGAAGAACTTGTGAGAAAAGGGACCCCCTTACAATTTTTTTCTCCTACACAGAATCAACCTCAATTCTAAAGTTACAAATAAATAAATAACTAAATATATTTATTCATGGTCTAATTTATTTATTTAGAAAACAAAAAGAAATAATAATAATCAATAATAAAAAGAAATAACAACTTTCCTAATACAGAAACTAGAATTGTTAGTCGTTTACTAGCAAAACACTGTACTACAAAATGAAATTATTGAAAATAGGGCTAGTGCCAAAAAACGTGTAAATAACAACCAAAATAATGAAAGTTTGAATGTCCAATATATTGGAGATAGAGACGAGAGAGATATAAAATATGTTCCAATCAAAAATAGTCTTGCTGTCAATTTAATGCTTTTTTAGCTTCAAATTCTTTGAACCTAAAGAAATTCAAATTTTTTGAGGAAAAGAAAAGACTAACAAATTAGACCCCAAAAAATAACTCACTAGATACCTTTGCGAACCTGTCAAGGCGGTTTTTTCTTGTTATCAGATCCTCGTAGGGATTTGGTTCCAAATTATAGTAAAACTTACAGGTTGTTTCATTAATTTCCAACAACCCTTAGTTTTATTGTGCATACAATTATTGTTAAATGTTATTACGCCCTATATTTGTTCCAATAACTTACCTGCTTCTGTGCTTCTAACATGGTAAACTGATAAAATAAATACTGGGAATAGTTCAGCTTCAAAAATCACTATAATGAGAAAATGGTTGATTTTAGACTGCTGACGTGTAATTTTTTCTTTAGAATTCTACAAATATAAAATAATATACGGGATGTGTGTGTATTAGGTCCTTTTATTCCTAATCTAGGAAGCAAAAGTTATATCTGTCCAACGCGGATCTACGGAAAACTGTTAGGTATCTGTATAAATGTTTTAACACTAATAGATTTAAATCTCTTCATTTGTAGGCAACACTATTTTGTAAATTTTTTGCCCTGGAATTTGACGCCGATGACGCCATGCTCCGCTTAAAAAAATGAGAAATACAGTTATGAACTTATCACACCTGTATGTTTCAATGTAACTATAAACCAGGCTTCCTCTCCTCATACATAACAAGAAAACAACCGGTTTGAAAAATCTCGGCAAAATTTCCGAGCGCAGGAAGATGACTCCACTCTGGATATTTTAAAGCCCGTAGTGTACCATCTCAAAATATATCCCCAAAAAAATTGAAATTTAATTTGCCGGTGGGCAGATTAATATTTGTGAATACAAAAT
This sequence comes from Marronus borbonicus, assembly GCA_902655005.2. Classification (NCBI taxonomy): domain Eukaryota; kingdom Metazoa; phylum Arthropoda; class Insecta; order Coleoptera; family Scarabaeidae; genus Marronus; species Marronus borbonicus. Next base: position 10,721,272 of record LR737384.1, on the reverse strand, counting down.
TCAAGGATGAGAAGGCAAAATAAAAGTTGGTACGTTTTTTATTTTCTGTTTATTGCGCGGAAAACTATGGTCGGTGAACAGTAGCCGATGAATTGTAAGCGATGAATTGAGGTCGGTGAATTTCTAGGGCCAATTGTGGTCTGTGAATTTTCTTATCTACATACAGTGTCTACATATATTACGGCTCCAGACGCTACAGTATTGGCGGTTTCGGTAGGTGACTAAATCTGCTTTCCGTAGGAATCAAAGAAGCAACGTAAAACCAAAATGTTCACATTAAACCCTTCACGAGTGAGGGCAAAATAGGTTTGAACTTCGTCGTTACTAATCGTAACTGGTCGTAATTTCAATCTTCACTTGGTGTTTAGCTGTCTAACTTTCAATCTTGTGCATTGCGACGCATCAGGATGTGTAATTTGTGTAGAAGTGACTACAGTTTTAAGGATAGTAAAGTTTTCATTTGCCTGTGTTTATTTTTTTTAAGTTATAAGGTACCTCTTATATATATTTTTTTTCTAAACATATTCCAGATATGGACATCAATCATTAGAAATTTTAATAAACCAGTTTATTAAATAAACTGGCTAAATTGTTTAAATATCTTTTGGGAATTATTCAAATGTCTACCATTCGTAGTAAACGATTACTAAACAAGCCTTTTTATTGCGTAATAGAGGTTCTCTCAATCAAGGGAAAATTCCGAGGTGTCAATCACGTATTCCATCGAGTGTTGCAACTCACCGCTTTCACAACATCCAAGGGTGAAATCTCAGATTTTTGCAATTTACACCATTATATCACAAATAAAAAAATAAAATTATGTTATTATCGAATACGTCTTTTATAGGCCTATCAGACCAATCCAGATAAAATATCTTTAACTCCTTTGCCACTACTTTCTATTCCCTTACGGAATGGGGTTGAGGAGGAAAGCGCAAAATGTACGCAAAAGTAATTCCCTTGCTTCCATCTCACCACCAACTACCCCGAAACAGCGAAAAGTAACTTGTTTAACTAGTAAGCAAAAACAATTCTCCGTTACCTTCTAGAACCTCGCAAAAACTGTAACAGTTTTACTTCTATTTTATTTAAAATAATTCTCAAATTTCCAAATCAAAGTTCAGATTTGTTTGGAGTGAATTTTAGATGTACGCTAGCGATAATCGTTTGGACTACCGAATATTAAAATTTGTAGCGTCGATTTTCGAGTTTATAGTGAGGAAAATAAGTCTTCACAATATAAGTGGAAGAACGTTGAGAGAGTGACATCAATTTAAAAATGGAAATGCCAATTATAAGCTGAACAACTTGCTCATCATAATTCCTCACACTACACTCTCGTATAATTTTAGCATGCTTCGCAAAATCAAACATTAATAAATTTTGTATAAATAGATTTTAATGAGGCCTAAGGACGACATTTTTCTTTTACCAATTTTAGAATAATCGATGTCAGGAGATTACCTAAAATTTTAAGATGGGAATACGTATACGAGAATACGAGTTAGATTTAAGGATAATAGCGAATCAAAGATGATATTGAAGATGTTAAGGACTTAATTTCTTATAATGTACGCAAATACATATTTCAAATTCGTCAATGTACAAATGAAAAGTATTCGTAATAGTCATTTAATAAATCTGTATGTATCGGAATCGAGCACTAGACAAGGAGTTTCCGCTAGTTACCGCCGAGGAACAGAGCATAGTACCACGTCACTCTTTCACTTACGTATAACACAGCGTTTATTCATTGCACAATTTTTGGTTTTTATCTTTGTCACTTACGTATGGAGACAGCAGGTCGAAACAATAAGATACTAGAAGCGACGTACCAAATAAATATATAAAATAACGAAAGCGTCTGAACATTGCGAAACATAAATGCGTACGCCAAAAAGCAACCGAAGACCCTGGGTTAATGTTACCTTGATCAACGCTGATAAAAAGCCTTAAATATTCTATGATTCGGAATTATGCTGTTCCACTTAAAACCTAGAAAAGCACTAAATTTATGCTGATTTATTTTATCGATGTTTGTCTCTTGTTTCGTATGTAATAAGAATAACTTCATTCTCGAGCTCATCATGCATCAGCAAAAAATGTTGATTTATTGTAGGGCTTCTTCTTAATTCTTCTAAACTCCTCGTCTTCATTTTCCCGTACATAATGGAATTGTTCATTGACAGTGAAATAGTGCACTGCACACACACGCTTATCAATAAGATTTGGAGTACCGCGTAAAACATTATCTATGTTTTCCAAGTTAATATAAAAATAACTTTAAATTATTTATTTCGTGGTCAACATTTTAAAATTAATTATGTACTTTGTAGCTTACTTTTACAACGCACAATAGGTTGAAATGAAAGGAATCACGGCGCTGGTTGCTAACGACGCTTGACCAAACAATCATTTACAGTTTAGCCGGGGTATATGCATTTGGGTCGCACGAATTCCGCGACCAGTCTGATTTTAGCTACGCGAGGGAATGTTGTCGTTTAGTAGAGATTCTTCTCGGGTTTATTATATGGTATAGTAACAACTAGCTGTGTTTATTGATAATCTTAAAAATTAACAGAATTTCCTGGTATATCTAAGGAATTAATAAATAATTCTACTGATTTGGATCCGACGCTTAAATAATGTTTCTTTTTTAAGTTTTGTTTAAGTATAGCTAGTGGTTTTTAAAGGAACTACAAATGCAAGCTAAAACTTTATATTTACAGTATAGAAATTTTAAGTCAAATTAAAAATTCTAATTAATTGTGTGACGAAACTAAAGATGTAATAAATTGGTGTGAAATGGTAGCTTTATTTAAATATATCTTTAATTGTAGAATCTATCTGCACTTTTTGGATTTAAACGTATTGAAGACGGAAAAACATATATAATAAATATGCTTACGCGCATTATATTCACTGCTATACCTACCAGCGCAGTACCTGTACCTTTAATAACCTATCAGAAATTCTTGCCTTTTTTTTAAAGACTACGCACCGCCACTGCCGTAAACAACAAATTACGCAACGGAAGGAATTCAAGAAAGCGGGTAAATTTAACTCTATTTATTGAACGGTTGTAGTCAGTCGTTCATAAGTTGTATATCGTTATTAAACTGCTATTATTTCCCTATAATTTGATAGATCGCCAGTAGAGCGCAACAATCTCGCTTGCCTTACAGTGGTGTTTAACTGCGAGAGGTTGGGTGCACAGTGCTACATGTCGGCACTTCCCTACCTTCTATGCTGTGTGTTATGTGTAATACATATCGCAGTGCGATGATAAGTGTCGGAGTTGAACGGAAAGCATTAAAAATATTGAAAATGCGTAAAAATACATCTTGTCTGTTTACTAATAGGGTAAATACGTATTTGTGGCAATTTCCAGACATAATATATACTGGTAAATCAGGTGTTTAGTTTGCGATAAGAGTGTATTATGTTGGAAACCGTATGTGTGTAGAGACCATCTAAATAGCGTAACACGCAAATTTAAAAAAACCGGAAGGAGACCGTATCGGCCAAACGATGTTTCGTCAGTTTTGGAAGAAATACAATCCAACGTGGGAACTACCGAGAAGATTGAGAAATATGTGAAAACCGCAGTAAAAAATGAACGGTTGTGGCTAACTATAGGTGAAACTACGGATATTTAAAAAAATCCGTAGTATCGAATGTAGCACGGACAATGACCTTCAAAGGACTGTCACGTAGCCTGTAAAAGACAGCAAAGATGTACTGCCGAAGCTGGTCATATTGTATTAGTTAGAACACTAGACAACTTTCAAATTTCACCAAAGCAAGTGTTAATGCGCGCAGGTCAATTATTCAAAGCTGTTCAATCGAATTTGCTGCACATAACATGTCTGCTCCATGCTTTACACCTTGTAGCAAACACTATACGAAAATGTTATCCCATTGTGGATCAACTAATAGCACAGATGAAAGCGGGTTTTCTTGAATCACCGAAACGTATTCGGCCATTTCGTTCACAGAGTCCTGACATACCGGAACTGCTGCAGCCAATTTTTACACGATGGGGTATAGGGTTAAAAGCAGCATTCTATTATTTTAAACATTTTGAAAAGATCAAATAAGTGATTTTACAACTGGACGCTAAAGAAGCAGCTGCAATAAAGCTAAGTTAAATGCAATTCCAAAATCCTCACGTTGCGGCAGATTTAAAAACTATTAACGCCGTTCCAGTAACCGACGTAGCAAAACACTTCATTGTCCTTACGGGATTCGTGTGAAATTGTTGACCACGTACAAACAGTGCTACATATTTTAGATGACGAAAAAGGTGTTTCCGTCAGAAAAAAATTTAATACTATATTATGTAAAAATGTCGATTTTTCTATATTACGCCATCTTTTTAACAATAGTGTTGCGGAACATCCGTTATACAAATTCAAAGACCACTTTAAGTACGTGGATATTACATCGCTAGATGTAGAACGATCTTTTTCTGCGTATAAACGCATATATACACCGCAACGAACGGGTCTCAAAGAGACTACTGTAGAAACGTACGCTATGATACAGGTGTCGAAGGCCTCGCTTCCGGATTTCCTTTCAGCCATCTAAGCATATTCGGTTTGCATTCTCATAAATTCTTTTATTGTTTTTTGTTGTAAATGACGCGCACGTCTATTTCGATTAACGCATCGCAGTGACGCTACTGCTAGGCAATCGACTTGTTGCGCTCTACTTACTACATACTTCTTGTATGCATATTATTTGCTCCAATTCTGTTGGATAACATTCTCTACTATTCTATATATAGTAATATACGCCGGATTTGCCGTAGTATGTTTAATGAATTAACGATACTTTACTTTGCATAAACTTGCTGTATAATGAAAATTACAGATTTTAGTTGCTTTAAACTTCAAGTTTTCTTATTACAAAACGAAATGTGATTATAATGTCCTTTTCTAGTGCGGTAACACGAAAGAGCTTCATTATTACAGTTTAGATTTCAGTAACACGCGCTTATTAAAAACAACTGCTGTGGAAATGTTTTTATTTCTGTTACAAATCGCGCCGAATAAAATTTTCTGTTGCGCTTTATCATCCGAAAGCAATTGAAATTCTTAACTATAATAAAATGTAAACAACCACCCCTTGCCACTGCACTTTACCACTTTTCAGGACGGGGTTAAGTGGAAAACCGCAAAATATAAGCACAAGTGATTCCATTTACGCCTATACATATATGTAATTGCTTTTCCGCCTCCACTTATTACCTTGAAAAAAATTAAATGCAACGCTAGATGTGTATGGCTTTCGTGTATGGCAAGCATTTATGGAAACATTTAGAGATTAAGTTTTACTCCATATATACGCAAACATGTTCGTTTTCGTTTGGTTGTAAACGTTTGGTCATAAAACACAAGACTAGAAGATTTATTATACTCTACCAACTAAACCACATTTATCCCTACTATAATTATAACATTAATCGTATGCTCTTCAGGTTACCCATCGTAAATTACAAATGAGGGATGTAATTTGCTTACGGAACACAACCGACTTGTAGTCCCGCCACAAATCACAATAGATCGCTGAGCAGTAAGCATTTAATTTCCTTATCCAGGATCTTAAAACAGAAAAGGAAAATTGCTTCCTTCAAAAATAATAATGTGTATCTATATATTGTTTCTAATAGAATTAAGACACAGAACTGATTGAAACATGTTAGATATAACCGAAGCTGCCGGATACGAGAATTTTTGGATTTCTGTAACTTACACTGTATTTTTTACCGTCGACTTATTTCATTTTTGATGCAGGTCGTTAACTATTCACTTCATGTGATTTCCCTCCTCCTTAGCAAGATTTTGTTCATTTATTCTATTACATTTACTTTATTACTCAAATACTTCAAAGAGGGTACCCTGTTTAACATTTAGAAATTCCACGTCAAGCTTAAATTCTCCAGTACTCAAATGTCGAATCCGAACCGAAAGTTAATGTTGGGAGATATATATCCTACTTTGAATATACGTCCCCTGTGATAATTTTTCGAGTCCGAAAACAGCGAAATTTTATTAGCGATTTTTTATTAAAAACCTGACTACGCCACTGAATTCGGGAAATCCTAAAATGGTTTTAACAAAAATTCAAATACATTTATTATTAAGAAAGAATCATTTTTAAAAGTATTATTTTATAAATCTGCTAGTTACAACATCTACTGATGGTAGCAGATCAAAATTGAAAATTGAAAAAAAAACTGAAAACTAGGTGAACTACACTCTCATTGGGGGGTACGCCTTTTTTTAGAACAATATTGTGAATACATGCATTGAAAAAATAAGTTTCCCCACTTTTTGCATTTGAATTTTCGGATGAATGAAAATTAATTTGGTTTCTAATCCTACCCTCTAAAGTTATCACCTTGGCAGTTATAAATGTTCAGATGTATGTAGTTGTTTGATTAAACAAGCCCTAAAATTGAACCAGGAATTCAAAAATGTAATAATATATAGGATGTTCCATTTAAAATAATTAAGTTGACGGCCACTTCTTGTACAGCCAGAAATGTCATTGTGTTATGAAAAATATTTATTTCAATAGTTTATGGTATGTTGGCTTTAGTATATTGCTAACTTGAATTTTCTGATGAATAGAGTATACGTTTACAGATCGATGCAGTTCCTCGTAAGACACCTGTATACATTAAAAAGCACGTGCCAGGTAAGAAGAGGTAATGAAATTTATCAACATGCTGTAGAAGATTATTAACTCATTCTTGTTAACTATTTTGCTGGACATTTATTTAATATTTGAAATTCGCATTTCGAATTCGAATTCCGAGTTCGAACTTCTTTGTAGTACAAATTCAATATTTCGAATTCCGAAAATGTTGAAATCCAAAAATTCGAATTTTATCAATATATAAGACCTGTTCCAAATTAAATCATAGCCAAATCAGACATGATTTGATTGGCTGAAAAGAAATTGAAACTGTTTTCTGACAAATTTCACGGTATATGATTGCTTCTGGATTTGTGTTGGAACTGAGCTATTATTAGTAACACGGTAGCGATTTACGCCTACGGAGACATCTGCATACTGATAGCGTCCTTGACTAAGTACTCTTACGTTGAAACAGAAGAAAACTTTTAAAAATCTACGGAAATATTTTCTTAAATTGACTTTTTAAATATACATCTACAGCTTTAAAAAAAACCGCGTCACTCTGGTAATTATATATTGATTCAAAATTATTTTTGTATTTGGCCTACTGCCATATATATGTGGATATTTTTATATACGAGCTCAAACATTATAGACCTATATGTTGAGATGCAATGTGATAATCTTACATTATTTTATTAATACTCTTAACACATGGCTGCTTGAAAAATAATCCACTGCTACTTAGAAAGAAATCTTTTCGTTAAAAATCTCTTGCATGTAAAGATCCAAAAGAAAGTGTGAAACTTCAATAAATAATTAAATAAAAATGAAACAAATGTTGGCAACTAAAGGTTGGGAAGCAAAATAAAATTAGTATAACTAATAACTTTAGTAACTCGTGATGTCTCATTTTGACATGGTAATTGCTCGAGTACGTGTTGACATACTTTCTAGAAGCTTGTTGCAAAATTCAAGAGTTAACGAGTCCCAGATTTGTTTTAGTTTGGGTTTTAAATCAACTTAGAGGATTATTGCCTAGGTTTCTTTTTAATTGAAGACCAACACAAGACATTTATATTCTGTTAGGGAAACCATCGCTGGGTTGTTCGAAAATAAAGTTGACGTTTCTTCCGTACCATTTTTCAATATCAACTGTCATGCAAAATATCTTGATAGTTTGCAGCATTCACCTCGCCCTTGTTCGACTCCAATAGGCCCAAAGCATTGCCAGTTATACAATCCCTTTGCCCTTTTGGAAATTGAACAGTCCTTTTGAGACAATCTGAAAAGCCTTTCTTTTACTTTGATCATCCGTTTTCGATTATTCCCTGCACATCACTGAAAATAGCTTGCTCTCAATTGCCAAAAATTCAATCTGCTTTCTATTTCACCCAAATTAACCGAGTTCGTTTTTGAACATCAGTTAATGAAAGTTTCCCTTCGATCCAAATAAGTTATTTACGTAATTTATTTTCTTTCTTTTTATTTATTAATCGATTTCAAAATATTTTAAAGTACCTATCTTCAAAATATGCTGAATTTTTGAAAAAATCATTAATTGCTCCAACATAGATGTGACTCAGAAGGAATGCAAAATATCTGATTTTTATTTGTTGTTTAATATATGAAATCTTATTGGTTTTATTTCCACGTGTACAATACACTACTGGGTCATTTTCAAAACTAACAAACAAGCCTAAAAGCTCGCACCAAGTACCGCTTGAATGTGAAATTACTCTATGAAAAAATATATATTTAATTACGTCGGAAATCGCATTTTACCGAGGGAAATCAACATACATTAATTAATAATCTATGAGCTTTGATAAATAATATTTGTTTATTGGTAAATTAAGAATGTGTAATAATTTCAGTTTTTAATGTTTCAACATAACACAAATAAGTTAGGTAAACTTATACTCCTCAATTAATTGCAAAATTTTTGCTGCTTCTTCATCAAAAGCTTCTCTTTTTCTTCTTCTTCCGAGAATTACTGGTGTGGCATTTGGATCCACAGTAGTACCATTTTTATACTTCAAAGCGTATATGAGCTTCTGCAATAATTAATTTATTGTCCCAGTAAACTTTTATGTACGTACTTACCAAAACCAGTTTGATTAAAAATACAGCAAACGTAAGAAAACCTATAGTCATCAAAGCTCCTTCATTAGAAGGAAAATCAATATGAGTTTCTTCTTCTTTATCATAATATTCTCTTGCTTTCCTAGATGAAGCTGGTTGCCATAAGCTGCTGATCTTTTCGTCTAAAACAATGAATTTAAACTAAAATTGTATCTGATAAGGATACTTACTAATGTTAAAAAGAAGATTGTATTTTAATTCCTGCAATAAACCTATTTTGCTTTTAATTCCTTGGTGAGCATTTCTCATTAAAGAACTTTGTATATTTTCGATGAAAGGTATGAAACCCAAGTAATTTGAAGCTTTATTTTCGATATCGTCGTTTACATCCTTGCTTAAGTCTCCTTCCACAATTTGCTCGTCTATTAGAAATTTATTCACGAAAGTTTGTTCTCTATCGTTTTCTGTTTCGTCTGAATTTTCTCGAGAAGCAATGTTATCACTAGTAACATCAGTAATTCTAAACGCATTTACGGAATTATTAACTAAAAAAATACGATAAAATTGTTAATGCGATAAACGGATACAATCGTAGTTACCGTCTTTCTTATGGCTTTTTGATATTTCTACCCATTCCGCAAGCGAAAAACATAAGTAAACTTGGAAGTATAACTGTTCAAAAAGAAAAGATCTTATTGTTTCGATAAATCCATAAATAGGTACATTATACGTACGGTGAAAGAAATTTGCGACTTCATTCTGCGATGATTACAGTTTGCACTGAACGGAATCTAGCCTCAGTCTATAAACACCACCAAGCGTGTAATTGTCTAACAGAACATTGAAATTATCTGATGTTTCTTTGAGATAGAGAATATATTCAAGTGTTTGAAATAAAATTTTTAACGATCTACTTAGGTTGTTTAAATAAAAGCAAAGGACTGTATTTTTAATACTGGTGAATGCACTACTTGTTTTAGCTAATCACAATTAACTTAAATTCTTTTTTACTACTTAACACCCCACCATAAGCTATTGAAAATGAACCTTTTATACAAAAATATAAATTAATTAACAGCAGTTAGATCAAAGTTGCAATCTTAGCGTTTGCTGTTAGTTCACATTTCAATAGTCTGAACTAGTTCTCTATAATTACAAACTACCAGGACGCAATAATTTTTTTCTTGACTCTCTGTCACTATAACAAACAAAGAAATCGTAAATAATCCTATTCGTATCCTTCTGCCTAAATGTATTTATCCGCTTGCTTTACAAGATCTTCCAGTTTTTTAAGTTAATATTCATTAGTCTACAACGTGTAACCAATAATTTTACCGGATTACCCATGCTCTCCTAAATAGAATTTTGGTAGGAATTTAAGCAAGCTAAATACTGTACTATTGAAACATATTTACCTAGTGTTTAGAATCTCGATCCTATTTAAACATAAAATATAGAACATATTTTTCTGTAAATAAAAGATGTTTGATTGATTGTTGAATGAAAAATATTTCTTATTAGGACACTGGCAGGAGTACGGTTCTCAGAAATTGGCTTGGAATACTCAAAACCCGAAACCTACGTAGAGGGATCACTCACAAGGCTGTTAAGTCAAGTGGCGAAAGTAAGCTAATGAGAGAGAAACTCCAATAGGTCTGAGAAGGTCACAGTGGGACAGGTCAAAAACCAGCTCTAATCCAATCTAATCCTGCTCCTCGTTATCCATATATGTTCCAATCTGATGGACCCTTTCCGCCATGGTGAGGTTGCTTCATCGGTGTTGTCGAAGAGTTGACTTGCAGTTATTGCTTATATGCAACCTTTCTTCGTCATTTCCAAAGATTCACGTACCATTCTCTGATAGTAGTGCATGGTTCTGGATAATACCGTTACGTTGTCATGTTGTCGATGTTGCTTTAATATACATTGAACGCTTCTCCTTGTTTGACCTATGTAGCTTTTCCCGTATTTTTATTTCAGTTCGTATATGCCCTTCGTGTGTAGTCTGCGGTTTTCGAAATTAAATCTTTGTTTGGTTGGACCAGTTGGTTTATTCATGTCACTGTTGTAGCAGATGGTGACATTTTTCTTATATTCTTCAGTTGATGGGCGTACGTTCAATTTTCGTCTGCGGTCCGAGTATGCCTTTTTGGTTATAGCCAGTCTCCTGTAGAACATTTCATCTAGTTCATGTTCTTCGTCCCTGTTCTTCTCTGCTCTCCTTAGAAGTGTGTTGTAGGTGTTGGCCCATGTGTATTGTCTTGCAGTATACGGTCCTAGTCTATTGTTAGTCCCTTTCACGAGCACGTCTAGGAAAGATAGAGCACCGTCTTCTTCAATTTCCACAGTGAACTAGTGTAATTAAGTCGGCCTATAGTCCTTGTAACGGTAGTTGCTGTTTGATAATTTCTAAAGCTCCTTCTACTGGTATGGTTGATAAATAGCGATTCGACATCAAAGCTAACTAACGTGTCGTTTTTATTGTTTTGCTTAAGAATCACGACGAGATGTTCGGAGTTCTTCATATAACTAAATGTTCATCAGGCATAGTTTTGTAATTGCTTGGCTACGTATTTGGCTAGTAAGTAGGTAGGTGATCCACAAGTGCAGATGATTGGTTTTGGAGGGTTTCCAGGTTTGGGTATTTTGAGTAGCCCATGTGATCGCGGAGGTCAGCTCTCTAGTGGAATTTGATATTCCTTATATATTGTAGTGCTATTTTGGAAGGCGTATTTGTAGAGATTTTGGTGTGCATATAGTTACAACATTGTGAAACGAAGCAATGATTGCAGCCCCTTCTCTCGAATTTCCTCCTATTTACTAAATTAGGCATGCATTGCCGTGAAGGAGGAGTTCTTTTTGATATACAAATTAGAACCACACCCTGATTTTAATTATGACCAAATTCATCATCGATTTGTTATTGTTCGAAAATACCATACAACATGAATATAATTGTTTATATTTATTTATTTTATAACGCTTAGGAACCAATTTATTTCAAAAACAAGTAATTAACTATAAGGAAGGTCTATGAAATAACAGCAATTTTGGGGCAGATTTGGAAATATCGACAGGGCAGGTGTTTGGAAAGATTTCAATCGTTACATTTGCTTGTAAAACTACTTGGTTCGTGTTTTTACACTCGAATATCGAGATGACGACACTACCAGAAAGCTTTGCATTTTTTACATTTATTAACTTTAACAGAAAAACTGGTGTATTTTGTAAAAGAATACTACAACAGAATCTTGGGAATTTAAATTTTGAATAAAAATCTTAGTTTTTAGAAACTTATTTATTAACATCAATGCGAACTGGAAACCTTAAAATTATGTGTGAAACGCAATGACTGATAAAAGATCGCAAAGGGTTAACTCTTTAAATTATTTCAGAAGTAGCAATGCGATTTTAAGTTGAATTTCACTTTATCTCTATAAGTACAGCTTTATATAGACTTTAAAAGGACATCATTTGCAAATGTCGGAAAATGTTGGGATTTTAAGGTAAGGTCAAGTTTCCTAAGAGACCGCCACCTACTCTTTAAATTTAGGTATAGGCAGGGTTTGACTTAGACGACTATAAAAAATAAAAAAATTATCAGTGCAGATTCCTGGAAAATCTGTAACTAATTTAGAAAGTAATCTTAAATGCATTCGCACGAAAAAATAATTTACCTATTACAAGGTTTATTCGGCGGGAATGCCAAAATACCACATCGTTTTTGTTGCTTGATAATTCAACAGCAACCTTCTATAGTTTAGAATTATTATTTCTTCAACAGGTTCCATGTAATGTTTTGAGAAATCTGTGCATTATCGAACTTTTGCACATGCTAACTGCTTTTATGAACTAAAATTCTTCTTTGTAATTTTTTGCTTTCGTGCTAACAGAAATAGAAATGCGGCCGAAGCTATTTAAAAATTTAATCTTTAAGAGAGTGGTCCGCTGCATGGAAAACAGAATTTCAAAAAGAAGTTTTAATTCAGAAATATTCATAATGAAAGAAAATTAATAGTATGTGTTCGGCACAAAAACTATTTTAATTTTCTGATCTAAAGCCCATTATAAAATTTAATTATTGAAATAACAAAGATCAAGTCAACTTTTAATATTAAATAGATTTATTTTTAAAGCTTACAATAAATATAAATAATCTTAAAACTAAAGGCGTGCTGCTTGACTAATACTTATTAATTATGTACAAAACGATCAGTTATGGTTAATTACAAAATCACATTTTCGCAATATATTCAATTGACCACGCCTAAGCTTCGATAATAGGTAGACGATGAGAATCACGCGGGCTTGGTTACATTCTCTTTTTGAACTTGACCATCTTTCTCATTTGGTAGTTCTATGTATATCGGTCGATTTAAAGATAAAAATCGCTGATTATCTTCCACTATCTTATTGGCCACGTTGTTCATATTTCCCATCTAAAATAAATTCAAAGAGCTGTTAATGAAATTATAATAAAGATTAGTATAGCTTTTTATTCGTGTACCTTTCGCCTATATAATATAACTAAGAGAGTTAATACTGAAATTACGAAGGCGGAAGCGGCTGCTATTACTATTAAAGCAGTATGATAGTGTGCTACAAAGGACACGGGCGATTGGGAGACTATTTCGCGATGTTCTAATGCGACTACTCGGTCTGCCATTGGTTCCACGGTACCCATCTTATGAACGAATCTCGATCTGGTGATATCGGCGGTTAAACCAGGTAAACGCTGCTGAGTAACCTATGAAATTAAAAAGCATTGATTGAGAAACCTAAAGAGAAAATTTTAGACTATGCTCACCATTTGCTCCAATCTGTATGCTACATCGATTTTATTACTGCCAATTAGAGAGAACTTAACGAATAAGGTATCGTTAGTAATTTCGGTAATTAGACCGTCATCTGTCACAGTTCCTCGTAAGTTCCTAATAACCTTTGTTATTTGATTAACAACAGGTACTGCACTTACATCGTCGTATTCACCTCTGAACCCTAGTATTACGTCCACACTTACAACAGGTGTGGGTACTAAAAAAATAAACAGAATTTATAATCAATAAATTAAATATATGAATGACGTGTTGACAGAGTGATGCTATGGATTCTAGAATAAATTATGCCACCAAATTATGAAGAACCAAAAACGTATATTTTAAAGGCTATATTTCTAAATTATTTCCAAAATAATAATTTTTATGAAAAATGATTAATGCAACGTATTTAATGTATGATAAAAACAATTTGAAATTAGCTGTCTACTTGTAACGTGTCTGCCTGGTGCACCGGTGAAAGACATTTTCTTGACTGAGAAACTTAGAGAAGAATTTCCAAAAAAAGTTTTTGGAGCCTAGTTCTGCATAACAAAATTATATTCAAGTGTACAGGCTCATTCAGAAGTAAAAATGAAAATGGTATATTCCAAATAGATTTTACGAAGGAAAAAATTGTTGTTAGCAATACATATTATCAAAGAAAAAAACATCTACAAAGGTAAATACCGGTCATCTTATGGGAAAACTGTAAATCAAATTTTAATTGAAGAACCAGAAGAAAGGGTAATTAAAAAGGAATGCGCATATAGAGACACAGATGAAGGTACCGACCATCTCGTAGGAACCATCATAATTTAGATTGAAAACTAAAAAGAAGAAAAGTAAATTCAACAAAATTATAAAAGAAAGAGTGAGAGATTGTTAAGAGGAAAGGCAACATAGGTAAAAGATGGAAACAAATTATTACTGGAAAAAAGGAAATCTTAAAGGAATGGAAAGAATACTTCGATCAATTGCTCAAATTGCGAAAATGAAAAAGAAAACTAAATAGTGCAAAATATTAATCAACCGAATCAAGATTACGACGAAGAAACTCCTCCAAATAAGGAATAAATAGAAGAAATAATAAAAACATTAAAAACTAACAAGATACCGGGAAGTGACAACAGCAACAGAACTGTACAAATATCAAGGATAAAATTTAGTAGAACAGGTGCAGAAACTAATAGTGGAAATATGGAAAAGAGAAAGGTTGCCAAATGAATGGTTGTATATAATGTATAGAAAAGGAGATAAAAGTGAAGGGAGCTTCTTACCTAATTATTGTTTATAATATAATTTCTACATACATTAAGAATAATTTGGTAAAAAAAAGTGATACCTTTATAGAAGAATGGGTTTAGGGAAGAAAGAAGTACCATAAACAAAATTTTTACGCTAAGAGAATTCCAAGCAGAAAGTTCTGAGCATGAAATAACGACAATAGCTCAAACAAGCCGAGGATAATATTAAAAGAAGACAAGTTCATGAAGTATTAAGAGAATTGGAGATTAGTAGTAAATTAAGAAAAACTAAGTAACAAAAAGTAACATTACAGGGAACAAAAAGAAAGTACATATTCGAAATTAATGAAAATGTTAGGTAGGGAGACACATTATTGTCAACACTTTTTAGTATGGATTTAAAAAAAGCTACTGGGGATGCAAATATCCAAAAAACTGAGATTTTACATCGGAAAATACAATTCTTTGAATCTACAGATGACCTAGTAATATGAACGAGAACTAAGGAAGAACTAGAAAATGTAATAAAAAAATTGGAGGAGAAAGTAAGAAAAGTGGAGGTATTTGTTGAAGAAAACCTAAATTTATGGAATAGGCAAACAAAAAAAATTATAAAAGAATTTTTCATAAGTAAGCACAGAAGAGAGATAGAAGTAGACGGATTTATATACTTGGGAACAATATTAACAAAATCACCGAAAATAGACGCACAAATACAAGCAGGGGTATTGGTAGGAATTCGTTGTATAGGAGCAATTAATAGAATACTAAGGAATAAAGGTATTTCAAGAAAAGCAAAAGAAAAAGTGTGCACGACAATAACAAACCACATTTGCCCATGGACATTTTGGACATTATTAAACACTAAATAAGGCAGAACACACTGGAGTGGAGGTGTGGCAACGAAAACTTCTAAAAGAAGAGCTCCTCAAGAATTGAAAGAACTGTTTAAGGAAACAAAGTAGTGCTCCATGGTTGTGTTATTAATAAATAGTATCTATTAGGATTTTTCTTTTAAATTGCTTAGGCAAGAAATTATCTTTCACTTACGTGCTGGACACACTTTATATTCAAGCACCTTCCCTTAAGTTTTCAACGAGATTTTGATCGGAAAACTCAGCGATTCAGAACAATATTTCAAGGTACAATCATGCTTTTATATAATGTGGTATATATCATTAAATGTATCGTTTTTAATGTGAATATACAGGATGAGTCAGGAGGAACGGATCAAATTGTTTATTTTCATGTGTACAGTACACTCCTGGAATCTGGTCCGTTGCCCCCGACATATCCTGTATTATCCTTTTTGGTCATCTCACTGATTATAGCTACCAAAAGAAAAACCTTCAAAAGCATTTTCAATACCATTTGAAATCTTTTTGCTTAACGAGCTTGATATGCTGTATAAAAAAGCGATAAACAGTAGGTTCCCCACCAATTTTTAATAAATAATATTTAGACCAATCACCATCCTGCAATGAGCCTTAATCCTCCTAATTTGCGTAAAATTTTAAAAATTGAGTAAAACAAGTGTTTCCTAGATTTTTGTAATATTGGACGACCTACCTAGTCCTTGTTTCCTTGAACACAGAATGTTGTTGAATCTATATGACTGGTTATGTAGAGCCCAAGTTATTACAAAAAAAGTAATTATAAATTGGAGCTTGTTATATAACTTATGTTTAGGTGACCAAAATACGACTTTCGCATATTTATATACTCGCGCAATATGTATTTATTTTTTGCCTTGACCTAGGAAAAAATGTCAATGATTTGGTAAAATTGTTACCAAACTGCTGCATATCATAAAACGTTGATAAAGAGAATTACGTTTAAAAACTGTTGTGCTGTGTGATAATATAAAACTTCGGAATGCCAAAATAAACAGCTAAGTCGACGTAGCATTTGCATTAATTAAAGATTAAGCATAATTTATTATCGTAAATTAGTATAATATAATTTGTATTATATCTATACAAATGGTATTCCAATGGCATTTGCTTGTCTTTCTTTGCATTGTTTAACTATTAATTGAAAGATGTAATAACAAAAAAAGATTGCAAGCATTATCATAAAAAATTCAATGAAACCTAGGCATAGCTTTAATTATAATAACCTCAATCGAGAAAGTGAAAAGTTTTCGCCCGGAGAAATGTTAGGAAAAATAAGTGGTCTTAGCTCACAAAATTCTGTTTTAATATTCAATTCTGTGGGAGATGCTCACTCTCAGGGCAAAATTCAATGCAGTAAAAAATTATACTTCCGTAAATGTATTTAAAACTTTAAAAAGTGTGATTGTACCAATATTAAACTTACGGCACAATTGTTCGCCTCTTTTAAATGCGTTGGTATTAGGTAACTGATTGCCAGCTTCATCTACACACCAACACATATCCTTTTCACATTGGCCTGGTAAAAATTGCCCGTTACTATCACAAGCTCCGCCTATAGCTTCGCATCTAGATCGTAGGGGCAATTCCCAATCCAGCACGCTATCTTCTTCCATCTCTTGATCTTCAAGACCAAAATCTCCAAGTTGCATCATTAATTCTTCTAAAACTAACGGCAAGAATATTGTGTGTTGTATACGAGGAAAAATCAAAATTACCAAGATCTGCATCATCGTCCATATCTGAACGATTCCTTGCACGATTCCTAGCCTGTCTAAAATTGCATTCGGGTTCCTTTCCCCTAGTTAACGTTCCTTTTAAGGGTTCTCCTTGTGGATTGACACACCAACAAACACCAACGTGGTCAAGGCATTGAACCGATTCCCATTTACCGGATGCTGGTTCGCATCTCGGCATAAACGTGGGCTTTTTATATCTTTCAGATTGTTTTTGGTTCTTTTCTCTCAAGCGTTCGCATTGACTGAGTACTATGAATACAAACGTTCTAGAAATTTTCATTAATGTCTTATGTATTCTTACCTGGACATACAACATCACATAAGTGCTGTGTGTCGAAATTATTATGATTTCCTTCGCATCCGCTGTACACAAAAGGTTCACATTTGTTCGATTTTGCATTAAAATAATAACGAGTCTCATTTATTACATCCTCATTATCTACACAATGACCAACATCTAAGCCCTCAAAGCATACGTCTCCTACGAGCGAAACATAGATGATTTAGGAAGTAAAGTCATATAACGTTTCTTACTTGGTTTTGGGCAGCAAACTGCATATTCGCCTAGCGGACTTAGTTGACATTTATGTGAAGATGGGCAACTTTCAGCATCGGGTCCACAACTAACAATTTCTTCCATAGAGCCTAATTTCAATGGCTCTCCTTCTAAGCATGGATTTTCTTTCTTTGGAAGACACATTGCAACCGGAGGACAAGGCAAATCTACACACTCAACGTTGACTAATCTACATATCTCGCCGTCCTCCCTACACGACAATTTAGAACAAGGATTAATACATTTACATGTGCGACAACCCCTAGAATCCAATTCATAACCATGTTCACAGTTGTTTGGGCATTTTTGTTTGGGGCATAAAGATATTGGTGGATTCTCGCAATCGAAGGCTTTGCCGTTACGTGTTCTAGTTTGCGATATTTCGAAACCCTCAGAATCGACGCACCAACACTCTTGAGTGCCAGAATTGCATTGCTTCGTTTGAAACGTTCCATCTGTATTGCACTTAGGCATGTAGATCCGATTAGCTGGTATACCGGACTCATGTGCTTGATGTTCGGCTAGTAATCTTTGGTGTTGACAAGCTATAATCCATAAACGACTATTACTCGAAATAACTAAATTAAAAAATTCAGCAACCCTTACCTGTCAGTAATAATGGCTCAACACAGTAAGTACCACACCCGTTGGAGCAACACCGCATCGAACCATTACAAACTAAGTCAGAATTGCATTCAAAATTACACGATATAGATGATGTAGGCACTACATACGGACATTGCCCAACTTTCTTAGGTAAACCTAAATGTTAATGGCTTAGTGTATATTCGTAGAAATATTTTTAAGAATCTTACATGCTGGTACTGGCGGACAGTAATGATCTTTGCAACTAACTTCAACTAACTGACATTGTTCATCTTTGCGACATGAGATATCTGTGCAAGGATCTCTGCACTGACAAGTTGGACAGCCGGTATCTTCTTCCAATATAAATCCGTAATCGCAGCCCATTCTACACGTTAAATCTAAACAGTCAATGGAATCTCGTACCACTTTGCAGTCTCTTGTGGAATTTCCTTCGCCTCTTGTTCTGGGTATTTCTGTACCAAAATTATCTACACACCAACAAGTATTGTTGTTGCATTGCGTTGGTAAAAAGTTTCCTTTCGCACTGCAAGTGGGTTGTGGTACAGCAATAACCATGCCATCGCGGGTACCTTCCATACTTTCAGAAAAACTGTGTAAATATTCGCACACTGAAAGAAAAGTAGTTTTAGTAGCGAATACGTGCAAATTACTTGAATAAAAAACAGCCGCTTACTAGTTTGTATTCTTCCTAGATCATTTTCAAAGGTTTTGATATCCTTAATAATTTTCTCGTCCTTTAAAGGGCAACATACAGCTTCCGTAGATCCAGAAATCTCTGTGCAACTGTAATTTCTCGGGCAAGCTTCCCCATTATCGATTTCTGGAACGCACGCTATCGGAATTCCTTTAGTATCATCGGTCAGAGGCGTCCCTTCCTGACAAGGATTGGTATATAAGGCTCGTGGACGACCTAAAGCAAAAAAATATGCATATGGAAGTAAAATATTGCAACAGATAAAACTTACAAACTGGCAACGTGGGACAAAACATAGTTGCACAATTCGTGTCCTTCACAGTAACACATTCTTCGTCTTCAGGGCAGGTATAACCTTCACAGGGATCGTCGCATTTACACGTTGGGCAACCATCTTCGTCAAGTTTGAAACCATATTCGCATATTGCAGCACATTCACGTTTTTCACATTGTAACCCGTTGTTGTTGATACTTCTTCCTAGAACTTGACTTCTTGCTAAAGAATTAAAAACAATATCATGTAAATTGATTTATCTTAAATAATGCCAACTATTAAAATAAACGATAATCATTTGTTTCTTAAAGCAATATACAAGAAATCTGATGCCCCACGTTGACGCTTTTTTTAGTTCTTTTAAAAAATTAAAATTTGACTTAAGAAGACATTTATTTTATATCAAAACATTCTGGCAAGTAACATTTTAAGAAAAACTTTCAAGAAGATCAAGTAGCAGTAGGTTTGCTACTGCTAAGTGAATCAAAAGACCATACATCCTTTATCGTCTTTTACCGAACAAATAAAGTCGATAACCATAATCACGCCCATATTTGGGGATATTCTACAGAAATATGGACAAAGAACCACGAAGAATATCAGACAATAGACATCTTTAAAATTGCAAAAATCACGCATTCACATCCATTTTCTACTACAGTCGCTGAGAAAGATGATAGTCATCGAAATGCCAGTTATACGCATAAGGGAACGCATCTACTTCGTTAATAAATTAGTTTTTGGCATTCCTTTTTGAACTACAACCATGACCCTACATGGAGATATTCTGCAGAAATATAGACGAAGAACTATGAAGAACATAAAGCAGTGGGGCAAATCATTTTCAAAACTGTTAAAATCACTCAACCACGTCCGTTTCCTATTACTATCTTCGAAAAAGATGATAGCTTCGTCGAAATGTCAGTTATACACATGAGGGTATAATAAACAACTTTTGCTTAAGAATTTTACCATTTTTATTTCAACGTTGAACTTCAGGGCATCTACTTCGTTATTTCAAAACAAAATTTATTAACTTTCTCCTTTAAATTAAGATAAGACTTTTAAGAAGAGAATACTTACTTCTGATATTGTATCTATGTTATCCAGAAGCAGCTCTAAGACAGCTCAGTAAGCTGGATGGATGCGCATTTAAGCTATATCTGATATATTACAATTAACTAAAATAATGGGCATATGGGAGTATATGGCTCTTAAATTGTAAAACAAACCGTCTTTCCAAATGGATTTTAATCTAAGATGATTTAAAGAAGAATATTTTAACTGTATTTTGAGATCTTACGAACTATGATTCTATATACGGTGTCACAGAATGAGCTTACGTTAGCCGTATATCAGAAACTAAGCAAAATCAACATTTGTAAATTTGGAGATTTATTTTGTTCGAGGGGGCTATCAGAAGAAAGTTAGGGGAATCCATTTAAGAAAAAGAAAAGAGGTTTGCGTTACTTGAATAGACGTTCCGATATTTTGTAAAAGTTAGCACTCTCGAACAAAATAAGTCTGCTAATTTACAAATCTTGAATCAGATTAGTTTCTGATGTACGGCTAATGTAAGCTCGTCTTGTGACACCGTGTGACGTGGTTATAAGTTTGGGAATTGTATAACTTTATAATTGTTCTGTTTCGCCACTACAAGAAATTTCCAATACTTGTACATAATGCTTTAGGTACTGACTTACCATCGGTTAACGAGCAATTAACTAGTTCAATAGGACCCATAGATCCTCTCAATTTCCTCCCGATTCTATCGACGCACCAACAAACTAAATTATTTCTACTGCATTGTTTCGGCTCGAACTGTCCATCATCGGAGCACTGAGGAATGTAACCTCTACCCTCCCTCTCGTTAATTGCCAAAAGTTCCGATAACGTTTTCTGATGGAGACATTCTGGAAAATTTAGACTTTTATTATTCGCAATCTTATTTGCAATTTTTATTACATACTTTATTGCCAAATCTACATTATTCTACAAGCGACGAATAAACAATAGATTTCCATACCTGTAACGTTCCTCGGATGTATACATGATAACCCGCATTGTTCTGTTTCGCAACATTTCTGTATCGAAGGACATTCTAAATCGTGACTACACATTACACCGCAATCTAATATTTCCTCATCGCGCGCTGGACAGATGCCAGTCTTTTGTATTTTCAAAGAAGCAGGACAGCAAACTCCATAATCGTTTCCTAAACAAAGCAACATTAAGAAATAATAGTCCGGTTTACAAGGTAAAGCATGTATATGTAGATGCGCTACGTGTGATGAATATAAACTAGAATTTATTGCTTTCAAATTTGCTTGCATACCTTTTTGAACTAAGCATTGATACATAGGGGGACAATTAGGTTTGCTCGGCTCATTTCCACATAAGAATGGTCTCACCGTGTCGCTAATTCGTAAGGGATTTCCAACGGGGCATATGTTGTCTAAACTGCGACCTCGTTTACCTACCAACATAATTAGTAACCTTAAATTAATAATTTTAACAAACTTAATAACAAATTTAAACGAACTAACAATTAACGGAAAACTTATAAGGACAAAAATCACTTTCAGATTTCCCTCCAATTTGTATAAAAATAACATTTAAGCATTTAACATCTTCATTGGCATGGTTCGATATATCAATAAATCTTTTAGCATTTCAAGAAACCATCTTTGTAGTTTTAAATTACACGTGAAAGATTTTACTCCGAAAATAAGTGTAGAAGTAGTAAGAGTGTAATTCCATGAATTTTATACTAATGACTTTAAAGTATTCGTAGGAGTTTAAATGGGAATCTACCATCAGCAATTTCGATGTACTTTTTCAAGTAGTCGACATGGGAGCCAAGCAAGCATTTCTGATACTAGAACCCTTCCTTGATATTTCTTCAAATATTGCATATTGAATTGAGCACTTCTTCTGGAGTACTCAACAAGTCTACTTCATATGAAAACCTTCGTGTTTCCTTCCAGAAATCAGGACAAACAACCCATGGAGCTCAACAATAATTCTTTCAGAACTTCAACAACAATTTTGACAGGCCAAATCCATCTAAAGAAACACATTTTCTAAGCGAAGATGAGGAATAATAACTCTGTACGAGCTAGACGAGACACTTGGTGTGGACTCCATGCTTGTCCTCCTGTCTTTCTTGACATGAAAGAGTCTGAGAAAGATGTCGAGATAAAGTTTTTTTGTCTAAAACGATTGAGTAGTTTCAAATCTAACTATAACTGTAATTGTAGAATAATAAGACTTTATAAGAAGAACTTTATTTACGCAAATAAACCAAGTCCTGGCGAGTAAGATAAGTAATCTAAGAAATACATAATTACCAGAATAGTAATACCAGCAAGGGTGGGTTGAGTTACTTAATTTCTACAAATTAACTCTGGTAAAGATGGCGTTTTAAGTTATTTCGACCTCGAAGTTCTCCTTTTAGTTTACTTTAGAGAACTGAGCAACGAGTTTGTTATTCATAATCACCGCTAACGTCGTTACGCCCTACAGAATACTCAACTTTCGGGAAATTTAATTATTAATCCCTCAAGCGACCTATCTCGAGACATTCACGGGCTACTATAATGTTCCTGCAATAATGATTATCCTAAACCATTCATCGTGATGGAGACGATACCGTTTGTTTATTATTTCCAACGTCGTTTTTTCGATTGAAATTTGCTTGAGGTGCGTTTGATATATTTATTGTTAGAGAGTTATAATCTTTCTATAACTGTATCTAATTGTGTTAACGTGTCTGTATCTCTCCGTGTGTGCAGTATTACACGATTATACATTATAACAGTGAAAGAAAAGAAATTGTAGCTTTACACATTAGCATCCAGCTTTACAACGAAAGCGCTCTATTATTCTCCAAAGTATCATGATCTTCTACTTTTAGAAATCTGTCTTAAAAAAGAAGGAATAAGCATGCCCAGTAGCGAAGCGATGTCTACATTTACATACTTCAGATTCCGATTCTTTCCCAGAAGAACTACTAGGTAATGATACTTTCATCGATTTCAATGAATCTAAAACTGAGGGAGAGGGTCTATCACCAAGTTTCTAAAAAATTGGCGACCTGTATAATGTATCGCCGACGTCGCCTTAATTTCGTTTTGTGAGCGTACCAGCAATAAATTTGCAAACAAATAAAAATACGGAACAGAACATTTTGAATATGCCCGAACATTTTTGTTCACACGATGAAGTTAGTGACTTCGTTCGAGAAACAGACCGATATGCGAAGCAACAGTTATCATCAAAAATCTTGCTATGGTTTTCGCAGTTGAAAGACTGAATCGATTCCAAGAGATTTTTTTGTTCGGATAACATTTTTTAAATAACACGTTCAAAATATCCAATTTTTGATCATTTGAATACTAATATCCAAAAAACAAAGCCGAATTACTGCACAACCAAATGCAAGAGTAGATTATAACAATACCATGGGTGGAGTAGATGAACCCCACCAATATTTACATAATTATCTTCAAGAGAAGAGGGAGTAAGTTGTGCATAAAAATATTTTTACATTTGATGGATCAAACAATTTCCTGTGAATTCCTGTGTTGCATAAAAAGTAGAACAAAATGTTAAATTCAATTCTGGTTAACTTTAGTGGACTGGATAATAGAAAAATACATAAAAGTCGTCCAGAAGCCCATTGCTGGCCTTTCGTCAGCGTCCTTAAATGTTTTAAAGCTAACTGAAGAGCATTTTATAGAAATAATTCTATCAACAGATACCAAAGCAAATCCGTGTGCGTAGCATGTGGTTCCAAAAAGGGTAGCAAGGGCAAAAGGCTCAGAAAAGAAAAAAGATATCATCAAGGATTATGTGTAGCACTATGTATAAGCATGTTTCAAAATTTATCACACCCGATAGTTTTATGTTACATGTTACAATATTTACATATCATTGTTTACAGGATTGTTATTTATTAGCCTCGAAGCTTAATTCTCTTTCATACCGCCAATATATGGTGTGGTAACGTCTATAGTATTGATTATATACCTACAAGACTATCTGAGAGCTACAGAGTTCCAATTAGATATTTCAACGTCTCTTCTAATATTCTCGGAAGATCACGTTCTGTTCTAAACACGTCCAAGGTAAGCGAGATATGCGATGTATGTGTTTCTAATCAGAATATAAATGTTAGGAAATCGGAAAAAAACTTTCACTCGAATAGCATTAACACGATCACGTCTCTTTATGAGAGGCATTTTGTCGGGTTTTTACGCTTCACAACGAGGAGAAAGTTGTGTACTTACAGGTAGGCACCGGTGGACACGGTGGATCTGAACAAGCAAGCTCCTCCAGGTGACAATCTAACGAATCGGGACATCTGATGTCTTCGCAAGGGTCCCTGCACCTGCATAATGGACAGCCGTCTTGCGCTAGAGAGAAGCCATGAGGACAGAACATCCTGCAGGTATGGGCAGCGCAAGGTTTTGGTTCTAAATGAATAGACGAGTAAGCCAGATATTGGGTGCATCTATTCGGATATGCAATATGTCCAGGGATTGAACACGGAAGAGGGAAATATTTATTTGTTGACTGTATTTTGTATCTTTTTTTGTATCTTTCTAATAAAGATTACTATTGCAATAATTCCAACAAACCGCATTGTTATTGAGGATTTTTGATATAAATTTTCGTAAAGTGCACTTGAAAAATGAAAAGCTAAGGTGACTATCTATTTCTTTACCGTTAAGTACTTATTATTTGTAGCAAATAAGAAACATTAACAATTACTTACATATACATCACAAAATTCATTTGACTTAAATAAAATTGTATTTAATGTGCACATAGTAATTTTAAGTGCAATTATAGTTTAAAGTAACATGAATGATTTACTGTGAATCGAAGCAATTTTGTACTTTCAACTTAAGAACAAGAAATCTTGCGACGGGAAAATGTATGATAACTACATTTTCCATGTACATACAAAGGACTTTAAAACAAGGTCATGGTCTTGTTTCATTCACGAGAACGCTTCATTTTAATGTTTCAATAGCATTGTTTACACGATTAAGCTCCTTTCTTCTTTCATTTAAGTTTCATTACAGACACCGACCTGTACAATTAACTAAGGCTGCGGCTGGTGCTCTCGTTCCCGGCAACTCGAATCCTGTTTCGTCGACGCACCAGCAAGAGCTTACGATTTCGTTATTACACTGAATTGGTTCGAAACCTCCGTTCTTAGAACAACGTGGCATTCGAACTACCTTCTTATCGACTTCTAAAGCTTTAGCTCTTCTTGACGCTGCCTGTCGTAATGTTTCGCAACCTGTAATTAAAGAAACGTTGTTAGCAAATATATAATTTTAAACAAAACTTAATAATCATAGTACACTTTAATAATCATTCGTTCAGTTCCGATGGAATATCACAAATAGTTGGTTTCCATGCTGAAACGACGGCGTTGTGGTTACTTTTTTGGACATGATCAGGGCTTCTGTTGCTATTACTGGTATTACTGCAATCAGTGTGTCGTAGCAGCGGCAGTAATGCCAACAGCAGCAAGTTAAGCTTTGAAGTTTTGCCATAAAACGCGACGTTTTGCCGTTCATGCTGACGGCTTCTTCAGGATAACTGAACTGATTCTCCGAACGGCGAAACGTCGAGCGAAAGTTTTGACACACGGCGAAATCAGGAAGAAGTTAATAGCAGAAACAGTTATACCAGTTATTATATTAATAATTCTTGTTGTTTATGAACGATTCGGCAAAGAAAATCGAATACCAACAAATCTGTGGAGCGGCATTAACAACTTCAACTGAAGACCGTAGCAAATTGTTAAAAAAGGAAGAGAGACTGGAAAAGATTTTCTTGTCAAATTGGAGTTTTAAGAAAACGGTTTGATGATGTCTGACCGGCTGTTGATAAAAATATTTCGACAATATTTCTCTAAACTACTTAATTAACTGCTACCAAAACAGTAAGATTCATTTATTTATTTACCGATGATCCTCCGTTCCATATTTCTAACAATAATCGTCTTATTTGTGTGAATACCAACTAAGAGATATATGCAGTACAATATTAGAAAAATGCAGAGATACGTAAAATATTGTTCAGCCTCATACATGACCATTTCCTGAAAATAGCTAACCTGGTTTCACTTTAATGTATGAAAATGTGAAACTTGACGATGCTAATATTGTTAAAAATGTTTAAACTGAACAGCCAGTCCTAAAACCTTTGAAATAATTTAAAATAACAAATTAGGAATGCCTTTGAATCATCAATCAATCTAGATCAATGGCCGCAAATACCCCAAAAATGAATGTGTAAATAACAGTAGCGGCAACTGACGAGTAAACGGGAGGATGAAAACAGATTTGCTTTCCTCGTTTATTTCCTACCTAGAAGAAATGCAATTCTGCATATTGGAACCTAAAAAAAGTTAAAGATTATAACAAATTCCACAAAACATGTTTCCAGTAATAAACTAAATTAACTTGTATGTATCGCGATTTATATTTCTTCGCTATATTTCTAAATTTTATAAAACCATGGGATAAACAAATTACCGCCGCTTTCTACATTCAGCAAGACTTGCTCACAATTACTTTGAACTTGCTAAATGGCGTTTTCGTCACTTTGTTTAACACCATTAATTTTTAACTATTGAAAATATATTTCTCTGAGATTCATCAAAATAAATAACAAGAACATAACAGATTAGACATGCATGGTGTATACCATAAGTATCCATAATAATAGATTAAATGGGAAAAGGTTAGAAATAGCTTAATGTTAATTTTTAATTTATAAATATTTGTCATTTCCAGCACTTGTCTATTTTATATTGTGAATTAATCTGCTTTCTGTAATGTAAACGGTTTTTGCTTTTTTTTTAAATAAGTTTGATAGTGTGTAAAGGAGTTCTGTTCACAGTTAAATGTTATCTCAAATTATTTTAATATGAGCATCTTATAAGAAAATGTTTTCCTTTTTGTAAGAATTTAGAGCAAACTACGGGATTTTAAATCTGATTTCAATATGTTTGCAACTCTTTTCTCAAAACTACATTTACAGTGAACTAAAAACTGCATTGTTTTGCGTGTCATTTTCTGCTCGTGACTTATGCAAAATTAAATACATTCAGTGGTTTTAAAAGGCCTGGGTGTTTCCATTATACATATTAAATGAGTCACACATTGACGATACATACCAAAATAAATAATAGCTCTTACTTATTATCATTCAGTTATGCGAAGGTTTCAACTGTGTACCTTATGAATCTAACAATAGTCTAAATACCTAAAGCTGTTTACATTCTACGCAACATATTTTATATATTGAGTACACTAATCTGTGTACATATTCAGGGTGCTTCTGATTAATTTTTAACATGTAGCGCCCAAGTGCAGAAGAGCTCCATCTTCGACCTAATCGCAGAAAAAAACATCTGGTACTAACTCCGACCATAACATAAAATTTTACGCTCTAACTAAAAATTATTCCGGGCTAAATTTCAAACATATTGTGAGCAGAAGGGTCTATGCCTTTCTGCTTCTTCTTCTCGAAAAGATAAATTTGAAGGATGGTTTAAAATTGTAGAAGTCTTATTGTTATCTTGTTATTTCAATGCTAGGAGAAAATATTATGTATTAATTTTTATCTTTCTTAAATATCAGAACAAAACTAAAGATGAATAATCAATGAGAATGTCTTGACAGGTACGTTCTTAAGCAGGGAAATGCATAAAAACGTTGGCGATAACTCCAAAAATAATTTTACAGATACATCATTGATTTAAGAGGTTTCACGTAAAGCATTTAATTCAAGTCGCTGAAATAAATAATTGAACAATGATAATAACTGCAGACTTGATTTATTTTAAACGAAGCCCTACTTTTCTCGTATTGGTGAAAGTTACATACGTTCGAGACTTTTTTAAGATGCTACCGGTTGCTTCTTGATTCGTTGACTGAAATTTCTATTTCTCAATAAGCGATCATACACATTTTGTAATGAAGATATCCGTATACAAAATTGCAGGTTTGTCAAGTATATTTCAATATGAAGTACTTCTACTATGTTGGTTGGATTGCGCTCTGGAGATATAATACGGATTTAATGGCATCTTATAATTGTGAATCCCGCAATAAAAGCAAACGTTCTTTTAAACAGATTTCAGATTCATTGATCAAGTTAGTATACACAGATGTTTTCTCCCGTCACATTGACCACTTAGATATACACCCGGATGCTCCAATAGAAGTTAATAGTTCGTTGAATGTAAAGTTGCACGATTTTGTTGTTCAGCCTGACAGATATTTTCTGTAACCTGATGGATTTTATTATCATGCCATTGAATCTTTTTCCATCGACTAATTCAAAGACCATATTATACCAATTACAAAAAACTTGAAAATCCATGGCTTTAAGAAATTTGAAATCGACCCCTAAAATTGCTGTAGGAAGATGCTAAAGTAATCATGCTCAGTGCAAAGTATGAACAAAAAAAATGTTTCTCATTGCAAGATTGCACCTATCACTTCTCGAATTGATCGTTCCCTACCGATACGCAGGACTTGCTTTCTCTAGTGATCTTTCTCTATTCTATTCCCTTATATCTTATAGTTAACACTATCAATAACCCTACCTACAAACTATCGAAGTACCTTTGTCACCTTCTAAAACCTTGCACAGCGAAAAATTCCCAACAATTGGTCAAATGATTGAAAAAATTGAGGGTAGATCCTAGCGACTTACTTGCCTGTTTTGATTTATTTATTCACTAAAGTTCCCATACAGGGTACAATTTCCATTATTAGAGAGTTCCTCATCTTCAGTAACCAACCGAATGATGACTTGGCTGGAGCTTGTCTTTCTTTTACGTATTTTTAGTTTAATGGTAAATACAACGAGAAATTTTGGGGTGCAGCTATGGTGTCTTCTCTATCTCCTGTCACCGCTAATATCTTTATGAAAGTGCTCGAAGCACGAGTCCTATTATCTTACAACTTTAAACCGTAGTGTTGGTACAAGTACGTTGATGATCTGATTTCATGGATACGAGTCTTTAAACTATCGAGGTTTAATCGGACAGAAGCCCTCAAGATGTTTCATAGGAATGTAGAGAAGCTACGCGATTCCATCGACGCGATTCCAGCCCGGAAACGAAGGAAATAGTATAATTGACAACCGCGGAAGCCACCGTTAATATCTATCTATTTTTACAGAATATATCAGTGTAGACTGCAGTTCAGATCTCTACCCAATAAAAAATATGTAGAATAATATAAATAGACAACTATTAATCCCTATCTACTTGCCTACACTGAAAGTATATTAGTGTTAAATACCCTTTCTTCTTTAATTTTAGATTTTATCTTATTTGCTTGTTAGATTCTAAGTACAGAAGCGTCCATAATGTACTATTTTTCTTGTAACATATGCATACATATTCTCTACGATTCATTGCAATATTTTCCCTGTAACAACTTGTATATTTTATTTCCGTTCTAGTTTCGTCCCTTTTCCAAGAAGTTGTTATGATTTGACCATGTTCGTAGAACTTAAGAAATCGCATGTATTATTATTTCAATTCCCCTATTTTAGCTATACGCCATATGGACACATCTGGTTATGTATGTATCTATATACATATCTATGTACTGCAGGGGATGATGCTGCATCTCAAATTTACACAAAAGACTCTACTCTCAACTCTCTTAGCAATAAGACGTAACTATTAAGCAATCAATATATGTACTTAATCATTAGTAAGTAGAAATAAAGTTAGTAATAGTAACTTTGGTGGTTTTCTTCCGAGTACACACACGCAAACCAATCAATTTAAATGTTTTTACATAACATTAGTAACCATATGGAACAAGATTAAGTAAGGGCAGATTAAATATCTGATTTTAGATACGAGTCGACGTGAAACTGTTATTAAGAGCAAAGGCGTTTTTGTTACTAATACTGTTGCTATTTTGTTTATGTCACGAGTTTTTATTTTTAGTAAACTGATATGAAGCGTACCCTCATTAGAAGTTAGTTTGAGTTTAGTTGATATCTGTGATAATTTGATAAGAGATAAAGCGAATAAAGTATTAGTAAACATTCCTACTATAACATCAATACTGAAAGGGTTACAGAACCTACAATTCACCAAACTATTGATCAAATTCGAGGAAGAATCTATTTTGAAGTAGTTTAATTTAAACCCGTACATCCTAAATATATTCATTAAGAGTCTAGCTAACACAATGTCGTTGCATACGTTTCCGTGTTTCATAAATATCGTACTTGTGTTATGGTGAAACGAGCAAACATTACCGGTATATAACTGCTTCGTGCAAACTTTTCCGCAAGGACTGTTGCAGCATGTACTACCGGGGTTGCAATCGTCATCATCGAAGCACGATTCAGCGTTATATGGACATTCCGTAATCTCTGGGCATTTACCATCTTCATTGACTTTCGGATCTGAAAGGAAACAATTACGGTTTGGTTAAATTGGACTATTAAAGCATTTACATCACTTATCGTAGAAAATGCGCGCAATTAAAGTCCAAGTTTCGGTTGATGTGTCTTAATAATTGATGTTACTTTTGAAATGAGTGTTTTTAACGTTACACTTTCTAATATTTCGTAATTGACGTATTGCTTACAATTAGTGAATATGGTGAATTTCATTTATTATTATTCAACTAATTCAAGTTGATAGATTTCTATTATCCATTAAACAATTAATAGTAGAAAATGCATATGTACCTGTTTTTCTTTTTGCTATAACGCCAACTGTAATCGCTAACAGTAATAACAAAGTCCACTTCAGCCGCATTCTAGTGATATCTGAAAAGAAAAATATGAAATTATAATAGTTATAATTATATTAAAATAGTTATTTTTAAAAAATTTAAGCTGTTTTAATAAATGAAAGTTCAAAAAATTATCTTCACTACTGTTAATTTTTTTCGACAAAATTGCACCCAAAAATAAGTGCTAAAGCTCATTTCCTATTGTACATTTTACAGAAAGCAGTTGTCCAACATGGGCTAAATTTAGCAAGCGGGTGACCTAGCTACACCATATAGGGTCAATGCCGAGGAATAGGAAATTTATGGCTAGGAGCGTCGAAATAAGAAAAGTAAATCCATAAATTAATTTCAACCATTTTTGAAATAGTATAAATTCTTTATACTATGACAAATCCGTTTTGATAGATTGATTAAAATGCAGCATTTTTGAGTAATTTGTTATTAAAATGCCGCAAATATTCATTCATAGGGAATATGAAAATATAATTTTTGTTATGGCCAATGCAATGGAGATACAGTTCGAGAATTTAACGAATATAGACGTCGATTTACAAATCGGTAAATTTCCAATTTCTTTCAAGATCACTTGCTAATATTCAGAACAGTAGCGGTTGCTATTGACGTAAAATGGCAGGTCAACACACAAGGTTTAGATTCCCTCGACTATTTCCGTTACATATCGTGTACATTGTACTTTACAAAAAACATGTACTTGCACTGGTTCAGGAAGGTGGTGTATTTCCAAACGCACGGAATTTTTCTGGAAAAGAAGGGCTTGATTTACGAAATTAAGAAGCCATTCCAGCATTGCTGAAGAAACCCTAACTAGAAGTACGAGGAGGGTTGGAAATCAACTTACACTATCACGGAAAGTTCTTTTTAACAACTACTCTTAAGAAAAATGGTTTAAATAAAGCCTTCCCATGTTAATCAGTTAACAAGTTGAAACTCGCGATCATGTCCCAAGATTCCAATTTTTCAATGGAGTCGATAAAATCAAAAAGTAAATAAATGTATTTTATTTAATAACGAAGCTCAATTCAATCGCAATGATACAAATAATTGTCACAACGAACAGCGATGGCCAGAGGAAAACACCCGGGCCATATTTGTACAGAACTTCCAATATCGATTTACTATAAATATTTGGTAATGCATAATTAAAGACCAGCTAGAATGTCCATTTATGTTGGATGTGCGCCTAACTCGAGAATGATATTTACAATTCCTAGAGGATCATCTAGCAAAAATTTTAGAAGATATTCCCCAAAATATTGGACCATGATTATACTTTCAACACGATGGGACTCTCTCCTTTCGCTTTACCAATAGAACATTTCCTAAACCACCAACACCTATGAAATAAATACTTATTTCAAAAATTGGATTTGTTTTTATTCCATGAATGGTTGACAATCATTGTGATCATACACGTGAGAAAATACCGAAAGTGATTTGAAAACCAGATTTTTGTGGGAAATTTGTGTAATATGGAGAATAATGTACAATTTCCGTTTGTTAACATGTGATCAGCCGCTATAACGCAATAAATTATACCTATCATACGCATGTAGTG
Source organism: Marronus borbonicus (assembly GCA_902655005.2). Taxonomy (NCBI): domain Eukaryota; kingdom Metazoa; phylum Arthropoda; class Insecta; order Coleoptera; family Scarabaeidae; genus Marronus; species Marronus borbonicus. Next base: position 10,688,330 of record LR737384.1, on the reverse strand, counting down.
AATGTAGGATTCAAGTTTTGCAATGTGCAGAAAATCAAATGTTGAAAGCAAATCAAGATCTAGAAACCTTCTGAAGAAGGTCAGCAAAACGTCAAGAGTAAACTCAACAACACCGCAACATCTGGAAGATTATTCTAAAATAGGCAATGGCCGTGAAATCCTACACTCAACTATGTTTCAATAAAAATATATTATTAAGAGTTATTAATTTATTTCTATATTTCTACCTGGAAACATCCCTAAATGTTTACACCCAAAAACATAGTATTCACACTAAATGTGTGTAATATACGTTGTAAACTATACTGTTTAGTCCCAGTACATCATTGTAATACGACGGTTTATAGATAATTAACACTGACGAGTGTTAAAACTTTTTGAGTAAATTTAACATCCACGAGAAATACTTTTTACCATTTTTTACATGTGAAAATGCTCGATGAAAGTACATTCGTGAGGGTACTCCTATGTGAATCACGTTTTAGTGTTAATGTTAACATAAAGCGTTACATTCTGATTACAATTTGCTTGTAATAAACTAATTGGCTTATACAACGTATGCAAAACAATGCTAGTTCTATAACATTTGTCGTGACACCATTCACATCTTTTTAATGGAGGATATACGTTTTCCAAGAGGGCGCCATTTCTAATGTATCGAATGCCTCTCTTTAAAGAACAGCTTCTAATTCCTCAAACCCGATACACAGTAAAGTACATAACAAATATCTCTAGACAACGAATCCTCTGTAGAACGATGCGGACATCGAAATCAACTGATTTATGATTATGATTGAGAAATAGTTTTCGGTAAATCATTTAGCTAAACAAGCTTGTATAGTACAGTTTTAAATATTATTTCTTGCAATTTTTGTTCACCTGTTATTTATTCTTAGATACATTTTGCGCAAATATGCTCCATGATTTAAAGGTTCACACGTAGAGAAATTACCGATGATGTGGTATTATAATAAAACAGCTTGGATGACTAGAAAAATTATGATAGAATGGCTAGAAAAGCTTGATAAGAAAATACGAAAACAGAAGCGGAATATAATTTTATTTTTAGATAACGGCTCATCGCATCCTCCTATGCTGCACCTAAAAATATAAAATCGGTATTCAAAATGCCAAATACGACAGCACACTATCAATCCTTGGGTCAAGATATTATTAGAAATTTTAAAAGCATTTACAAGAACTTATTAATTAAGAGGTATTAGCGATTTAGATTCAATTGGACAACTAGAAAAAAACATAGAAGTTGTAAAGGCTCTAATTTGGATCGTGGTGGTTTAGAAAAATGTGAAGTCGTTCGTGAGTTCTAAGAAAATATTTGTGATGTTGAAGAATTTTTAATAACTCTAAAAGCAAGCGAAGTATTGTCGTATGTACACTGCCGTTCAGAGAAGTTCGGTCGGTTGGTAAAAAACATGAAAAGGTTACAGAAACAAACGAAACTAAAAACAAAATGCAATTTTATTGTATGTACAGGTAAAAAAGACAAAAATAAATAAATAAAAAGTTATTCTGGCCTAATATAACATACTGAACATTATTTTTTTTTTCATCGAAAAAACCTCCTTTGCTGTTAATCACCGCTCGAACTATTCTAGGCATTCTTTCGATAAGTTTTGTTAAAACGAATTGTGGAATATTAATCCATTCATGTTGCAGAATATTCCGTAAATGTTCTTGTGAAGTTGGGCATATTTTTCGGATCCTCCTGTCCAGTTCATCCCACAACAACTCTATAGGGTTCAAATCTTGGCTTTGTAGGGGCCAGGTCACTACTTTCAGGGTGTGCTGTTCTTCTTGCTCCTTTAGATAGTTCTTACACACTAACGCAGTGTGTTTTGGGCCGTTGTCATGCATGAATGTAAAGTTACGGCCTATTATACGCAATCCTGATGGCACTGCACGATTCTGGAGTATTGCAAAATAATTTTCCTTCCTCATTACACCCTGCACTCTGCATAAATCTCCCGCCCCATCAAAGGAGAAACATCCCCACACTAACAAAGAACTACGCCCTTGCTTCACTGTAGGCACAATGCAGTTCGGGATCACTTTTCGGTTTTAGATCTTCGGACATAAAGTCGCCGATTTTGCACAAAAACCTCAAACTTTGACTCGTCACTCCAAAGCGATGTTTCCAATCATCTAACGACCAATCTAGATGAGAACAGGCCCACTGTAGCCGTTTTGCTCTGTTGCCCCGACGTAATAAGGGTTTTCGAATGGCAATGCGCCCATGAAGGTCCGCTTGTTGAAGTCGACGTTTTACCGTACTCGCCGAAACTTTTTCTTCACGGCCGCGATTGACTTCGACTGCTATTTGCGGCGCTGTTAATTTTCTCTTGCGTTTGCTTAATAATACAATTCTCAAATCTTCAGCTTTTGTTGTTTTCCTAGATGCTCCAGGACGAACACGATTTTCTATAGTTCCAGTTGTCCGATATCGCTTTACGATTTCATTTACTGTTGAACTTCTCATATTTATTTTTTCAGCAATTTGTCGCCCCGAATATCCTTCTTCAAACAGCGTAATAATGCGTGAACGTTTTTCTACACTGGTAGGCTTGCCACGTGCCATTTTGATTATTTATTCAGATTGGAGATACTGCAATATATTATCTTGTATCTAAAATCTTGTAAATAAACAAGATAAGACTGCGCTATATTTCCTAAATGTATTGTTCGTTAATAATCCCCAAACGACCCGTTTCAAAAGATCGGTACTTCCGAGAAATTCTTGGAATGATAATAAAAGGGACTTTATTGTGGTTGTCGCAATATTTCTACTTTACATAATAATTTATGGCTTTAATCCCTTAGAAAAGAGTGTATGCTTAATATTTTTCTAATTTTATATATTAATAATTGTATACAGTGTGATATAATAGATTCTTATTGTATGACCGAACTTCACTGAACGGCAGTGTACAATCCGAATTGTAAACAAGAAATTTCAAAATAAGAACAAGTTTGGCTAATGCTTCACATAGAAATGTAAATAAATTTAATGTGTATTATTTAATGTCTTTTCGTTAAACACATAAAATTCCTTTTGAATTATATTCAACCGTTGTTCCAGTTAACCCCCTCTCTAGCGAAGACCCTCCTTACTCCTTACCGTCCTCCTTACCATGAACAATTCATTATAATACCTAGTTTATTTTTAAATTTAGGCAAGCCAAATTTGACATTTTCAGATACAATAACCATGCCTGGTAAGGGAATTACTTTCGATAATTCACTCTTTGAGAAGCACACATCTAATTTTTGCGCTTTCCGGAATTACTAAGTTAGTAAATAATAATACAACTGCGCTTCAAAATTTTAAATGATGAAAATTTTATTTATTGTTTAAAATGATTGCAATAGAACGTGGCGTTTTACATCGATTAAAAAGCACTAAATCCCATATTTAAAGAAAGAAAGTTGATTTCGGTGCGGCGCAATGGTGAGCGCAACAAAACCCGTATTGTTGGTGACAATTTGAAGTTATCATTTTAAGCTTACATTACATGAGTGTAAACCATAATAGTTGCCTATTTATAAATTCTCAAAGAAGTCACGCTTGGGAAATATTCCCTGCGCTAAAATTAACTCGATATGTATTGTATGTGCCACGTAAGAGAGATTCTTCTTGTCATTAAAATGTATATAAGGAAACGGTAACTATTCTAATCTGGAATATTGTAACTCCACGAATCCGTAACGTAGCGGTTTTCCGCCGTATAACGTACAAAAACGGTACAGTTGCATTGGGGTCATGACAAAACGAGTTTTTCCATTAAAATATTTGCGGCTATTAATGGATTTTCTCAATAATTGCATATTGATGCTACTTTCGTCTACGTAATTGATTGAGTTTCTCCGACTCGATACAAGTGATAGCAGCGATGATGTGTTTCAGATGGAATGATATTAGCATGTTGTATAAAGCGTTGGATGTTTTTCCGTCACGAAATGACGTCAAACAGTGGTGCACTGTGGGTATGCAGAACGCATTAAAACATTTATCACCAAAAATTATTTATTTATGTCCATAATTAGGTATTCAAATTAAACTAAAAATCTTAATTGATAAGTATCTTCTAATTAATCTTATTTACTAATTTCTTATGCGACCGGTTTTGGGCCGAATCCTTTCACATACCTGAAAAAACGTTATGTGAGAAATTGATTTAATATATTGAAAAATAATTTTGTAATTCTGTAAAGTTAAAGAAGAAAAACAAATAATAATTTATTTATATATTAAGATTCTTCGTTGGCCAATGTTGCACGTGACTAACGATTGCAAGTATAGTAATTTTGCGGCTGCAGTGAATCAGCCATTTGATGTGGCGCATTTTTAATTGTAGCCAGTGTATTATCCATAGTGTAAGTTTACGATGTTACGCTGATATAGAATTGATGTTGAAAAAAATAATAATAATAGCACGTTTATAATGTTTCCCTTGCCTTTCAGTTTATCAAAATCGCATGATGGGTTGGGTGGTTTTTGAGGAAACGTGTATGTGGTTGAGTGCTTTCATGGGTACAGTGGTAAAGGACACTACCGGGAGTTACAGTAAAAAAATAGACAAAAATAGATCCAGATCACCGTATGTATCTAGACATAGACCCTACTGCGATTAACAAGAAAAATCATTAAGGATTCATCCATAACCTAAGAAATACCAAACTCGACCATTGCCATCAGAGGATCAACCTCCGCAACGGTATGGACTACCCAAAATACTGGGAATCCTGTAAGACCAATCGGATCTTTTACCTCTGAATTAGTCAAAGATATATGTCTCACGGACATTCACCTATATGAAGAATATTTCGTTAATATTCTTAACCGACGGAGGGCATAACCAAAAACGACGTGTTAGTTAGCTTTGATGTCGAATCGCTATTTAGCAACGTCCCCGTAGAAGAAGCATTAGAAATTATCCGACGACAACTGGTGCCACAAGGACTGCAGGAGGCTTGAATCAAGCTAACAATACGTTGCTAAACTTCGTCACCCTTCCTATGGAATGGAGTAACGCAAGCATAGGATCACCGCTGTCGCCGGTTATAGCGAACATTTTCATGGAAACTTTTCAGTTTTCAATTCTAGAAATAACAAACCCATGCTGGTATAAATACGTGAGTGACACTCCTGTCTGCTTATTTTCCCCATTTATTATTTACAATTGTTTCTTAACTTTTCAAGCAATGTATGTAAGAACATGCTGGTCACACATCAGTTTTACTGAATGTCTTCTGAATAACAACAGTTTATAGCATTTCCTCACAGCATTCTACGTTTTCGAAAAGTCTATCTGCACATATATTGAATTTATTAAAAAAACGTCACATTTTAGATATAGGACAATGTCAAAAAGATATAGAACAGATTTTCAATCGTCGTACCACAAAGCGAGATTTCGCAAAAGTCTCGAATTATGTTAATTATCTCTAAAACTAAGATACATGGATATAGAGATTGTTGCAGAAAGTTGATAAAAAGAGAGGCGTCGATAAACCTAATAAGGTAGAGGATGTTCCATTTAAAAGACCAAATTTGTATCGTGCGCAACGGAAACTGAACATCTTGTATTCTTGTGTATCTATTCGTGTTTTCACTTTAGAGTTCAAGGCTTTGGTTCCAACTGGCAAAGATAATTGAAGCTCTAGCTGAATTCCAAACAGTCATGTGCAGCTTTCACCTACAATCACACATCCAATATAAGAAATTTGGTATTTTATATTTACGTTTACAGTAGAAGTTCATCTTACTTTCCCATTTAAAGATTGCGATAATTATTTTTGCTTGCATATAAATACTTAGGACATAGGACTTAAACTTGAATGCTATTGAATTTATTGCATTAAATTTATTGCATGTGATATAAAGTATTAGAATACAAAATATAATAAACTTAAATACAGGGTTGGGATAAAGTAAGAAACCAAGCGAATATCTTTAAAACAGGAACGATAATATTGTTGAAATTTTTTTATTTAAACGGAACGTCCTGTATATTTTTGCAGATTATAATAGACCTTGTTTTTCCGGATTCGTCCAACGTGGTTTTAGTATAATTATCTGAAAGAAACAGAAAGATCAAGCACATTTACTGAACAACGAATTTCATTTATCGTAAATTAATGATCATCAAATATAAATAAAACCTTCAAATTACTCTCCATTTATCTCTTGACAATACGTAAACCTGTTAAGAAATTCCCGAGTTACCTTTTCCAAGACTGCTACGGATTGATTCACATTCAACGACTATTCTTTGTCTCAACTTCTGCAAAGTTGTTGATTGTCTAAGGTAAACACGTGATTTAAGTTTACCCCAGTGGAGAGAATTTAATGTACTAAGGTCTGGAGAACGTGCGGGCCACTCAATGAATCCCCTACGTCCAATTCATCGATTTGGAAAAACAGCATCCAAAATACTTTGAGATTACTGCCTATTGTGTTAAAGTGCAGGAATAATTTAGGTATTCAATGCATCCAAATAGTCTTCCCCATTCAAGTTTCCGTCTAGAAAAACAGGCTTTCAAACCTGTTTTCTACAATTCCTATCCAAACATTCAACTTTTCTGGATGTTGAGTGTGGGTTTTATGAATCCGGTGAGAATTCTGATTTGACGAATAACTAGAATTGTAGCGATCTGCAATACGCACTTCTTTCATTTAAATGCACCATATTCAGCTCTACAACTAGTAATTAGATAAAAGTGAATTACATAAACTCGACAATTCCAGCAGTTACCTACTAAATGATAAACGTTTTTATTAATAAAAATAATTTTTTATTAATGAAGACACTGTAATGTGTAAAAACTAATCAGTAAATGATTTTTCAATTTTTTACTGCTAAAACCAGCATGGGTGAATCCGGAAAAACAATGTGTATTATAATAGTCAAAGATATAGAGGATGTCCCATTTAAGTAAAAAAAGTGGAATACATTTCAACAAAAAATTCGTTTCCGTTTTAAAGATATTTGCTTAGTTTAATACTTAATCCCAATCCTATATATCCATCATCAAAATTGCCGAAAATGTTACATTGTAAAAATTAACATGCAGTAGAATGTCGATTTTAAATTTAATACCTTAAACAACATGTCGAATTTTCCTATGACTGATGCTTTTCATTGCTTGTAAGTGCACCTGCCTAAAATATTTTGGAGTGAATGTTACCTGTAATTCCAAAATATACCGCGTCTAATTATTACAGTATGTAAAAAGAAAAACAGTGAAACTTTTGTTTTGTATTCCAAACTGGTTCTTTTTGCAAATTATACTTGCTCAGAAACAACAGGTCATTCACCTGAACTTATAAGAAGTATTTCGCTCTCTATTTTCACATGTACGTACACGCGTATTATTCATAACAAAAATTTCTTCTAGTTAAATTTATTTAGCACTTCATGGTTTTGTTTTTAATAATTTACTAACATTCAAAAAAATATTACCTCTTTAAATGGCCTACACAGTATATATTGTTAGCTTCTGAACATAAGAGACTAAAATTTTAATTAATCATAGAAATTTATTTTCTACCATTATGTATAAACGGTATTAAAACGCGGAAGTTTATGAAACACAATGCCTAATTTAAAATATGAATGTACAACAGACCGTAACGATTCGACATTTTCGACTTTGATTATAAAATCTACTTCAAATTACATATGTGAAATCTAGTATGCATAAATTATAATATAAAGGAGAGAACAGCTAGAACGCGTTTGTCTTTATTATACATACAGCGTGTCCCCCTAGTGCGTGGACCGAAAACTAGTCCTTGGTTGAAGCTGAGGATTGATGCATCCTCGAAACAGCTGTCTCTAATTAATCAATTAGACTTGTGTGGGGCCGATATTTTTGTTTTCTGTACTTCCCCACAGTTCTTGCTATCATTATTATAATAAATAGATTTCCGAAAAAGATTTGCTTTTGATTCTTTTTCAACGATTATTTACTCGACAACTTTAAACTTTATATAGTTGAAACTTAGCAAACTTATATGAAGGTACTTCAAAAAATAAAATTAGCAATAATATGCAGGAGCCGTAGGGGCCTTCATATTTTTCAATTTTATTTACTTTTTATTACGTAGAAGAAATACAAAATAAGGTACTTAGATAATGCATACAGCAGACATATAACTTACAATATTTTAATAATTATAAATAATTTTATAATTAAATTATTAAATTAATTTTAATAATTATAATTAATAATAAAGTCGGCAAGCTCAACTTATACAGAAATAAAAAAAAATCGCAAAAAAATGTTGGTTTACACTATTAGTACTTACTCTTGACATAATTTTCTGTTTTCTTAATTTTTAATCATCTTTATTTAAACAATCATATTGTAACTGTGGCTTGTACCACCTAAATAAATCAATCCGGTGACCTAAATCTCACATTGTGGAGATCGTATATTTAGAATAGGCCTTTTACAGATTCGACAGCAAGATATGTAAGTAATTTCACTGTGAAGTACGTGTTTAACCAATAGGTGCTAATCTAGATAATATAACTAGCTACAACCTCCATGTTGGGATAAAACATGCTTTCTACTTTCTGATTCACACTTTCAAACGCATTCATATAATCTAACTTGTTCTTAGTAATTATTGCAAGGAATTTTCGAATGACGATGCATAATATTTCAAAGGTCTTGTTGATGAATATGTGTATTAGAAAATAAATAACTTCTACAAGTAACTTTTGGAAATCACCTTCTGCTTGATATTGATGACAGGTATACACTTGTGTCGTCGGCATGGTAAAATTCCATGAGTTAAGATACGAAGTACCTCCGCACTTACCAGATTTAGACCCAAGCGATTATTTCCTACTAGGAAAAATCATAAAAGATAAACTAGCTTTTTGTGATTTTCCCTAGTTTCAAACCACAACAAAATTACTCCAATAATTTTCATGAAAATTACTCTTTAGCGATGGAACAGCTTTCTACAATTGTCTGAATTTTCAATACAAAATCGTTTTCACAACGCTGTTGCAATTATCTTCCCAGGTTACTTTTCTGTGTGATTGAGAAAGTTTTAATATAAATTTTCTAATAAATTTCAAGTTAAAATATTATTTTTGATATTATGGAAAACGTGGTTGCATAAATATACTGCAAATAGTAAGCATCAAATATGAATGAAAGAATAAAACTTATCAAAATCATTTTTGTTATCTTTCCCATTATCTATTTTTTTGAGTGTATAATTCTGTTGATTTAGAAATGTGACATATTTGACTTGTTCAATGATTAGTATTTGTTTGTTTATCGACATCCACTGTGCGGTATTTGATGTGAATTTGATAATGGTTCACCCAATTTTAGTTACATAACAAGTACATTTTTGTCGACGGCATATAAAACAATATTAAAAGCCATATATTTAAGCAGCACCTGTTATATTTCTTATTTACATATATACCTACGACAATTTAACAATTTCATATTCATTCTGTAAACGTTAGTACTAGAGTAAAATACTTCGGCCACGGATTTCCCAATGAACGTTAAAACGAGACCTTTATATGTTTTTTTTACTTTTGCATCTTGGACATCAATTGGACTACAGCGCAAAATAATAGCTAACAACTGTTGAAGAATCAATTCCTTACCAGTGTGGTGGTGTAACGTCTTGACAAGTAATGACTGTGAACGGCAGAACCGGTTTAATTTTGATTCAATTGATAAGTGCTTTGAAGCGGTGGGCATCTCGAAAGAATGTGTTGATGTTATGTATTGACTGAAGATTTGGGCGCCAAAAAGCTAACCGCTCGTAGAGGAACGCGTTTACACACTCAGGACCAAAAACACATTCATGCATGCATGAATACACTAGTACCCTCCTGAAGTCAAGGTGCAATCGAGATAGTGGACTGCGAAGGATGAATCGTCTCCGAAAAAGGCGACTGTTCCATCGGATGGAAAAATTATGGCGACTATTTTTTATGATAGCCATCGAGTTGCGTTAATCGACTATTTTGAAGGAGAAAAAACAATAACGGTAGTATAATGCGCATCATTACTTGACAAGCTGAAGACAAGATTTGCGGAAAAACGCCTTTTCAAGAAAAAGGAAATGTTGCTACAACTACTGGGAAAAATGTAGAAACTGTAAAAAATACTTGTTTCTGTGTTAGCTTGGAAAGTTTTCTAACTACCCTCGTGTCGCCACGAAAGTACTGATACCTCAAAATGAATTGTCCAGTCAGTACTCCCGATTTAAATCCAATCGATTGCGTGTGCAGTCACATTAGCAAATTGTTATAATTCGCAAATAACTCTTCAATCGCTCGCGTAACGAGTTCAAAGAAAATTGTGGGAGATTCTCAAAAAAATTGAACTCCAAATAAAAGTTCATATGGCTATCGTGCATGTGCAACCAGAAGATTGAAGGAAAGGGAAAAATTTTTCCAAGACTGTAGATTATGTCTCGTTCAACTGGCATGCAATTAATCGACTTCCTGCGTGTTTCCCGTTTACTTATTACGTAAAAAATGTAAATATGCGGGTACGTTCTACAAAACTAGATAATTCGTTTAGAACATTGCAGTGTTCCAGGAAATACAAATAACTCCATGAAGCAAAACATTAAAGGATATAGTGCTTTTGCTTTCGCAGATTCTCAGACGAATTCTGTACATGTCTGTTTAGAGACACACGGTGCTTTGTGTTAAGAATTAGGCGACGTTTGTCAAAATGTCGAGGATTCATCAAGTAGTGGTGTTTTGAGAGCTGTCGAAAGCGGTCGAGTTTATTTATTTGCGGAATCATAGAAAAAATAATATCGGTTGTGATCCGATTTCTTTTTTGGGTGGGAAAACATGTGCAAAAATCAGAGAGAAGTTTCTTTGATCGCTACCATCAGACACTGGTTTAATGAATTCAAACGTGGCCGAACATTCGTCTTTGGTAAGAAACGGCCAGGTCCTCCCTACAGAGAAATGATCAATAACGTTTTTGATATCGTGTTAGTAGACAGCCTGGAGATTAGAGGAATTAGACGGATTATTAATATGGTAAACATCTCAAATGAATGTGTCCAAATCATACTTCACGAAAAATTGAGAATGCACCGCCTCTGCGCATTGATCAAAAACGAAATCGCGTAATTATTTGGATCGCTGAAAAAAGTTATAACAGTATAAAAGTTGAACTAAGCGTATATTGTTTTCTTCCTTAACACGAACATTTAACGTAGATTCTCGTACATATATACATATATGTATCTAGATATGTTTGTGTTACTTTTTAAGTAGTAGAAAACTGTGTGCTATTTATGAATTATGGAGCTGTAATTGCGTTTGTTATTTCTAACATTTATATACCAGTTACTGTCAAAATATACCTACATAATTTTTTACAGTAGGTTTCAAATTAAAGGGAACCATTTCGACTCAAATGTTAATAGTACTACAGCAACTATTCTTATGTCTCCAGTTTTAACATCATTTTTGTGTTATTTTCAAAAAGCAGCAGTTATGATATTATTAATTTACATTGCACTTTAGTTCCTACGTCTATACGCAGCAGATGTTATTTTATATTTTAGCCATTCGTCTATCTCCGATAATAATAGTACAACAAAATAGATGATAGTACTTTGGTAACCCTTTCAAATTTGATCACCGTCGTCATCATCAAGTCGTCAAAACCTTCGAATTATAGCTAACGCTTAGTGCGTTTCCAAAATCCGTATTCTTTCTCTTTTCATTTGTTTTTATAGCTTGTTGCTAGTCTTCGCTGCGTTTACTATCTTTTTCTATTCCTTTCTTTCTCGGCATTTTGTCTTCAATTCTGTGTGCGCACATCCTCGCCTATCTTATTTCTTCAGGACTTCCTTGGCCTGCCTCTTCTTCTTGGCCATAATGGGACCCATTGTATGTGTTGTTGCGTTTCTAGATGATTTATGTTCTCTTCCGTTTCCCTTCCTAGTTTCATATATTTTGTCTTTTCCTCTTTAATTACCAATCCGTATTCTATTCCCTTGCTATTTCTCCTAGACGGTCAACTGCTTTTGGTAGATCTTTTTGTTCACTATTACAGCTACATCGTTAGCGAATGCCATTACTTCCGCTGAGTGGTTTCGCCTTTCTTATATAACCTTCAAATGTTAAATAATGTTGAAGAGAATAGATCTCTTTAATTCACGCCTTTATTTACTTGGCCGATTCTGAATTCACTAAAATATGTTACTTTTGTAAATTTTCATGATTTCCTAATAATTTAATTGAACATTGCTGTTTACGTCCTTCACTAACTTTATATTATCAACATTATAATTCTTCAATAATGATAGCAAGGACTGTGGCGTAGTATGGTAAACGACACATAAGTGTCCGACTTTTTATTTTATTATATTATTATATAATAAATGAAACTTGTGTGGTGCGGAGGGTGCCGATACTTATGTGTTGTTTATTATAATTCTTTTCACTAAAGGGCAACACCAAATTTGTCAAACCTTCCGAATTTGGAATGTGCCAGATAGCTTTTGTACCTAACTCTGATTAATGTTTTTCTTTGCTAAACTTAATCAGATACACAAGTCAGCAAAGAATATGAGATTCCCTGTTTCCATCATCAACAACCTACTTGCTTTCCAAGTGGTTGTACCACAAATTAAACAAAATTGCAGTACAAACTCCTAATTTAGCTATTAAAAATTCTTAGACGTTCGTTAAGATAATCAAGAACCCGGAGTTTACTAATAATGAAGCACTTGTCATAGCGTCTTACCAATTTTGAAATCTCTTCTGCATAGAACTTAATTGCCTGGGAATGTAACAACCTGTCATAGCATTTTAAAGATCTTGGTCGTCATCGAAGTACTCGGCTAAATTGATTTCCGTTGTAATAAATCAACGGATTTGATATAAAAAGGTATTTTAACTCGATTATCACTTAAACAACAATTAGGTTAACAGTCAAAATCTTCGAGAGGATTGTGTTAATTAACCGGTCACCTACTGCATTTATATACATACATTGGTAATAAACAGAGCTTTTGCAAATTATTATGTTAAAGATTTTCATTCGTTAACGGCATTGAAAAGGTGGAACGGAGTGTTACCGTCTTACGTAAGACATAAATAAGCTAATAAGCTATGTTTGCCGTATCACTTAGGTGTTCTAAACATAAAAGTATGCGAAACAAAATATAACAAATACCGCGTAAAGCAGCAGCAGTTAAAAATACAAATTGCAATAATTATTCTAGCGACAATAGGTACTGAAACGATAAATTAACATAAAATATGTTGTACATACGGGAAATCCCAACCTCCTGGAATTATCAAATTGTGAATCGTAAGAAGCTAAATAACAAAACATAATAGACATCGTAGAGTATCCTCTAAAAATATGTTCGTTTATGCAGGTGATCGATAAGTAGCAAGCATCTGCAGACGCCATAATATATATTACGTTTTTGGTTTCTCCAACTAAAAATAAACCTGCGCATATGGATTTCATATGCACTCTGAAATGTATTATCCTTAACTTTATATGTATTAACTACTTACATTTAAAATTTTGAATCAACGGTTAAGAACAAGAATGATAGCATGTTTTGTTTGGTGTTGTCATAGTAACCAAACAATTATATATTATTATTATACATTAAAGATATAAATTTCCCGTATGGCGTATACAGAGAAAGTATATAGTGCTATTTAAAGAAATGTCTTTTCTGATGCTTGAATTTAACATTTTGGTTGGTTTGGTTGGTTGGTTTGGTTGGTTGGTTGGTTGGTGTTGAATATTGAATTCATTATACATTATAAAATAACCCATATACTTCCACTTACACACAACGATATTTGCATCCCTAAGAGTTCCAATCTAAAAAATCTAGGTGTCGCTTTTAACCCAATTTTATCACTTAACGTACATACTGAGTAAATTTGTTCACGCGCCTCTAAAATGTTGGGGTTTCTTACGAGAACGTCGAAATATTTCAGTAACGGACTAGTATTAAAATCTCTTAATTCTGCATTTCTACTCTAAATTGTAGTACGCCCCTATTGTTGTACTTTTTCGCCATCAAGCTCTAATTAAACGTGTTCAACATCGTTTTCTGAAATTCTTCTGGTACAAAGTTAATGGCGAATATCCGCCTTGGCATGGTTCCTACAATACTACTAAACGACCAATACCATCCCGCTAATGCTCAACCTTTACAATGCTAACATCCAGGACTAATCTTCTTTTACGATCGTCAATTACCACACGAGCAGCAATGCTAGGAAGATATATAATGATATTTTCGCCGGATAGTTAGCGCCACAATATATATATTTTTTATGTTGATATGTATCTGAAAATTCTGACCGCCTACTATTTGCGCTGTACAATATTATAATTCCAGAAGGTTGGGACATCCTGTACGTCAACTAGGATGAAACTCTATTAAAGATTGCGTCGGTGCAAAGTGAAATTTGTCGGCAACATTAGTAAATTAATTGTTAGCTCAGATTTTGAAAAGTACGTAGTATTCGATTTAATTCATCCAAGGAGAATCATTTGGGTTACTTATTTATTGGGCAAATGAAAAAAAAAACTCTGGCTTCCAATGAGTCATGTTGTTTTGTATTTTTTATACACATACAAATACCACACATAATTGCCAACGATCAGAAACATTAATTAGTTTAACCTTGTTACAAATTGCTTTATATGTACGCAAATATACATATGTATCGTACATAGCTCTTATTACCAACAAATAATTACCTTTTCTTGTAATTGGATAACTATTGTTTTCATTCGTTAATACGTTCCGCCACGCCCAATCGGAAGTGTCTCCATTTCAATAATATCCACTTGTTTATTGTGATTGTTATGTACTTGTTGGGTTGGGTTTAAAGCAGATGTACATAATGCATTTTATTTCTAGACGCCGTCCATGAATTTTCTATTTATCTTTCTTGTGTGTACTTATGTATGTTGGTTCTCCTTTCTCTTGTAACTTTATATTATTTATTTATTTTTAGTGTGGTGACAACAGGAAAGCTTGTCATAACCTCAGTAGCCCATTATTTTCACTAATATTACTATTATTAGTATTTGAACAACAAATTCCCTTAAGTATCAACAGACTTTAAATCCGTAAAACTTCCGCAAATAAAAGTCTATCAAATAATTTGCCAATTTTAAAATGGGCTTTTAAATATAAATTACGCCTATATGTAGCGCTTACAAATACTTAACATGTGAGAAATTCTTCTAGTTAATCTTCGTTCCCTAATACATGAAACATATATCCATAGAAGTTTCTTTTTTTGCCCAAAAACTTTCTGTAGAAGAATTTGCATACTTAAATGCTTTGATTACAGCTAGTTTGTGCAATGTGAAAAATAGTTTTAAGCTCACATCTGTATATTACAGAATTCAAATTTAGAAGTACCTTATTCATTCGTTCATTTGGAATGCAGCATAAATTAATCTTTTTCCAAAAAATTATATCATACTGGTAGATTTGATGTGTACTAACGTCACATGAATATACAGTAGACTCAAACCCCTGAACTAATCGATTTTATTCTTATAAAACGCTTTCTGTCCCATACCTTGTCAACTAAGTTGATATGAATATTGAAATAATGATGCAGTGCATAGTGTGTCAAATCAAGATCTAAAAGGAGGTACATAACCGTTCAACAGATATCACCAGAAGAGAGGACACATTTCCGGCACGCTATATGTTAAAACTACTACATGAAAAATCGCTGTCACTAGTGCCTGTCCTTTTTCTGACCACTGTGCTTAGAGACAATTTTTGGTTATAGCCGAACTTTTCCTTTCACCGTCTTTATATCCTTTCTTCTATTTGTTGGTACTGCGGTGTTCAAGACCCCGCGCGATTTTGGGTCTTCTCGATGGATCAACCAACTACTGAGGTGAGGAATTATCCACTTCCTGCAATTTCACTTAACAGCTTTGGGTTCCTTATTTTGACCCTGACTGGCCGATCTTCTTAGCATTAGGGGTTTCGTAGCTATTGGGTTCCTTTTTAAAATCGGCATTTACGCAAATTATTATTTTTCCGGAAATATGTACTAGACAAATATGACCTTTGGTATCTAGGTTTTGGGTTTTTCTAGGCCAAAAATTATTAACATGTGAGAGATTTAAAATCAATCGTTCTCTCATTACAGTGATTTTTGCCAATATTTATTTTATCAGCGATCAGAATCGAGTGAGTCATTCGAGCAATTACTGAGTGTGATGGTGTGACTTAATAGTAATGGGATCCATCACAAAACAATCTCCTCTAATACAGTGATTTTGATATCTATGAAATAAGCACTTATTTCCAGTCGTAGGAAAATGTTGAAACAGTTCCTACTTGGTGTGCTATAGCGAAATTAAATTTGCCATTGAAATTTATCGCGATTACCTATTGTATTATTTGCTTAATAATAGAAGATAATTACATAATCTACAAAGTGTCTGTATCCTTTTTATATGTAGTACGATTTAAACACTCATACATAACTTTATTTAATAATGCTTTGCGGAACAGAAATTTTCTACGTATAACAAAAGCAAACTTTGTAAACATATTAATAAAAACTAATAAACTACATAACAACTGCAATAAATACAAGGAGGAATAAGAAATGAGGCATTGTTGAAAAAAATTTCCATAATTAGTTCTGCGTAATGTCCACGTTAACAAAACAACGATCTGGATTCAAACTATCGTTATCGTATTAATCTCACATTAATTTGAACCGGATACGCTATGTTAGTTTTGCTAATGTTCAAATCATTTCCACGCGCCTTAACTTGCAAATTATCATATATGGCCATAGGAACCAACATATAATTTTCTTCGTTTAAAGCAGGTCTTTGTTTAGTTGATTTCGGCTAACAGACATTACTGGCAGCTGTAAAGTTTTTCAGTAGCCGTCTAAGGGATGCTGGCTTAGAGCTTCTTCCCTGATGGAGTTAATAATAAACTCTACTGGCAAGTAAACTACTCTTATTGCATTCCCCCCATCAAAATACCATTTCTATAAGTTCTTCTTTCGATAATTTCATTATTTATTATAATTATTTAAAGTATTTCCGAGAAACGAATTAGAGAAGAGTAATTTTATTGTAGTTATTTAATTTAATTATTGTTAAGCGCTATCAAACTCAGTAACTGTTCCAGTGACATACTTGATCATGGCAAACCGATAAAATAAAAATTGACAATGGTTCAGTTTCTAAAATGCGCTAATAATAACACTTTCTCAGAAATTTAAAACTGAAATAATAACTAGAGGATGTTCCATTAAAAAAATTACTTTCTAATACAAAAATGCCATACAAACTTAATTAAGTATTATGCGGATTTCGTTAGCAATTTGGAACCACATAAACGCGCATGCATTAGGTATTTTTATGCTTAATCTACGTATCTAAAATAATTTTTGTTTAATGCGTACTTATGAAGAAATAAAAACCCCGATAACTCCGAAAGCTTTAATTTGAATGCAGTAATACCGAGGATTTCAAAAATATCACCCCGTATATTGTCTAGTGAATAATATGAATAAGTAATGTATTTATGTACATACCACATAGTCGTATAATAATATTTTGTTGCGGTAGTATACGTCATCTTATAGCTGAACTATTATCACTCTATCAATGATTTAAAAAATACTAGAACTAGAAACTAAATATTTTGCCACTATCAAACAAAAAAGTTAACAACCCCGCATTTGTTTATGAAAAAGTAGATTTTATTTATATTCGCGCCAATACCACCGAGTAAAGATGTAGCTTGAATGTAACAAAGGAAAAAGAGAAAATGTGCTACTTGTATGATATTTTGGATGTAACTGGATACCCATCTTTCGTTAATTTTCTATTAATTAGATTTATTCAACGAATTTAATATAAAATCCGGTAAACTCCGGTAGAATTTTGTTAGGAATGTATTATTAGCTGGACTCATACCACTTCTTTTTCCAGCAAAGGAAATAGTTTATACGTTTAGTTAATAATTTCTAATACTATATTTTTTATATTTTTCTTTTTATCGTACACTAAAACTTATTAGTTATATACTTGAGAATTAACAATAGAAGGGGTTGTTTAAAATCATGATAATTATACAAGTACGGAATAGAAAAAATTACATAAAAATTTGAGGAGAAAATTGGAAAATGAATAATAACTAAAAGCTTGAAAAAGCGCAAACGACTACAATGAACATTTTTCAACTTTTCCCAAGAACTCTAAGAAAATTTTTAGAAGAGCTTGCAAAACAATATACCTTTAAGATTTAGATCGGCAAATCCTAATTGCTAATTATTACATCAAAATACATGCTCCTCTGATATTTCATGTTTTTTTATACGGAATAAATTTAATTTTCATGAATATTAGCCTTCTTAACTAAACCGAATACTAAATTGTTTGGAAGTTGTATTCACACTGAACAACTACAGATTTACAATTTGTATTTACCTTATAAAAGATTAGATGTAAAAAATCCCAATAATTCCAATACTATTGACGCACATATAGAACACAACCGAGATTCTTACTGGTATAGAAACGCGTCGAAACTAAACACAGTATATCGTCTCCGATGTTTTGTAGAGCTATGTATGTATGTAACTATCCGTGTATGTTCTCAGCACACTGACCGACTTTCGACAGAGGTATTCCCTGTACTAAGGTGAGAGCTGTGACGTCACGCGGTGACCAGGTGAGTCGTACCGCATCCGGGAGTTCGACTTTGGACGATTCCCCCACCGGAAGCATCGCAAGAAGTAATAAAGAAGCTGCTGTGACTGCACCGACTTGCGCCAGGTACTGTTATATCATTTTCCAACTGGCTGGTCTTCAAGCTCATAAAACGTGGAATCTCATTGCAAAGCGAATCTTTTATGCAGAGTTCTTTGAACGTCTGTACCATTACTAACGGTACTAATTAATTTGTTGTATTAACGTCGGAGTTCGTTTTATAGTCAAAATGTTTTACAGCAGATACGGTAAATAGCTTAAATTAATAAATTTATTGCGATACGAGGATGTAAATTTATTTCTCGACATAATCTTCTTGGCACACTTAATCCAGCGGTGTTTGAACTTTTTTAAGCCATCCAAATAATAGGATCTGTCGGACTCTGTAAAATACGCTTCTCGCCAAAACATATTTTCAAGTCTGGAGAAAAAAGAAGTTATAAGGGGTCAAATGTTACATAGGGCACCAATTTGTACTCTACCTGCTTTAGTTTTGCTGTCGTAATTGCCGATGAACGAGCCGGGCCACCGAAGACGGATGTTCGGCCCCGCTTAAATTCATTATCATCAGTATCTAGTGGCAGTCATCAAAAATGCATAGCCCTTATTAGCTACATTCAACTTCTTTTTAATTTCTGGACACGTTTTTCCATAAAAAAAAGAAATTGAATCGCTGACTGGTATTGTTCTTTTTTCACGATTCCGAAAATACATAAACTTACTCACTTTCAGCAGCTCTCAAAACAACGCTACTCGATGAATTCCTCAGAAATATCAGCAGATCTCGACTAAAGTACTCACAGTCGGTAATGCAGATTTTAAACATGGGTACTATTACAATTATACTACTAAACTCGTATTGTCCTGGTATAAGCAAATGCATTATTCATTTTTAAGTAGACAAATAATTTTTGGAAAAAGTCTTAAGGCAAGTTGATTTTTATGTATAATGTATCCTTTCTCAATCATAATAACATAATTAAAATTTCTAACTAGCGAGTTTCGTGAAACAGCCTGTATAAATCGTCAAACAAAATTCTCTGATGTTCGTAACTATTTTGAGATTACCAGACAGATTGTTAAAAATTTTAATGTAGGTGTCTCTACAAGACGCACCTCCGATGCATCATACTCCAGCCGTTTGTGCGATAAAAACTTCATGAACATGTGATGCTGAATCCCAAAGTAAAATCCTGTGTCTCTAAGACATCGATGCGACATGTACGCTTTTGACAAAATGGTGCTGTCTAGATTTTCGCAAAGAGGTGTCCATTAAGGGTTGATTAAGAATGCCCTCAACGAGAAACGTTATCGCGTCTGTGTGCTTTATTTCACACTCAACTTCCAGCAAGTTATCTGTTGTTAAACCAGCGTTATTTACTAGAACCAAGATATCGTATATGGTAAAGTAGACGTAAAGCAGTGCTGCGCTATCATTTATGTAAAGGCTACACAGGACTGGGCTTGTCACGGAACCTGGTACAACTCCAGTATTTACATGTAGGAACGTAGAGAAGCAAAGTCGAATGGTGCCACTTAGACTCTTGTAAAGAACCCTTACGAAATGGATTCTATTAAACCACGTAGGAAGCCTGTAAGAAAATAATTTCTCTATTAGTAAAGTATAATGTATGCAGTCGAATACTTGCCCAACGTCTTTCATAAATTTCAATGTAAAGTCAAGTGACCCTTCCTGATACCATGCTGGTACTCTGCAATAACTGAGTTATTCTCCAAAAAGCTGGTAAACCTTTTCAACATACAAAGCTATAGACGATGTGAAAACTATTGCTTTATAGTTAGATAATTCATGCTTATGTAATGTAATTTTCGGCACGTAGGAAACGCATCCTGCCCAAATGAAAGGTTAATCACGTAGGTATAGCTATTTTGGTAAAGAATAAGCTGTATCCCCTAATAATTCATTATCGTAGGTACAATATCATCCAACCCTACGGAATATTTTTTTTATCTCCGTCTGCAATTACAACTATAATTAGCTAATATCCGTAAGAGCAGCATTCTGCGCTAATGACTGCAAATGATGAAAATTTGCCGAATGGTACCTTTATCCTGCTAACATTTAGAAAGGATAGTCAAGAACGCAAAAAAATATAATACATAAATTGAAAACAAAAGTCAATTTTTCTTTACAGCAAAGAAATCACTGCAATTAAGATATGATATGAAATCATATTTAATTTGGAGCCGCGCTACCGCGTTACCGTTATCGAGTCACATAATACCGTCGCTACTTTTAGGAAGATTAAGTTGTTGGAAAAATATAGTTCCTTTATGTACGATATTCATTTACAAAAATGTTGGTGGGCAATTTGAATAAACACACAAGAGCACCAAGTGTGGTACGGCGGAAGAGAAAAATATGGGCACAAAAGGCTATCAGTTTAATGTGAATCATTCTACATATTAATTTATCCAAATGAAATAATAAGAAAATTTATAAACGCAGTGTATTACCAATATGAAAGTAGACATTTTCAATGATACGTTAATTCCTGATTTCACAAAAGAGTATCCGCGTAAATTTCTATAATGTAAGTGGGTCATTTCAAAAACGTTTGTACATATATTAGTCATAAACCGTGTCAACATCTAAAGGTGTAGCTATTTTCACATAGATAATTTCACTGGATTTTGTTTCATTAAACGTAAATTTTTTGCAAGTTTATCAGAAAAGTAAACATTGATTTAAAAGCTATCGATTCTGCTATCGTGCCCGCCGTAAACATTTTTCATTTCGCTCTGTTTTCATGGTCTCAATGAAACTCGATACTCAAATCACAAGTGCATTAAGCTAGAAATTATCCTGTTTTTCCATCGCTTTTGGATGCATATTTGCAATCTGGCACATCGTATTTCAACGTGATGATAAAACAGATCGAAAAGGACAAAGTCTGTGGTGGGATTTACGATTATGCTTGTCTAGTGATAATTAAAAAAATATTACATAATAGAAAATTTCAAAAATGAGATTTCTCTTTCTTCGCTATTATGTTAGCTACCTACCTATTAAAACTTTCTGGAACACTTTATACTGTCTTCTCCAAGTTTGTTTCCAATCGCTTAACATTTGAATCTTGAACACAGAAACGGCACGAAATTTCATAATAACTATAATGGAGAAAAACGGAAGACGTTTTTAAACTTTACTGAACTTCTTAATATAAATCTACTAAAAATACAAATAGAGTGTAACATAGAAACCAGAAAAGAAAAAGTGATGATATGAGGTAAAAAAACACTCAATAAGTAAAACATTAGGAGGTAACAACGGAAAAAATTACATTAAAAACAAAGATGGCTCATGTAAGCAAACATATAATAATAATAATAATAATGAGAATAATAATACTAATTTATGTCCTACAGGTAAAACCCAAGTACAGGAAATGTGTAACTAAACATTACACTTTACGAACACACAAATATAAGAAAAATAAAGTAAGCTAAATGAAGATCAAATGCGATAAAGGAAAAAAATAAAGTAAACAGCTTATAAATTAATGATAGCTGCAGCTATTGTTTTAAAAAAGTTAAAATGTACATCACAGAATGTTAAGGACTTAACATTTTATTTTTTGTTTAATTTTATTTTATAAATGTAACCATTTTTATTTATTTGAAAGTAATATTTTGTTTGTGTCTATTTTATGATAAATTGAATGTTTCTTTTGTTTTGCGTTGTATAAATTTATATATTCCCTATTTAGCATCATTTAAACTTTAACGTGTGCGCATTCAATGTAAAATTTGTACATTTGAATGCGTACACAAAGAAGAAACCGAATTATGAAATCCATATAGTATGCTATTTATGTATTTGAATTTATATATATAGATATATAAGGGAATTATTTAATAAATATATTTTGTATATCTACGTACTGTGTTTAATTTGAGATCAACTGATTAAGCGAGTAAACACATAAGAATTACATATAAGCAATTGGTCCTTTCGCCTCACAAGAAAGATACACCGAAGCAGACGACTAGCAGCATTGTTCTGCAAACTAGGAGAACGTAACACAGAACTCAGAAATTTTGTTATAATTCTTGCACATTACAAACACTGGTGACTTAATTAAAACATTTGTTCTAAACACACATTCATAACGTGTTTCTAATCTAGGAACATTAAAGTTGATTCTACTTAACAACCACAGACAGTCAATACTGTTATGTAATAACCCAAATAAAAACTTTACACTTAATACACTAAATAACGTACTCGAATACTGTGGCACTGGAACACTGAAACACTTCACTATTACCCCTTACCACAAACACTTCACTGAAACTGATAGCTAAGCTATCATCTTCAGCAGCAATACTGAACTGAGAAAGAAAACCTAGTCTAGATAACATAATATCATAGTCTAGTCCTCTTTTTGGGCAAACTCCATCAATTTTGAGTAACAAGTACATTAAGAAGCGCCTTTGTACGAATTCAATATTATTTACTTGAGTGTGGTAAATTGGAGACCACACCAACGAAGCGTATTCCAATTTAGATCTAATATAACTATAATAAAGCAGTGTTAGGCATCTGATGTTATTCAAAACACGACAACTTTTACAGATAAAACCAAATGTCCGGTATGCGCTCTCAATTGATGCGTTTATATGATTGACAAAAGTAAGTTTAGTGTCGAAGGTTACGCCCATATCTTTAATAGTTTGAAATCGTTGGAGATAATATAATATAATTCAAACAAACAAAAACGCAAAATTAACAATTGTATAGGAAAAAATAGGAGTATTACACTAACATGAAATACTGAATTATTCATAAAACAATTTCATCAAAAGGAATATCTATGTCTCATATCGTGATTCATCTTTTGGAGAAGATTACTCCTGTACGGAAAAGAACACAAGTCACTGTGAGTACGTTATGCAAAACATCAAATATTGCTAGAGGAGCGGGAAATATTAGAATTTGGACCACTACTCTTAGATAAATTTATATCTATTTAATCGACGGGTGTGTGGCGGCTCATGACAAAGAAGGCTATATAATTCGGGTTAGAATAGCTGTGCCTAATATCTAGCCCCCAGCTACGCGTTCAGGCTCGTTAGTTTGGCGAAAATTAAACCTGCCGCTCGCTCACACCATGCCCATCCTACGCGTGGGGGAATTGGCCAAAGTTATAATACCACGCCGCATACTAAACCCATTGAGCCAAATGGATATCAAGGAACTTATTTGTGCTGTAAAAGAACACGGTGTGTTGCAGTGTAAAAGCAATTTCGATAACATGCGAACGAAACTGAAAGTTGAACTATGGGATAAAATAAGGGCATAATGTAAACTCTCATTCACTAAGTGGTCTAATATTTGAGTATTTAGTTTGTTATTTAAGAGAAATAATTTTTATTATTATTGTTACTATGTATTTTATGTACAGATGTAATAAGCGAATATCCCAAATAGTTTTACTTCTATATTACTGGTCCTCCAACGCAGTTTATGCTTTGAGTGTCCTTCGAACACCGACGCAAATATTTTTAAAATCTGCGGAGACTTCTATTTCCTACAATGGAATGGCAGATTTGGAAGGTGAGGCCATACCTTTTTAAAAACTTTTCTTTGACATTTCCTATCTACTTTCGCAGATCGGATCGCTACGAGGTGCTATTTTAGGCATTCTTCCTCCCACTACAGACTCTACCTTTGTCGCTATGAAAGACTTTCAGTTTTCTGCTGGTACTTGGTCTGTCCTATATTTTCTTAATGTTTTTGTTACAGGGCTTACTAGTTTTAAAACTCCTTGGACCTTCCCAAGGTTTTTCTCAACTTTCTTTTACGTCCTACTTTCCTCAAAAATAGCATCTTATTTGCGATCTTCGTGGATTTCTGTTCCCTTTTGATCGGCCAACTTGTTTCTATCCATTATTCCTATTGGATAAATTTTGCGAAACGGTGGTTCTACTTCATGGTTTAGATGTATGGTTGCTTATTTGTTTTCTACTGGCATCTTTCAAAGTTATTTTTTAATTTGCCATCAAGAAATAGATCTGTCTATTTTTATATTACTACTTCTCATGCTGTCTTCCAGTTTTGGACTGAAGCTTACTATTTTAATCATAAATAAATTAAATTATCTCCGGCCATATGGCTCCATTTCTTTTGTAATATATATATAATATTTCCATTTGGTGTGGATACTTAGTTTGCGCTTATTTAAAGAGCCTTGCGGCATAGTATGTCAGAGACTTTAATTATGATTCCTTGTATAATATACAATCACTCTCAGAGTAAGATTTTCCGTAGCTTTCCTTACTCCAAATTTAGCGAATGCCGAAAGTAAACATCTTAAGACTTAAGGCCGGCCGATGCCCTTTGTAATTGGCGGAAGCTGTTGAGGTATTTGAAGGTATGGATTATTATTGTTATTATAAAATAATAGAAACCGCAAAAAATCGTGACACAAAAATGTTGCAGTTTCACATCTGTTCTGCTACAACTTCTTCAATTAATTAATGAAGAGATTCATAATTCAATAATGCTCGAATAAATATTTTTTGTACAAGTATAGAGTAAGTCCGCAGATCCTGTGTTTGGCTTGAATTTTAAATTTTTTCACAACATTGTTGGAGTTATAAATATTCTAAATAATTAAAATCAGCTCTTAAATTTAAATGCAATCATAAAAAGCACAATTTATCCTTTTTTTAATTAAACTGGAGAACTTGCGTAAAATACGAGCAATATTTTTACAATTTACTGTTTTTACTACTTTTTTGCAAATGAGTATTGTTCATTATACTAAAATCTCCAAACTTCACATTTTGCTACATTTTATGAATATATTGCAAAAAAGATTTTATTATTTTATATATAACAATATATTCTGCTCCAACGTATTTCACTTCGCAAACAATCAAGTATGGAAATTTTGTACCACCGTCGAAGCAAAAAAAGTTGAGATTTAACTGATTATGATATGCACTACTATTTCATAATAGCGGATCTAGAAAGAAGTTCTGTGCAGGCAATAGATCGCTCGAATTATTCTTAACGGAAGTTTAAAATTTGATTTAGAATGTAGTGGATTTTACACGCTCTGTGGAGATTGAATAACCACTATTTATGAATCAATTATATACAAAAAAAAAAAGATAATCTAAGCGTAAAACTCCTTCCCAAATATTTTTTTTAGAAGATTGGTAACTGGAAATACCATAATCAATCATGTAGCGGCATTCTAATTTCTAATTTTTTTACATCCACTCCAGTAGAAAACTACTGTCTAATAGAAAATTATTCAACCATACTACAATTGAAATTAATGAAATATATCAATTTATTACCGCTTGCTTGCATTTATATAATGGAAGTAACTGTTTATGTACATCAGAACAGAGACACCTTTAGCTTAAATTCCAAATATCACAGATACCTTACAAGAAGTAGAGGATCATCTACACACCGCTGGCACTACATTTCCTGTCACTAGCTTAGGACTGAAACGACCACACAGTACGTAGTTTGCAAGATTCTATAAAAGAGATTCTCCAAAGCCATTGCTTTTATAATATAGATGATTCTTTTGTTTTTTGGGGGGGTTTAATATATATTATTTTTCTTTTGTTTTTTTGGGGGGTTTAATTTCTGTTTCTTTTTTTTTTGGTCACTGATCCTGTTTTTCTTTTTGGTTTTTCCTTTTAGTTGTTACTTAGCGTAGCTGCTATAAGTGGCTAATTTTAATTTGGTAGTTTCAAATTTATTTTAAGTTTGTGTTAATTTTGAATAAAGAATTTGTAATTTCCTTTATTTAATTCTGATTTACTCTGTATTCTCTTTGACCAGTTATACCAAAGCAGCAGCAAACCTTGCACATTATAAATTTGTTGATTGCAATTTTTAATCAATAGTGGTCAAATTTTAATAATTTTGGGGAACCCAAAAATTTAATTAAGCATATTTTAATTTAAGGTTTAAATTACAACTTCTTTATTAATGTTAATCTACCTTTGGGCGTTAAAAGCCATCTAGAAAATTTAATTTATCTACAAAGCTTAGAATAACAATTATTCTAAATATAAAAGAAAGTTCATATCAAAATATTGCTTGATTGGAAACTTTGTTGAGTTATCACTAAAGTTCTCCACTTTCCGTGCGCTTCATGAAATTAGTAGAGACGTGTTTATTTGTCTCATGAGAATGGGTTCATGTTGCCTACAGGTTTCACCGAGAATCGACAAAACACGAGTCTGTTTAGTCTCCGCTAATTTCGCGAAACGCACGGAAAGTGGCGAACTTTAGTTATCACAAAGATAAGTATTTATGACAACTTAATTTACGACATTGATTAAATTAAGAATGACAAAGCAAAATGTATACATAATTGCAAAGATTTCTAATATAACAATTTTTTTGCAGTTAGAAAATGCACAATTTTTTTATGCTTCATTATGGACACCAACACAACAAAATTAATTACTCTTCTGTCTGATGCTTAAGACAATTAAATGATTTTGATCCACACAAAAGGTTCTAGATATTTACATTCTGCTCTTAAACATATAAATTTATCAAAAACGTCTTCCTCTGACATATCAACGATGTTAATCTTTGGAGGCAGGTACAAACCATCCCTGAAAAATTAACTATAGGCTTTTCATACTTTCCAGTTTATTTCTGTTGGTTTATACCAATTAGAGAAACCAAAAATTCAAATAGAGAATTGATTGGTCATTGATTTCGTATATTCCTTAAACGATTATATTCGTTGAAGCAACTTCTGAAAAAATTAACTTTACCGTAAATGTATGATCTCATCGGCAAAAGCATTTGGCAGATACATATTCATACACGTATATGGATACTAAAACAAAACAAGAAAACCGTAGAATATTAAGAACCTGC
This sequence comes from Marronus borbonicus, assembly GCA_902655005.2. Lineage (NCBI taxonomy): Eukaryota > Metazoa > Arthropoda > Insecta > Coleoptera > Scarabaeidae > Marronus > Marronus borbonicus. Next base: position 10,660,639 of record LR737384.1, on the reverse strand, counting down.
TATGCGGAAGTTTCTCACATTCACGCCTTCTCCAAACCGTTGTCATTACAAGTGGAACTTGTACTAAGGAATGTCTATAACACTTTTATTGCATTTATAGCAGTTAACTACCTAAAAAGGAGCGTGTAGCTAATAAAAAAGAAAATGAGCTATATTATACCTACATAGACCGTTTGTATTTAATTGCATATTATAATTTCCCATTTTATTTTATCAACAAAACCATAAACCAACCCAGCAGATTCTGGGTATCTTTCATAAATATAAGAGGACTTTTCACTTGACATTTTTTTAATTTCTGGATTGACTTTTTGCATTATATACAGGGTAAATCGAGAGGAACGGACAATGCTCCAGGAGGGTATTGTGAACCTAAAACTAATATACGTTCTCACCCGATTTTGATTTATTTTCAAGTTATATAGCCTAATTAAAAAATTTTAACTAGCGTTCTTGTAAATGGTTCAAATTTTCGTTTGTTTCCGAGTTAATGTTAATTGTTTATGGTTTTCGTAATAGGAATGGTGCAATTGCTGTTGAAGAATATTGTCAACAGTTTCGATATCAAAAAAGGTATTAATCAAAATTTTCAACAAACTGCCAGATCCAAAGGCTGTCCAGTGTTAACCTAACATCTGAACGAACTGTTCCGCAAAGTTTAGAGGTTAATTGCGGTATTTTAAAAAATTTATTTAAAGAAAGCTAATATTCGAAAAATGTTGATCGTATTTAGTAATTGAATAAGAACATGTAAATTTGTTTACATTATTTCTACGTATATAATACACTTTTGAAGTTTGGTCCATTCCTTCCGACTCTCCCTGTATACCATATTAATTAAAAATACATGAAAATATTTAATAATTAATTGCAGATTTATCTGTAATGAACGATTCTTTACTTCCTTTAAATAGGGACAATGTATGCTACTATTATAATTTTTCAACCTTATTAGATGTTTTTGTTAAAGGGACTTGCTTTATAAAAATTCAGTTTATTAAATTAAAGAAATATATGAAGCAGAAGGCACACGCTTCTGATTTTTAAAACATTTTTGTCACAAGATTCAAAAAAACGTCAAAATTAACTTATATAAGCTGTCCCAGATTTTTGTAATCCCAGCTTTAAAAGTTCATAGAATATCAAGCCCGTTATCAACGACGAGGTATAATATACAATTAGAGAAAAAAGTATTCATACAGTAACCAATAAGCATGTTAAGTATTAGTTTGTGGATTCATAATATAGTACAAACTAGTACATGTATTAGACTGCAAGATAATACATATACTTTGTGGGTTAACGATCATAATAATTGATTGTAACCGTCATGACATCGAATCAACCAGATTACTGCATAGATTAGGGCTTAGTTTTTGTTACTTTTCAGATAGAACCTTTTTTAAATAATTTTTTTTTATTGTATATTGTTTGACCCGCATGTTCAACTGCTGCCACAGGCGTTCCATCAGGTTTATATCTGGAGATTGTGGAGGTGTTTCTAGTTGATATGGTGTATTATACAACAACCATTCGCGAACAAGATAAAATTTATATTTCGGGTCATTCTCTTGTTGGAAGTAGCAATGACCCGAAAGATTCGATTTATCTATACTTTGGTTTAAATTTTCTTTTAAAATATTTAAATATACATATTTGTCCAGTATTTGATCAATGGAGACTAAATTGTTGACTTCTGATGCCGGCATACAGCTCCATACTAAGACCATGCTTCACAGTATCCTTCAGATTTTCTCTTTTTAACGGAGTTCCTAGTCTTAACCATAACAATTCGTTTCTATCTGAATTCTGCAAATTAAATTTACTTTACGTTTGAAAAGATAACCCGCTGCCAAAACTCTGTGGGTTTATCTGGCAATCTAATCTTTTCTGTCTATTTACCCTATTAATGAAAGATTTTCTTTGTACCCTTCGCGCTCTAAAACTCACGCCATGTAACCTATTGCGGATTGTTTTTGTAGACTTTATCTTTCTAATTATTTCTTGTAGTGTACTATGTAACTGATGTGACTGATCGCTTGAAAAATTGACAACCGTTCTTCACGATCATTCAATATACGTGGCCGGCCAGATCGACTTTTGTTTCTTCTTTCCTCTACAAAGTTATTTATGTTGCTACTAAATTACGAGGGGAACCCTAAAAAAGAGCATATTTAATCGAAAAAAAAAGTTTATTGTTTCTCAAAATATTCGCCTTTAAGTTTTAAGCAGCTTTGCATTCGAAGAAATCAGTTGTCGAAACATTTATTCCAATTTGAAGTGGGTATCTCAGAAACATGCCTTTTAAATGCTTCAACGACTTCTTCTGGTGTCGAAAACCGCTCACCACGCAATTTGGTTTTGACAAAAGAGAAAAGAAGAAGTCATTAGGCGATAAGTTAGACGAATACGGACAACAGGTCCAGTTTTACGGGAAAAAAAACAATCATTTTTTTTTAAGCGAACGAATAACTTTTGTTGGTTTTGGTTCACTTTGGAACACCCAAATTATGGATTGTTGTTTTGTTTCTGGTTCGTATGAATATATCCAGGTTTTGTCACCTGTTACGATACTGTATACGTTAGCAGAAGTACCGCGATTGAATTTTTGAAGCGTTTTTTTGTACCAACTCACACGAGCGTTGATTAAATTGTGAGGAATCCAATCATATCTCGCACAGTATTGATGTTTATCGGAACTACTATTTTTTACTATTTTTTTTTGTCAATAGTGTTTATCATGCTAAATGTCAAAGTTTAAGACAATCGAATTGAAATATACGGCGAATGCCATCTAGTGGTCAGCTCCAGAGATTTTTAGGTTTCCCTCGTATATATTACTTTGCAGCTTATTCAGATATTATAAACCCACAAATTAATGCTTAGCAAAAAAAAAAAAACTTGGCCATTATGTTTAATTTGGTCACTGTATGAATACTTCTTTCTCTAACGCACTATCGACGTGCAACGATATCTTTGTACAGCGGTGTTCAGTACGATCGGGCTTCTTACTATGGTGGACTCTTAAAACGTTTTGAATATTTTAATTTTCTGTTCCTCAGACAGTTCTGACGAAGAAATTAATTCCACACCAGCAGCATTAGTTTTTAGTTCTAAACGAATACCTCGATTCTGGATATCACACCATGGAAAATCAAGAATGAACGAAGTGAATTTTTATTTTTTAATGTACTAAGCAACGACAAATTTTTTCGAATGAGCAGAAATAAATTTTTTGAATTTTTTTATGTACTATACAAACGTACGAAACCACCTGGAAAGGATCTAGGAGTACCGCGGTAAATAGTGGAGCAAGAAGGGGCAAGATATACTTTAAAATAACGTTGAAAAAGGAAATCTTACTACTGTACAGAAATATGCGGCTCGTCAATAAGTATATAGTATACTACAAGTGGATGGTATTCCGCTTTTTAATTAATTTAATGTTAATGAACATTTAAATTAATGTTCAGCGATATTTACAAAATATATTAATTAATGTTATAATTAATATTTAAGATAAACTTCTCCAAATACAGATAACATGGCATATTGCATGATGAAAGGAAAACATGCAATGATAATATCATCCGAACATATTAACAACTTGAGATACTACAGATAAATATTTATTAAAGAATATTTAAAAACAAAATACTTATGTGTGTATTTTTTTAATAAATCCGTAGAGAATTAATTCAAAAGAAATATAACTGCTAAAACTTGACTTTGGGGAAATATCGTGAAGGATTCTGTTCCATAGTTTTGTAGAACAGTGTATGTAGTACGCTCTTGTATAACGTATGAACATTCCACTAAATAGAAAGTCTAGTAAGTGAACATTACACGTGTACAGAAAATGACAACATGCTTATAAACGTAGACCGTAGGAATTACAAAAACAACATTCGGTTTCTGACGGTGGCGGTGTTAACGTATTCGCTTTATATCCTAATTAATTAATATTTGAGTATAAAAATGTCGGGGCAATGGGAAGTTGTTAGTAAGAAAAAAGACAAGAATAACAAACAACCCCCACAAAAAATAAACAGTACCAAAGACACCAAGAAGAAGAGTGTTGTTAGCGATACAAAAGTTGAAGATGTTTGTAAGTATATCTCGATAATTAAAATAATACAATTACAAATTCATATCATTATAGTACCTCAGTCACAAATTAAAAATTTGTTCGGTAAAAATAAAGAGATTCAGAAACAAGAAAAAAAGAAAGTAGAGACTCAGGTGAAAAAGCCTCAGAAGAAAGTAGAGAAACAACCTGAAGTAGTAAAACCCAAACCACCAAAATCTATTGAAAGTGCTCTTAATTCCGTAAGTTAAATATAATAAGCATATTATTATACATATCTATAAGAAAAGGCTAGAATTTTTGCCAGGTCAACTTTTAAATTGTATTGTTGTTAAAATTAACATTACAATTTGAGATTAAGATATACAATCACCATATTCACAATACACTTTATGTTTGCTAAATTTTCCTTTTACGTACATCTAATTTGAATATTCCTTTTCTTATTTTTAAAATAAACTTCATCAAGTTGGTTATATGATTTTCAGATTAATGTAGAAGAGTTTAAAAATAAATTTGAAACTAATAAGACCCTTTTCCCAGATGCATATATAATATGGCTAAAGGAACTGGCCCAATTTTTAAATCAAAAGATTGTTATTGAAGTAGCAGATCCAACGTTCAAGAATAAAGCAGAGTGTTTCCCATATTCAGCTGTAAGATATTTTTTATATAAGTAAATTTTTTGTTACAATTTTATTTTTATTAGATACCAAGTCCAATTAGAAATATAATGGAAAAAGCTGCCAAGGAAGCAGGACGAGAAAATATTCAAGTATTTTACGATATAAGTTTGCAGGCTATGGCTATGGATATGAGTAAAGGATTACCCGCTATAGGTCACAAGTTGTTTATACAGCTGTTAACACTTGGCGATCCTAAACTTGTTGTTATGAACTTATCGAAACATATCACGTTGAGAAATTCATACCAAAATAGACAACCAATTGGATTGTCAATTTTGTGGGCCCTTGGACAAGCGGGTATTAAAGATTTTAATATAGGATATAAAGGTAATCATTTTAAACTTTAACTCTGTAATATTGTAATTGGAGACCAGGATTGTGTATTTGCTTATACAGGGCTACGTATTGTCATTTCGATTTCTAACAATGTATCACAATTTCAGGAGGTTTTTCATCTCTCTCCTAGGTTTATAGTTATTGGATTAAAGAAATCTCAAGGGAATGAAGGCTTAACAAACTTTTTCTTGGAATTGGCTAATAGGGGATCTTGCATTTACATATACCTTGATATTTACATCAACATAATTACATAAAATAAATCGCTTTAAATGAATTATGTGCGCAAATAAGTGTGACTGGTAGCGTATACTGTGCATTTTTTTAATCATTGAAGATTTATATTTATTTTCAATATATCGACAAGTCTTCTTTTATAATTGAACATTTATGCGTTTAGGATTATTACAGAAAATAAAACACAAATAACGCTATCGCCCTAACTAGTAGTGTATTATGTATTAACAGAAAAACGCGATACAAAATAGAACAAGTAGAGTTTAATGTCTCAACAAACTTTTAATTAGACAGAAAGATAGCAAATCAAATGCCAAATTTAAGTATTAATTGTTTTATTTCCTATAATAATCCCAGTAGATACTCGCCATCATAGAACAACCCTTAAGTAGAAGCCTCACGTAATGACATAAATGAGGAAATGATACCAATGCCATCGAATACCAGTGCAGGTGAACTCTATACTACATAAATAGAGTTTATTGTTCCGAACATATTCAGAGTAAATATACTTTTAAAAAGAGTCGTTCGTGATACGGAAAGTTTCGATCCAGAACAAAAAATTTTACGTTCCGAATACGCTCAGTACATGTTTAAGATATTCTCGGGTATGAAGAAGAATTTTAGGCCTGACGCATACCCATTGAAATTAACATTGTTAATACCAGCATGCCACCAACTCATCAATTGTAAACTGTGATATCGGTGGTATTATTACGAATCAATTGTGGTGGTGTTGCTTTAAAAAAGAAAATTAATAAATTCTCATCATCAATCATAAAAAAAAAACGTTTTAATAAATCTAACTGTTTATTCATGAACGTATTAGATTGCTGTAATTACATTTTCATTTTTAATTCTCCTCCGAGGAGATTCTGTAGTCAATTAGTTTACGACATGCTACATAGTAACCATTCACTTAGTACGTTGTTAGGCTCCATCAAAGAAATCCTACATGATTAGTTATTTTTGAAATTGTATTTTTTATCCGGTGGGCTTAACTTTAGTTGAACACATTAGTTTCATACAAAGAATATCTGCTTTTGCAAAATATGGAGAGCAATAATGGTATGTTTCCAGAAAGTGAAACGCATTCTGTAAATTGTTCTGGATTCTTAATTGCCTTAGGAAATTTATGAAAGCCAATATAGCTTTCACATTTGCATGCCAGTGGAAATATTTAGGCATTCTTAAACGGCTTTTATAATATGTTAAATACTTACGTAACTTAAACGAAAACTAAAATTGTCGAGGCCAACCGCCTGCCTATATGTTCAATTATAAAAATAAAAACCGGTAATCCACAGAAAATAAGTGTAAATGTTGAGTGGTAAAAAATGCACCGTGTATGAGAAACCTACGCTACGGTTCGTAGTACATCGTAGGCGTATTCTAATCACATTGTGCTCCTCTTTAAAATGTCAACATTGCACAGTCTTGATATTGTCAACTTCTCATATTAAATCAAATACACCATGGCAATACTACCTACCCCATACGATCTCCCAGCTTCTAATTACTATACGATCAAAAATTATGGTCGTGAAAGTGCTTTTCTTAAATATAAGCAGTATCAATACCCTGCTATAAAATGTACGTATCAAGTGTTGCATTTCTCTAAAAGCCGGTTACAAATGTGTCACTGGCATAGCATTTAGCTTTTCTGGTTTACTAGTTAATTGCATTGGAGATAAGGCGAATTCTTTTATGATCACGTTGCGTCAACACGAATTAAAATTTAATCTAGAATTAAATTAAGATGACATTTTGACTTGATCCGAGATTAAATTTTAACTTATGTTAGTGCCATTATTGACTATTATTCATCGATGGCTCATGCCTTTTAAGCAAAAGCTCATCTACTGGTTCCTATATTCAACGCTTAATTTACGATAGAAATTAAATTGAAAGCAAAAACGGATTGTGAACTAATGATTGACGCTAATTCTTCGACCTTTTGCTTCAGTACTGCATTCTTTCTTGTGAAAAATGGGATTTGAATTTCTTTAACAATATTCCCTACATAATTTGCAATTTAGCGAGGTTTATCTATTTCTTTATCTATTGAAAAAAGATAATTATATAAAAATCGAGAATTGATTTTTTCATATTTCAAATAGGTAGTAAAGAAATCTCCGCTTAATTTACGGTAGAAATTAAATTGAAAGCAAAAACGGATTGTGAACTACTGATTGACGCTAATTCTTCGACCTTTTGCTTCAGTACAGCATTCTTTCATGTGAAAAATGGGATTTGAATTTCTTTAACAATATTCTCTACATAATTTGCAATTTAGCAAGGTTTATCTATTTCTTTATCTTTTAAAAAAGATAATTATATAAAAATCGATTTTTCGATTCTTTCATATTTCAAATAGGTAGTAAAGAAATCTCCACTGTGAGGTTTCCAGAAATGTCAAATATTCCGAAACATCTGTCACAAATAAAGGAGTTTTATAGATAACCAATCCCATGTAGCTACCTGGACATACATTTTTAGAAAGGAAAACGTTTTAGCTTGGAAACAAAGCGCTGATAAAAGGAGTGCGACCGTTGTATTTTTAGATTTCTGTAGTTTTTAGATGTATGCTTCAATCTGCGCGTAAAAATAACTTTTTTCTAAAAATTAATAGTTATAATCCGTAGAATCTACTCAAATCCACTTTTAACATCATGTAACACGCAAACTACAACCCCAATACCGGAAACGCCCCTTATACAGGTGAAATCAGAGTTATTACGGAAAGAAACTTTGTAAAGCTCTTTTATCTATGATTCTATTAAGAGTTTCCTTTTATTACCATACATTGCTGTAAAGCAGGAATCAAACAAAAGGAATCAAAAAAAAGTGGCGTTACTTGGAAATTTTTCCGAAGACAAGAAAATTCCCGCGAAACCTTTTGTTTTTGCCACATACATATATGTTGTGAAATTCTTCGATTTTTTTTGTACTGTTACCCATCAGAAGTGTACGTTCTTATTTTGTATTTTAGTTTTTCAAGAGATTCTGTTACCTCTGATTGAAATGAAGAATTATTCCCGTTATGTAATAACCTATTTAGTCGATCTCATAAATCGTTTCAACGATGTACCTATCACGAAAGAGCAATATTTATCTATTATGGATATTGTATATTCGAATAAGAGAAATATAGCACCAGATCTTACTCAGTCCTTGTATAATATAGTGCCAAAACTAAAATTACTACTGTTTATAAACAACACTGATAAATACAACGGTTTTATTGAACCATTACTTAAAACCTTGGCATTAAATGAGAACACGATGTGTAGAAACGAAGTATGTGATGTTATTATTACCTGCCTTCAAAAGGATCATACGTGTTTTGGAGCTTGGAATAAGAATTACACCAAAGCATTACCTTCCAGCGCTATTTTGCTTAGTTACATAGGTATGTAGTATGTTTTATTATAGCAGATGTACCATATTTTATTTTATAGATAATAACTGGAAACAGGTATATAAGAAATTTAATAGAAAAATGTTTAATGAATTATTAAATACATATTCTGTCACCAACGAGGACCTATTGTCTAAAAAGCGAAAAGATGCTGGCCTTACTGAAGCTGTTGACGCCATAAGGGTAAGTTAAAATCATTTTCGAACTATTCCAACTATTACAGAATGTTATTAATGTATTATTCGAAATAATAAAATAGATATTTTTCTTATTTGACTTCTTATCTATTACTTCTAATTGGGATGCTCTATGCAGATTGAGAGTCGGTCCTATGGTCGCACCAATCTTGATCGGATACATTCTGAACGGAAGAGGGGGTATTCGTTCATTACTGAAATATGTATTGTGCCACGGCTCTTATCTGGCAGCTGGTTACAGTTGATGTTTTAGTTTTGATGTATTATCTACCGACTAGGTAATACGTCAAAGCTAAAACGTCAGAGTAATGAACGAATTACCTCTCTACTGTTCCGATTACATCCGATCAAAGTAGGTGCGACCATAGGACCGACTCTTAATCTGTATGTAGGTAGCAGCTTAATAAATTCGTAAATTTTAATAGTAACGTGAATCATTTTTTCAAAATGTATAAACACTGATTCTTCGATAGCAAGTTTAATAGGAGAAATCCCACGCTAAAGTCAAATATACACTAGCAGAGACAGCAAGTTAAAGTTATTGTGACATATACAAGGTGAACCATACATACACTACCGTTCATATATTTGGGGAAGACTAAGAAAAACTCCGAAAAATAAGCAAAATTGAAATGTGTGACAATTGATTGTGGTTTATATGAAAGAGTATACATTTCTATATGTATGAACATAATTTTCAACAGTATTCTCTTCCATCCCATCAAATTTATAACGCATTTATATTCTACCGGAGCCTCTGGCAAAATTCCTTTTAATCCCTTTTATGGGTTTATAAACGTAAACTTGAAAATATTGTCGAATATTTCCACAAAGGAATAATGTGAGATTCATAGAACACTTACTACAACAAACAAAGCAGATATCGTCTTGTATTTAAAATAAAATCGATCTTGATAGTAGTTTAGTTTAAATTTAACTATCGTAATAAACGGGTTTTACTGAAATGGCAAAACGAAAAGAAATTTCCATCGAAACGGGTTCTGCTATTATTACTTTACGTAATGAAGGATACTCAATGGCAGTTATTGCGAAAAAATAAAAAATATCGAAAAATGGTGTATTTACAACATTAAGACGGGTGGCGGAAACGGGTTCTTTGGCTGATAAGAAACGTTGTGGACGCAAAAAGAAGACAACAGCTGCTGAGGATCAGTTCATGGTTCTTGTTTCAAAAAGAAATAGATTCCTAATGGCTCCAGAAATAACGCAGCAAGTCAATGTTTCACGAAGAAATCCTATTTCGCATTCGACCGTGAAACGAAGATTAATTGCGGCAGGCTTAAAGGGACGAGTAGCTGCCAGAAAACCGCTTTTGAAAGTTCAAAATAAAAGAAAAAAATTGCAGTCGGCATAAGAACACAGACACTGGACATTCGAATAGTGGTGCAACGTGCTGTGGACAGATCAGTCCAAATTTGAAACATTTGGCGCCAAACGGAGGAAGTTTGTTAGGCGACAGCTTGGTGAAAGAGTTAGCGAACAGTGTATTTTACCTACAGTGAAGCACGGTGGAGGTAACGTAATGGTTTGGGACTGTTTCGCGGGAACAGCTGTAGGTGATTTAGTAAGAATACAGGGAATACTTCGTAAAGAGGGCTATCTCAAAATATTACAAGAGAATGCTGCACCAAGTGGGGAATGATTACGAGGTCGAAACTTTACGTTTCAAGAGGATAACGACCCTAAGCATTCTTCTCGTATATGCAGAAACTATCTAGCACCTCTAGAAGAAGAAGATCGTTTAAAAAGAATGATTTGGCCACCTCAGTCTCCTGACCTGTCGCCTATCGAATTAATATGGGATGAACTGGACAGAAGGATTCGCCAAAAAGGAGTGACTAGTTCACAAGATTTATGAAGAAAGCTCCAGCAGGCATGGACCGAGATCCCAGCAACATTTTTGAAATCTTTAATTCTAAGAATTCCACGAATATGTACCGCAGTAATTAAGTCAAAGGGTGGACATATCGACGAAAAATCCGTATAGATCTAATTATAATTAGTACAACATTTCTTTTTGGAATATTTTTAGTTTTGTATAGTATACTCAATGTACAGAAGTAAATTAAATCACAAATAACTTTTTGTTTTTATTCGAATTAAAAAAAAAACTGTATTTTTTAATCATCCCCAAATATATGAACGGTAGTGTACATATCAAAGTTATGTTTTAGTACATGTTTGGTTAATACTCGAGAATACCGGGTAACTCTATAGAATTACCTATACCTAAGCTCCGTTGTTTTCGAAATATTTACGGACAATGATAATTATAATGTTTGGCAGAAATAGCTGTAGTATACATAATATTTGATATTTCTCTTTTTCCGCTGGGTAATTTATTGAAGTATGAGCATTTCCGTTTAGAACAAGAAAATTCCTTGATCATGAGTCTCTGACAACCCACTAAAGATTTCATTTTTCGAGTGACTTTTATCTTTATTTTAAATTGATCATCCTGTACAGCACCTATTAACGATTCTAAAATACAAGTTACGTTTTTTTCTAATTACCTCTTCAAGTATCCATTTAATGGCCGACGTGTATTACAAAATTCCAGTCAGAATAAATAAGCTATTTAATGATAAAACAAAAGAAATTGTCTTCTACGAGAGTAATCTGAAAAGTTTTAAGCCTTACCAAGACGATGAATTGCGCGCGCGTTGAAAAATATTTTAGAAAATTTCGGCCATATTGGACGTCCTTTAGCTGTCGATTGTGTTAGTCAATCTTAGTGCTTCTTTAAAAACGGAAAAAGTCGAATATCCAGCCGTCATTATGTTCTTGCATTTGAAAAGCGATATTCTTACGTAAATTAAACCCGAGATGGATGCTGTTTTTGGAGACTGTGCATCATTTACCACAGTGATTTTGGACAGTTGAATTTAAATGTGATCGTCCTAGCTTGGTTAACGATGGACATTCGAGAAGGCCAAAAACTGTAAACCCTACCGATAACATCGGAAAAGTTCACCACATGGTGCTTGACGACCGTCGAATTTAGGCTAGAGAGATAGTAGAGGCTCTGATCATTTTGAAAAAAGGACAAAGAGCTAACCGCGCGTTAAGTACCGCGCTTACTCGTTTACGTTTCTAAAGCCCTTTTGAAGCTTTTAGCGAAACAAGTCGGAATTTTAACTAGATGAAACTTGGGTACATGAGTACATTTATGAAACCAAGGTACGATCGAAACAATGGACTGCGGAGGGTGAATCTGCTTCGAAAAAAATCTGTTTAGGGGGATTATAGAGTTGGCAGCGTTATTGGGAAATTTGTATGAACTTGCAAGGAGACAATGTTGAAAAATGAAACTGAATTTGATAAAAAATAATACTTGTTTCTGTTAAGCTGGAAACTTTTCAGACTACCTTCGTATATCCATGAGCCGCTCTATAGTACATCTGAATTAAATGTCGTTTCAAAATTCAAAGGAAGAATCATTACGGTTTGATCTTTTCTTAAGATTTATTTACAATTTTTACATCAACAGTTAAAGCCCGACTAATGATTCATTACTATTTATTCGTAAAAAAAGTTATTATTAGCTGCATTAAACCATAAATTATAAATGCAAATACAAACCAGTAAAGAAGCTGTCAATTCGCATCTGTTTCATATTTCATATTCGTCTCTTACTGCGGTAGGTCGGAGATTAGACATCGATTTTAAGAAACGATTTTCGTGAGCTAAGGTAATCGGGACATCCAATGAATTCTATTAATTGGTACCTTGGATGATCGCGTCTCGGTTATCGATTTTGCCGTATTGCACAAAAAACCTGCTGTTTCAATTATCCATTAGAAAAGAGATAATCTTTAACATATAACGTTTCTATAAATTTGCAAGTATTCTCAGAAGTGCACCCGCAGCGGTCACATATCACAAGATTAATAATAAATTCTGGAAATTGAAAATGTAGAAATGATAAAATACTTTGCTGATAATTTAATGTTTATTATTTTAAACCACGTAGTGTATGACGTCTTCCTTAATAAAAACTATAATCACCAAGGTTATTTACTATATAATTCAGTTAAATATAAGATGTATGAAAATATAACTATAAACTCTAGTAATTTTTTCAAAACAAGCCAACGTTATCCAGCTGTAATAATATTGCCGCGATAAGGGATATAAATTTAAGCTTATCAGATCAATATCCTATTACACTATGCCGGATTTCAAGTATATGGTGCCCATGTTTTAGTTTACGTAGTTTATGTTTTTTACGCTGAGAAAGTGAACCTGTTTACAGTAACAATTTTGTTAATTAGGTACGTAACAAACTATGCAATTTATGTACATTTTCAATTTGCTAAAACACACACAAAAGTTAGAGGCATATCGGAGTGAACGATCATAATAACGATCTGTTAAATTCCATTATTAGTTATTATCGTACGTAACTAATATTTCCCTTATTGTAGAAGGTATTTTAATATAATTGAAACTCTAATCACGCATCTTATTGCCCTAAACGCTTAAAAATATATAAAGCAAGTCGCACTAATTTTGTAGTTCGTTAAACCTGTTACACACTCGCTATTTATTGACCAAATTCTTGAACAAGAATGAATCGTGCTGTTTTACATTCTTTCATAAATTGGGCAATTTTTAGTTCCTCCTTTTATTTCGTTAACAGTTAACGGGGGGATTATTACGAGGAGAACTCCGGAATTTCCGGAATGGACCACTAGATGGCACTTGCCGTATACTTCAATTCGATTGTCTTAAACTTTGACATGTAGTACGATAAACACTATTGACAAAAAAAACAGTCGGCCGCATAGTTTAGTATTAATAGCATTTCCAAAAACTCAATTTAGTAAAAAAAATTGACATTTCTCGTGAACGTTTTTGCGATGATTTTTTACCATTTTAAAAGCAGCTAAATTCAACAACAATCCATTGATTGCCTTTATTCTGCCTTTGATGATGATGATGATGAAGCACTATGCAAAGCCATAATCTATGACTGGTTTGCAGAATTTAAGTGCGAACGTACTAGTGTTAGTGACGAATTTCGTGAAGGTCGTCCATCAGCAGTTGTTGATCCGGCAAACAACAATGCTATGCGAGAAATGAGGCGGCTCGATATGTGATGTATCGAGGGATAGAGACATCCTTGGATATTGGTAAAAGTCAAATCCAAACGATTTTACACGAGCATTTTATTGTGAAGAAACTTTGTAGTCGTTGGATTCCTGACAATTTAAACAACGCTCAAAAAATGGGTCGTGTGAGTTGGTGCAAAAAATGCTTTAAAAATTCAATCGCTGTGCTTCTGTCAACGTATACAGTATCGTAACAGGTGACGAAACCTGGATATAATCATATGAACTAGAAACAAAACAACAATCCACAGTTTAGGTGTTCCAGAGTGAACCAAACCAACAAATGTTCGTTCATTTCAAAAAAATTATTGCTTTTGTCTTCGGTAAAAGTGGGCCTATTGCTATTGTGGTTCTTCAGGATCGAAAAACACTACACACTGATTGATATACTACAATTTGTTTGTCTCAAGTCTTCGATGGAATCAGAAAAAACAGCAGACATCGACGCATCATACTTCACCACGACAACGCCAGTTTGCACATAGCACATCGAACGGTCGATTATTTAAAGGAGAATGACACTGAATTAATGACTCATTGTCCGTATTCGCCTGACTTATCACCTAATGACTTCCTGTTCCTTTTTGTCAAAAACAAATTGCGTGGTAAGCGGTTTTCGATACCGGAAGGGGCCGTTGAAGCATTTAAGAGGCATGTTTCCAATGAAGTGCTTAAAACTTAAAGGCGAATATTTTGAGAAACAATTAAGTGTTTTTTTTTTCGATTAATGGTTTTTTTTGTTTTTCGAAAATTTTTAGGGTTCCCCTCGTAAATAAAAGGAAATAATCTGCGTTTAAAAATAAATTGGCATTTTTTTGTCCAATGTTACGGTGTAAGCACAAATGTAGCTTAGAATAACTTCGGTTTCAGTTAGTTAATTCAAATTATCCATTACATATTAGTTGTCATAAATGTTCGAAATTTATTCTTACAATGGTTTAAAAACATTAAACAAAATTCGTGGTTATTTTTCTATTACTGGATTGGTTTTAAAACCGCGAAGTTGGTGAAAATCGAGGCAAAAATAGTGCATGTTCTATTGAGGTCCATCAATCGTGCGATAAATTGGTCAAGAAGTCGTACAATTTCTGTGTTAAATGCAAATATTAAATGTAATCATATTCAATGGGCGTAGCCAGAATTTGATCAAAGGCAATAAGAAATGAAAGTGCAATTATTTCAAAAATTTAGGGGGAAGTGGGGCTCTGTGGCTACGCCCATGTATTCAGCACTTGTTTCAGTGAATTACCCGTTTCTTTCACGGGAAGCTGATAAATTAAATACTTGTAGTACTTAGTTCAAAAATCATAGCGAGAAAGCGGTAATTTTAGACTGTCAACAATTTTTTGTCTAGTATTCCGTCAAATATCCAAAACTAAAATAAATAGGAAAGGATGTAAATGTCGACTATTCAAAAAAAAAGCTGATAACTCTGAAATATACTATTCCGTTAAAGCAAAACCTGTAGGTTTGAATTTGATTTTAAACGATGCCTTATAACGAGTGAAATAACGTTTGAAAAATCTCAAATCACAAAAATAAAATTTTGTACATAAATCATCAAATTTTATTGGCAATAATTCTTAATGATAGTTAACTTCTAATTGTTATTTACATGTTTGTTTCTTAAACTTTCGCCATTTGGGAGTAAGTTTTAAATATCGTAGCATTTATTTGCCAGTGTTAATTATCTTTTGGACTTTACTATTATTTTTCTCAATTCTTACGTAAATACATGGAATCTTATCTTTCAGTATGTTGAAGACAACCTCAGTTTTAACAGTATGCATATGTAGCTAACTCCTTAAAATATATAAAAAGTGCATATACAGCCCAAATTATGAGTATTTTTGTACAAATGAAGTGTCTAATAATCTTCTAGAAGAAAAAGCTTCAAAGTTCAATTAAACTATGATAATTCCAAATAACGCATGCATTTAAAGTGTGCGCCAACGCATTGCGGACGCATGTGCAATAGTCCATATTGACAAATACCCTTCGTGTAAATCGGTCAATAAAAGTCGTGTTTTATTCTACAAGATTAATTTTGGTGAGCCATGTAGAATTAAGTATTAAGTCGGCTTGCAAGATATAGCTGTCATTTTAAATTTTCGTAATATCTAGACATTGTCATAGTTTAACGTCATATTTATATTATATACTACATATTTACAATATATTCAAACATTTTTACTATATATCTTCTTATATAAGGAACGCACATTCTTATTATTATTTTACAGAAAATTAGGAATAGAATGGCTTCTAAGAAAACTGTCAGTTTTCCATTCAAAACTTTGATAGTTTTGCTAATTGTGGGAGCTGGACTTTTTGTATTATACGATGTGAATCAGCAAGGAAGTTGGGCAAAATCAAAAACATTGAAGGGTTTACAAGATATTGGTGTGTACGAGTATCTGAATAAAGCAGGGAACCGAGCAAGAGAAGGAACTCTATGGATCTATCAACGAATAGATGAGAAATTCCCTGGCTATACCAATAAGATAATTGAAGTTGTTGGTCCCTATGTACAACTAATCAGAGATATGACCCTAATATTTTGGAATGTGTTGAAAAATCTAAAAGATTTAATTGTTGAGAAATATCCTGACATGTTTAAATCAGTAAGTATAGATGCATTTGTCTTAGTAGATAGAATGAAATATTTTATTTACAGATTGATTCTTATGCTCCTGGATTGATAGAACAGTCTTCGAAGACTGTTTATAATATTTGGTCATCCTCGGTGTTATATATCAATAGGAGTGTCGATTATCTGAAGAAAGAAGTATTTGTGTAAGTCACTTATTTTATCTTTAGATGCATATCATTATTTTTGCATGGAAAAAAATCAATAATCCTTTCTCGATAATAATAAGAAACTGAGTAAACATTAGTTTCCAAGACTAATGATTGGCATACTTAATAGGCTAAGAATTTCACTCACTTAAAATTATTTAATAAAGTTTATTTACAATGTTGTATGTCACTAAAAATTTATTTTGATAACCCAAAGGTTTATGCTGAATTTACAATGTTAAAATTGAATCTATTTTACTCTCCCATACCTCTTCTCCGAGTTTAGCAAAAGTTAAATGTACTGAAGCTATGTAAAGTAAATTATATGAAGCGGATTTTTTTTTTAACTCCAGTTAGTTGGTACAACTATAGCAACATTCCTTATATGCAGGGTAATTACATATATCGAATTAATACAAAACATAACATGATTTGAACCTTAAAAGAAATTCTAGGACAGTGCAACAGCCTGATCCAAAGGTATCTCGCATAAAACCTAAATGAAGAGAAGAATGCCATAAGCAGCATATTGCCATACATGCCAAAACAAGATCAACAGTGCCATAAAATCGTTAAACCAAACTTAACGATGGGAAAAAAGAGAAATGCCGACAAAAAAGGGGGAAAATTGAATACAGACATACTAACTTAATCGAAAAAGGATCTGCCATGGATTTATCTTCATTCTGCTTACTTTTGCTAATACTATATTTTTATTTATTTTATAAGGACTATAATTTTATTTTTTGTTAAAAACCGTGATATTGTTATATGTATTGATATATTGATTAATCACTAAACCTAGATAAAAAAGGTCCTATATTTATTTTCAAAAGATATATTTGGGGCAATATGGTATCGTTTAGACAGGAAATTAATGTGTTCACTTTTCTTACGAGATACGCGACTCTTACAAACATAATAATTACTAATTAATATATTGACTTCCGTCAGCGAAATGAGACGATTTCCTTGAATTTTCCGTAATTATATTAATAAAAATGTAACCCCGGCAAAGAATCGAATCTAACAGATCCTGTTTTCCGGACAGGCGTGCTAACTACTACACCACAGGATCTAGTTAGCAACGAATCACATTTAATATCTAGATCTTTGATGCTTGCAAACATATTTTCTTGCGTGCTATGGCATTAGTGAACGCAAATTTTTGTTTACAATACATGAGCGTTTATTTCATCTGATTCTTATTAATAAGTATTGTTATTAGATATTCAATTAGATTAATTTATCTTATATTATTATTTCTGTAAAAATTAATTTCAATTACAGGGGCCAGTTAGCGCCGGAAAACGTACATCGTGTTGTAATGGATGCTCTTAACACTACTCAGCAGAAAGCCACCGAATACTACCACTGGTTATATGAAAAAGTGCAAACCACAATTAAATGATTTTAGCATCAGTGATGTAAACTGCCTCACGTAAATATTATTAATTCTCAATAAATAAATTCAGTGTGCTAGGTTGTGGACACAGTTTTCTTAATTTAGTTTTATCATGTACATTTATCATAAAAATTCTAATATACATTCCCAAAATGTAAGAGATATTTGTTAATAGACTTTTATTTATAAAATTGTTTTTATTTATGGTGCAATATCAACTCATTTAATAATTTGTTATTAACTATAAGGAATATTATGTTTGTTGTATATTCTATACACAGATCATATTTTTGAATATTCTTTAAGCTTACCGAAATGTATTTAGAGGAGAATAGAAATGATAACAGTAATGCTTTTTTTCAATGATTTTAAATTTAGATGGTAGCGTTTCACGAAGTAATTATAGAAGTAAATTAATCTTTCAGCACATCGAGTTACGGCTACCTACCAAAGGTAAGAAGAAAACCGTCACAACATAGAAACTATGAAATATTGGTAATGTTAATGTGACTACAACAAATAATTGCTACTCGTGAACTTGAAAACTGACACGCAAACCGGAAAGCGTAATGCAAAATTAACGGAAGAATTTAGTATTAGATTAGAAATTTGTGCACTATTTTGCACCAATTTGACAACTGAACCCGATAATTTGGTTTATTATAACAGCCTCAATTTATCTGTTAATATTAAGCTAAGCGCGCATGAGCGAATATACTTGGCCGATCAGATTACATCGGAAATTTTGTGTCTAGGTTCTGATTGCAAAATCATCCGATTTTCGTTTCTGTGCGCTTTCTAATTAAAGTATATAGTCGTTATTATTCGATTGATGAATTGATCGAAAAAAATTGTTCATACGCCCTTAATTTCTGCAGTAATCGTGAATCAGTAATTCAAAAACAGATGTAGAGGGTATTGATGCAGCGCTGTGTTAAAGTTTGAGTGTGTATAGTTTTGCATTACATTATGGTTTAATTCTACACTACGCTGCTAAATGGTCGTATTAATTTGCATCGTAAATTTTCGCAATAGACTTTATTTCTTGCACTAATTTTATACTACCCTATCTGAATGCCATTTCAGATAATGTACATTGCAATGCGAATAATGACGCATACACAATGTATAGCATACGAACGTATTAAAAACAAAAATTTATTAATTAAAGGCGAGCACTGGTAAGGTATTGGAAGATTTAAGTGGCGCTAGGATAAAGTAGAGAGCACTCGGTAGAAAATAGAGTCAAGTTTCGGCCAACAAGTGGAGAAATAAATATTTGCAAAAATGAAAATAATCCAGTTTGTCAACAGAAGTGGCCTAAGTCCAGCTGTTTTAAGGAAAAAATTGTTCACTCTGAGGGAAATTAAAAAATCAAAAAATGAAGATCTTAGGATAATTGTAGAATTAAAATAATCGTGACCATGTTCTTAAAATTCCAAAATAAGTGTTGTTTTTTATAAAACGAAATAAGTTTTCGGAGATAAACAAACAATCTGAAATGTCTTGAGAATGGTAATGGCGTTTTCCATTAAGATGCCGCTTTCAGTTTATGCATGAATTGTCAGGTGGAATTAGAAGCTTCAAGAGAAAACCCCCAGTATTAAGTTTTATCAAAAAAATTGCGATATACACAATCACGTAAAGGAAAACAGTGTAAAAGTAGTAATTACATAAATTATCATCTAGTCAGTGAGACCCATCCAACTAGTACTTGATTTGGAAGTTTGGATGTTGCTTTTCTACTTTAGCCATGGGCGTAGCAAAAGGAAGGCAGGGAAGGGTCATGCCAAAGATTTAAATAAAAGCAGGTCTGCGTATACACCACATCGTCGCAGTTCAAACTTGGATGAAAAGTTCGTCGACTAATAAATTTGAGCATCGAGACGTGACGGCCGTACAAATTGTATTTAAAATCTGAACGACTAGAATTATACCCGACGCCAAACCTGAGCGCACTTCTGGTCCCTGAACCAATTGAGAACTATTAGCCCATATTATATTTTAAGAAATTGGCTGCCTAAAAACACTCAAGTGGCATTACTGTTTTCTCTTTATTACCAACGATGAATATACTGTTTGTTTTTAAAAGTTGTAAACCACAAATTCTAAAATCGTGCCAAATAAGAATTTTTAAATTCCCAGACAAATTAAGTTGGCACTTCTGGGGATAAAGATCAAAATCACAAGCATACATGCCTTCTATATATTTTAATTCAGGAGATTGGCTGTACTGCATGGATTTGACAAAACATTTGTTGCTGTACCTAACCTAAACTTTCATTAATGACAAAAGCCGATTTTGTTCTATGATTTGTTATAAAAGAATCATGTCACTAATTCTATAAATTTAGTCGTGTTTTTTACTAATTATTAATGTGTTAGATGAGCTTTTGATATAATCTCAAGTGAAACTGCATGAAACGCAATAAACTTACATGTGCGGCATATCTTAATACCTTCAAAAGTTTTAAAGCATTATAAGCGAAAATGTATTGCCAGCCTAGAATACAAGCGAAATTACATAATTTTAGTTTTATCTGGAAATCTTTTTATGGAAATAGTGATAACCGGTATTTGAAGCATGGCAGAGCTTTCCAAAATGTTAGAAGTTTATGCAATCCTAGTAAAATCGTATTTAGGAAAGAATTAAATACATCAGAATATGTAAGTTGTGTATTATATTGTTTTCTGTTACATCATGGTTTAGTATTAATTTTATTATTATATATATTATTTATATATTAATTAATTAAAGTATTAATAAAAGGTTAAGACATAAATGTATATTACTTTTAGGAGAAACATTGTAAAGATGAAGATAATGCGAAAACGGAGTTAATAAATTATAATAACAATAGTTCCAATAACTTTGGTAATATACCTGTAATTGTGAAGCAAACTTTTAAGCAGAATCACGCCTACTATATTTTTTGTAACAATATTTTAGTTACTTCAAACAGTCATTTGACAAATAGTCTGAGATCTTTACATACTGATTCTACAAATTATATTAGGCACGTAAAACATGCAGAAGATATAAACATACAAGAAGAGAATATTGTTAATCATTTAAAACCGAAAAGTCAAACAAATTTAAATACGAGAAGTCATATCCCAAATTATCAAGAGGATTTTAATTCGATCGACAAACGCAGTTCAAATATTCGTGTTTCTGAGCACCCAAAAAATGTATTGAATTCATTTTCTTTAATTTTATCTCAAGAATTAGGTAAGGATTTCAATATAACTCCGGTTTACTCAAAACATCACAACGATTGGATCTGCACATATCACCTAAAATGGCCTCAGCCAATAAAGATATCAAAACGTGCGCGTACTAAGAAGGATGCTTCCCACAAAGCAGCTGTGGCCACTCTTGAGTGGCTGACTAGTCAGGGAAAAGTAGATTCTGCAGGCAAACTTGTTATTTACGATGCTGAGACAATTAGAGCTATCTACAAGAAAAGCAATAGAAAAGTATTAGCATTAGATAATACAACAATAGATAAGTTAAATTTAATACATGAAGAGTATAAGCGTAATCTTTTACAATATCTAGAAACTTATGTTGAGAATGGAACAGAGAAGCAGAACACAGTTGACCTTACAAATTTAGAAAATCCATGGCTCTTAAATTGCATACCACAGAGAATACTAGATTTAAAAAATTATTTAGCAAAGGAAGAAGTGGAATTGCCTATACAGAAATATAAGTATGTGATATATTCGTAAAACCACAGTATGTGTAAATAAATATGTACTCAACGATTTTATTTTATTTCAGGAATGATATTACTGAACTAATAAAGGAAAATAGAATTGTTATAATAAAAGGAGAAACTGGATGTGGGAAAAGTATCAGAGTACCGCAATATGTGCTAGAAGGATGGGCAAAAAGTGGCGCTTTAGATAAGGAACAATGTAAAATTATTGTTACTCAACCTCGTAGAATAGCTGCTATTTCATTAGCTGAAAGAGTAGCATACGAAAGAGAAGAGGAGGTAAGTAAATTGGTATAAAACTTAGAAGTCACGTGTTACATAAAATTATTTAATTTGTAATTTACGTTTATCTTAACCAGTGGCGGGTGGTGATGACGTAGACAGGGGTCAATTACAATGCTTCGATTTCCTCGTGCATTTCTGATGCATAGCACAATGTACAGGATATGCAACGAAAATACAGAAGGCAATCGAAGTGTTGTAGTTTAGCTCCATAGTTACAGTGCACCAACACCTACCGATGTTAAATGCTTTAGAATTATAGGACCATCGTTACAATGCAATCGATAATGATTAATTTTTACTTAATAAATTAGTTTGATAGCAAACGATAAAATTAAGTCTTTATATGCGCTAAAAATTTTAGGTGATTGGTATCGCTTACTGTACGACAACATAACCCAAGTATGTGTAATTAAATACAAACAGATATCCTGTTACGTCCCTATCAGTTAGCAGAAAGCGGCATATCCAGAACGATGAATCGAGTTGCGAATAAGTTCTTACAAATGAGCAGTAGTGAGTACTGAGACTTAAACGGAAAAGCGCGAACAACGATTCGATTTCCTCGTGTCTTTTCGTTGCATAGTACAATGCAAGGAAAATGTACGTGGGGATCGAATCGTTGTTACCGCTCTCCCGGTTACTTCTTGCTACTGCAAATGTGTGAGAAGTACTCATATTTGGAGACAGATAGCACTTTGACATTTTAAAAAATGCAACTTTGGGTAGCTACAAATTTATGAGACATCCTGTAGGGATCAATATAATTTCAAACCACGGTCGCAATTAGATCTCGTAACGAGGAAAAAAAACGCTTTCAAAAATCACCTGTATATTCTACTAATGAATAATCAAAGTATTGTAGTTCCTTATTGAAATCGCAGTCGCTATTATAGATATAATTGTAAATAATTGTATTATAAAAACGTTAAGTTTTTATGCTTCATCCATTCTAATCTAATTATTTGCTTGAATTCTAAATCATAAAAATACATCCATATTTACTATTTTAAAACTGATTACAGGTAGGACGAATAGTTGGATACCAAGTTCGCTTTAAAACAAATTTCAATAAGAGTATGGGTCGAATTTTATACTGTACTACAGGCATACTGCTAAGAAGATTACAAACTGATCCAAGCTTAATAGACTGTACGCACATAATCATCGACGAAGCCCATGAAAGGGATGTGAACACTGATCTTTTAATGAATTTACTTCGCTATGCTATGGAAATCAATTCAGAATTAAAACTAATTATAATGAGTGCTACGATTAACACGGACATATTTAAAGAATATTTTAAAGGTGCAGTCGTATTCAGCGTATCTGGCAGGATTTTTCCTGTTAAGGAATATTACATTGATTCCAGCAAAATTATAGATTATGAAAAAACATTGAAAATGTGTCAGTCACACGAGCCGTGTGTTGTTGTAGAAGATGTAGCGGACACTATAAAATATATTCATAGAAACAAGCCTGCAGGGGCGATATTATGTTTTCTACCATCATGGGAAGATATAAGGAGAGTTGCCAAGGCAATACCACGTTCTCAAGATTTGAATGTATTGTATTTACATTCAAAATTAGATCTTGCCGATCAAAAGAAGGTTTTTGAATCACCACCCCCTGGTGTACGGAAAGTTATTTTATCTACTAATATTGCAGAAACATCAGTTACAATTGATGATATTGTATATGTAATAGATACTGGTATTCAGAAACAAAGTAAATTTGATGCTGATAGAGGTAATTCACATTTTAATTTGTGTTATGAATATTAGAACATAGAGGGAGGAGTCGTTTTTATATTCCCGGACTATACAATAAAAAAAAATAATAAAAATAGAACGGCAGTATAGGCAATAGCCCATATAAGTTTGTCATCGTCCATAAACTTTGTTCCCCTTAATGTTTCTTTTTTCAGATTTGGAAACAAAAAATAGCAACAGAGTGCTAGATCTGAACTGCAAGGTGGATGGCCAATTTCTATGAAGCCATATTGAACAACGTCAGCTTTTGAACGCCTTAACTTGTGGACTGATGCATTATCGTGGAGCAACAAGTCGGCTCGTGTTAGTCTTCCGCGCCTTTTCACTTTAATAGAATCTCTGAGGTGTTGTATTAAGCTTGTATATTCAAAATTCCTCGACAATCTCAAAAAATAGTTGCCATTATTTTTCCTGCAGAAGAAGTGACTTTAAAATTCTTGGGAGAGTTAGAGCTCAGAATGTGCCACTACATTCTTTCTTATTTTGACTCGGGGTGAAAATGATAGAGCCAATTTTCATCTCCGGTATCAAGTCGATTGATAATTAAATTGCGAAAGCATTCGTGGAACTCATCTTGCACTAACTTTTGTCATTCCAAGGTATTCGTGTAGAATTCTGAAGATCGTGGTTTCTGAAACGCCCGATAAAGCTGTTTCTTTAATTTTGCGTCCTCGAGTACCAGGCATTTGGTTTTTCCAATAATATCGGAAGTGATCGTGTCAACGGGCTGATCTGGACGGGGATCATTATCTCCACGTTTAAACCATGAACCATTTTTTAATATTTTTGACCGTCGCAAATAGTCGGCTTTGAAGGTCAATCATTCTCATCAATTTTGTTAAGAATTTTATAACTGCTTAATAATCGAATTTGTTTATACTGCTGCAATTGTTTTGTAAATGCAAGGCATATGTGATAAAAACAATATAATGAAAAATTACATTAAAATTGAAAACTGTCTAGTATGGGGATATAAAGGCAACTTCTCGTATCTAACAAACGCTTACTATAGCAGTCGAATGTGTTTTTAAGAGAAACTTGTAAAATTCTAATATATTCATTTAAACAGCATGTAACGCATTTGCAGGGATAATGTGCCTCGATCAAGGATGGATTGCAAAAGCCAACGTACAACAAAGAAGAGGACGCGCAGGACGTGTCCAACCTGGTGAAAGTTTTCATCTATATACAAAGAACCAAATGGAAAACTTCGCACAATATCCTATTCCAGAAATTCTACGTACATCGCTAACCAAAATTGTGTTAGATTCAAAAGTATATAGCAATAATACGAATGCCATTGAGTTCCTTAGTCAATTGCTCACTCCTCCGAACAAGAATGCAATTATGCAAGCAGTGAATCATTTAATGGAATTGGATTTGTTAGACGAACATGAAAATTTTACTCCGTTGGGCAGGACTTTGTCAAACTTTCAAATGGAACCAAAGTTGGCAAAAACAATAGCAAACGCTGTTATTTTTCGATGTATCACGCCCATAATTGACATCGTTACATTGTTCTCTGAAGAAACGAATGTCTTTTCATCAAGTTTAGTCAATCAAGATGACATAAAGGCGGTAAAAAGCAATTTCTCGGAAACAAGTGATCACCTAGCGATGATTAAAATATTTGAAAAATGGTTAGAGTGTATTGAAAATAAAGATAGTCACAATGCGGATTTGTTTTGTTTGGAGAATGGTTTAGTTAACTATAAATTGTACACCCTCCGAAGTATGTTTTATTCATTGCCTAATTTGATAGTATATAATATAATTTGCTTTCAGAACTACGAAATGTCTATTTTGATTACGTGTATAATGGATTTAATAAAGACATATTACTGTCTGATGAATTCTCAAATAATGACGAAATGGTTAAAGCGGTATTAGCAACAGACGCAGCATCCATATTAAAGCTCAGTAATTTTGAAAAAGTGAAAAGTCGGTTGAAGGAAAAGAAAACTTTTCTGACTAGGTTTGTACAAAGTTACTTTTGTAAGCACCAAAAATTCAATTTTTTTCTTTCCAGACACAATCATAAAGTAAATATCTCATCCGAAAGCGTTAATTCTAAAAGAACCACTTTCCCCACTGATTTCATAGTGTACTTAAATGAAACCAGATCTAACATTAGAAGAACGACGGTTGTAAGGGAAAGCAGCTTTATTTCACTATTATCTCTGTTATTATTTAAAAATGAAGATCTCGTCCTGAGGGAGGTAATGTATCTATATGCAGAAATGCCCATAATTATAACAACCGATTTGGTGCGACGTCATTGCTTCAAGAATTCTTGATCCGTACATTTTTTTATGGTACATTAACTGGTGATCGTTATCGTTACCTTCTGCAGACTGATTTTGATAATATGTTAGATGAATTACCAACACGATTAATCACCATCGCGTAATCAGTAGAGATGACAAAGACAGGTGAATTATTACGTTTTTGCAGCAACTAGACAGACTCGTGTTTTGTCGACTCTCGGGAAAACCAGTAGGCAACACGAACTCTTTCTTACGAGACGAATAGACACGAATCTGTCTAGTCGCTGCAAAAAAGTAATAATTTTATACGAGGAAAGTATAAACTTTGGTTTTCACTTTAAATTACTTATTTGTGGGGGCCCCAATACGTTTCGCGGAGGGGCCAAAATTTTTTATCTACGCTATCGGACTTTACCATATCACTAGTCGCATCAGCATTAGTAGCAAGATAGTAACTACAATGAAAGGAGTGTTTTTAGCCGAAAATAAACCGGATCTGATTAAATCAATTGTATTGTCGATGTAAGCGCTAACCTTTGTGCGCGTACCAAACTACAGGATTTTAGATATGTAAATATTTTCTAAAAATCTATTGCAGATTCCAGCACCAGAATATTCCGAAGAATTAGATTCCCAAGATCAAGTCATATTGACATTAAGAAACGCGAGGATTGAATGTATATGTGATAGAAGGTAGTATGCTTGTAACTTCCTATCTGATTAATTTAATTAAATCAACTTACAGCCATGCCAAAGTGATTATGAGGTGTAAAGAAGTCCTAAAAGCAGGAGTTATACATCTTAGCTGTCAATTAACCTGCACAAGCGAGAATGACCCACAATTTGACCATGCATGGAGTAAAATATTGAAGTTATTAGATACTGTATTATCAACAAAAAGTTGACTGTAGAGTAATTAGGATCCTTTGAATTGTAAATATATTGATTGTTGTTTTTTTTTTGCGTTTTAATTCAATTGTATGTGTTCTTTATCCAGAGTTTCTTGCATTTATTTACATATAGTTAAGAAATGCTTTACTATTAGATTGCGTTTTAATTTATTTTTGGGATCCACTAGCCGTTTGTCAACCCCTTGTAATAAATAAAAAAAAAATTTATTACAAGGGGTAATAAATTAAATATGTATTTAAAATATACATATTTTAAAAAATAAAATATGTATACTATATTTTGTAATTCATAAATCATATTTCTTTCGTTATTGCCTATGAACTGATTTCTAATACCGCATTCTATTGAACCGCACCGGAGCACACTAGTGCTTATAATTCTAGTCTGAAAATTTTGGATCGAGCAGTACCAATAGAACGTAATACGACTTTTAGAATGAATGCATGTGCAAATTAATTTTGTTTAAATTTAAATTAGTTTTATTTTATCCACTCTCAGGACAATTACTCAAATGGAAAGAAATATTTATTACTAGCTCTTAAAAATATTCTGCATCTTTTGTTTGCTGAAGGGAAGCAAAAAAACTTTTCGTAAATATTATAAATTTATTTCCTTAATGTACATTAGAATTTCTTAAAACTCTTCTTTGAGCCTTGTCCTTTTGTAACTTTCAGAACATTGAATCTGACAGTTTTCGACAAGGGTCGACATTCTCCTATGGTGACAACATCTCCAAGTTCCACATCCCTACAAAAAAAAACATTATTGGAATACTGCAATACACAGATATTTAAAATAACGCGCCAAGAAAAATAATTACGAAAAAGAATTCTTTTAATCAGTATAAGCTAAGGCAAGACAAGAATATGCATCTAACTTATTTACGAGTTGCAGTACTACTTAACTTCTAAATTTAATTACATTACATTGGATGATTTGCGGCGTATATCAATTTTATAGTGATAGCAAGGACTGTGGCGTAGTATGGTAAACAACACATAAGTATCGGCACCCTCCGCACCACACAAGTTTAACTTATTATATAGTAATATAATAATTAGTCCGGGTTAATTATTATATTACTATATAATAAATTAAACTTGTGTGGTGCAGAGGGTGCCGATATTTACGTGTTGTTTACCAATTTTATAGCGATCGCCATGAACTGCATCAAATGGAAAATATTTTTATGTAAAAGTTTAAAAAAATATTACAGTAATTTTTGTTCGTCTGAAAATCTATTAGTCACTAATTGATGTTTGTTGTAAAAAAAGGAATTTTCAAAATTACCAAAATCTAAGGTGCTATTTTTTGGAAACTATGCAACATTTCAATGAGATCTTTTTATCGTGTGTTAGTTTTAGCTGCCTGAATAATCTGAATGCAAAATGTTTTTCTCTTGTTTCCACAAAATTGGAATTTTTACTTTTTAAAACAATATTATAATTCAATTTTTTATATAAAAACTTTAACACTTAATTTCTTTTAGATAATTCGTAAGTATGGTGATTTATTTTAAAAACTTTGTTTACATAAACTGCAAACCGTACACCGACAGATTATTCAGTTTTTAAAATTCAACATTATATCGAGGGCATAAATTCAAACAAAGATAACTCATAAACAAAAATGAATTGATAAATTCAAACATTAGTTGATAACCAAATTTTTAAAACTGTGACATATGCTTACAAAATTTGATTGCACCCTTTCGAATGCCCCGCCAGTATATTATTTAGTCTGTGCCACCGTTCTTTGCACTTCAAATTCTGAATTCAGTCTTCCATAAGAGAGTTTCATTAGCTTCAAATTTCAAGTGCTTGTTTAACAAAATGTATAACCGTTAGGCCGCTAGTTTTCTCACTTTCATACATGAATTAAAATTAAAAAATAATCGTTTGTTTTATTTGGTGGTAACAACTTTGCGACAATTTTCTTATAAAAACTACACCGAACAAAAATAAAAAGCATGAACAAAACCAAATCAACATGATGTTTGATAAGTGACATTAGGAATCGGCCCCATCTTATTATTATCATCATAATAATCATAAGCCGCGAATTTTTCACCTATCTATTCTATCGCTGCAAGCTTGCAGTGAATGAAGTATAGCTTAAAGTTACCTACCTAAAGCAAGGTGACAAATGAACAGACATGTTACGATGTCTCTTTTCAAATCTGTTGTATTTCCTGATGTAATGCAAATAATCACGACGAATAACTATCGTACGTTGCATCTTCATCTTTTGAACAACGCCTGTCAAAATTCGACCTCGGATAGAAACGTTTCCAGTGAATGGACATTTCTTGTCGATGTACGAGCCTTCCATAGCCTATACAGAAAATCAAATAAGTACAACTAATTTAATACTGGTTCATTTATGAATACAATGCGGCAACACTACAATTCATGCAAAATAAGCTAGATTTGTTAAACCATAATAGCTAAGCTACGTAAGCAACATATACCACCACCGTATTTGTTAACGACCCCATGCTGCCTGGTTCCACTGGCTGAAATAAAAATAGTACAAACTAACAAACCTCTCGTGGCGTTTTGAACCCTAAGCCAACATTCCTGGAGTGTCTAAGGCTTTTCTTTTTTGTATGGGCTTTACGATTGAGGAAAACATTTGCCTGCTTTTGGTAAGCTTTCTCAGTCTACACAAAAAAAAACAAAAATTAGCATGCTGCAAACTATCTCCACGTACCTCGCGTGGAGTCTTAAATCCTAAGCCGACTTCTCTGTGGTAACGAAGAGACTTGCGTCTCTTGCCACTTAAGCCTTTCTTACGATTCAGAAATATTGTAGGTTGTCGCTGGAATGATCTTTCATTCTGTAAAATTGGGTATTATTTATATTTTAACCTTAAAAGCGAGAGGTTGAACCACGTGTTGTTTTTGCTGGTGTATGTCATGTTATAAAGAAAATTTATGTTTCAATCTTTGTATGTGTAATTAACGACAATTATATTATATTATGTTAATTATTTAAGGCATATCCTTAAATATTATTTCAAAAAAAACTATAAGAAGTTCCCAATACTTACTTGGTCAGCCATCTTGGTCTCACAAAAGAACGTTTATTGACTTGAAATTCGACAGGAGCGCTACCGGATGTAGAACAAATGAAAAGCGGCGCGCAATTTGAATGAGTTCCTTTCTGAGAATATTCTTCTTGTAACTTTTATCATCATAAATTTTTATGATGATAAAAGGCAAAAGCCCAGAACTTATGGCGAACAGTTTCTTGCGATATTTTTTTATGCATACAACGTAAATAATTTATAGAAGTAAACTGACTCAATCTGTACCATATTAGCTTATTCCACGCCCTTGTAAACACAATTACTTGCTCAAATATCATTTGTGAAAGCTAATACTATATTGGTGTTTGATAAATATATCTAAAAAAACGTCGTAGACGAAAGCTCGTAGTAAATTACTTCATAGATATTTTTAGCATATTGGGTCACAGATTTTAATAAACGAAAGCTCTGGTCCTGCACTTCACGTGTTTTCGTATTTTTTTATTAATTTAGCTTTTATATTCACATATTTCCAGGATTGGTAACAAAGAATACATACTTTACAATTGATGTCCGAACATTCTGATCTTTTTAAATTTGTATTGCCATAATTTAGAAAGATCAGTTTTATATCGTTTTTCGATAAGCTGGTGGTAGTAGATATATATAAAATTTTTGTTATTGTTATTGTATACTACAAATATTACTACACGTTTTGCAGACGAAATCATAACATGTATATTACCTAATAGAAAAGATATACACAAAAATGAAATGCTGGTAAATTGCCTCCCCACAAATAATAGAAGAAAGGGTCGGACTTAATTGGTCTTATAAATAGGCAAACTGCCTTCCAGGCCTTTTGTAATCGTATGGAATGGATTATTTGTAAATATTTTTGTTAATACCTTTTCCATAAAAATTAGTCTTAATGATTTGCATTAATTATTTCTTAACTTACTTTACATTAGTCTATTTACGTGTATAAGATAGTATGTTTGTGAAGAATATCTATTAGTTAGATTTCTAAATTCGATTGGTTAAGACCTTTAACGTTTTCTCAACATGAATATCATTTTTAGTGAAAGATAAAAACAGTTATCATTAAAGTTCGCCACTTTCCGTCCACTTCACAAAATTAGCAGAGACTAGACAGGCTCGTGTTTATTCGTCTGACGAGAATAGGTTCGTGTTGCCCATTAGTTTCCCCGAGAGTCGATAAAACACGAGTCTGTCTAGTCTCTGCTAATTTCGGAAGCGCACGGGAAGTGGCGAACTTTAGTATTACTTTTACACAAGTATAAATATGGTTTCCAGAAGTGTTTAAAAAGTGGTGAAAAGCGATAGATTTGCACAAACAATCTGTGCAAAACTTGCTTTTTTACCCTGGGCGAAGTGGACAACAATTTTCTTGTTACAAAACATATTCAGGAATATAGCCATGGCGCTGAGATGGAAAAATTACACCGTCAAATTGTTAACATGTCCTGTAGAGGGAAAGCTAGCGAAGATGTGTTTGAAAAACCTGCGACAATTATACGGTGCGTACTACAAGAAAATCTACCGTCAACGAATACTTTTAGAATTATAGAAGAGATCACCATTGAAACATCTAAAGGCGAACCTTTATTTATACTTATTAACAATAAAGTTGGCAAAATAGTTGTTTTTTGTTGTAAATCTAATATCTAATTTTTTGAAAAGGTGACACGAATTTATTTAGACGATACCTTTATTGTT
Organism: Marronus borbonicus; assembly: GCA_902655005.2. Taxonomy (NCBI): domain Eukaryota; kingdom Metazoa; phylum Arthropoda; class Insecta; order Coleoptera; family Scarabaeidae; genus Marronus; species Marronus borbonicus. The sequence goes on along the minus strand of LR737384.1, from coordinate 10,628,608 downwards.
ATTGCCCGCAGTTCTTTTGCCAATTGTTCACTATTCATGGGTATTATAACGGACGTTATATTCCATCAATTTTTTCGTTAATTACTGATAAACGAACAGAGACATATATAAAATTATTAAATTTGATAACGAATAACTTTAAAAGTAATTTTATCAAAGTGGACATTTTTGAAGTTGTAGGTTGATGATTTTGAAAAAGTTCATTTTAGCAACTCTTTTACAAAGCTCATCCAAATATTTTTATGTTTATAGAAAAGCTTAAAGAATTCCAAACAGAAACTTACGTTAAATTACAGGGTGTGCATTAACTGCTAAAATTCGTAATATCAATGTCAAAAATCACAAAAAAATCATCCCAAAAATGATCGAATCTTACACAAAAAAAGAAATAAGCAAAATGCATTTTATTAAATGTATCTGTTTCTGTTGTGGTATCAAAGATTAAAACTAGTATTATGGGTGGATTATAATATAATATAATAAATTATCTGTTATCCAAATTCTATTAATTGTGTCGTTATATATGAAATGTTCTATTTAAAATAAGAACGTTCTACATATTATATCACCCATTCTTCCAATTATTCTTTTCTGGAGCGTCATATCGGATGATAGCGTCTGCAACAGTTTTGTTTGTTTATTTGAGTTATTGCAATCACTCACTCTGCTTGGCTGATCAATATTTTGCCGTTTTGCTAAATCAAAACATTTGTATTTATATTATTTACATTGCAATTTACATATATTTTTTTCTTCTGTTTGATTTAATTAATTTCAATTCTTTTTTTACACCCAAAAGGAAAGATTTTCCACCGAAGCGGAGATATTTGCACCGAAACGAAGAGATTTTTCATCGAGACGGAGAGATTATTCATTGAAATGGGGAGATTTTTTACCAAGCCTAAGATATTTTTCACTGAAACGAAGAGATTTTCACCGGGACATAGAGATTTATCACTGAGGCAGAGAGATATTTTACTGAAACGGAGAGATCTTTCAATGAAACGAAGAGATTTTTCATCGAAACGAAGAGATTTTTCACCGGTTCTGAGATATTTTTCACCAAAACGGAGATATTTTCCACCGACACGGAGAGATTATTCATCAAAATGGAGAGGTTTTCACTGGAACAGAGGCATTTCTCACGGAGATAAAGAGATTTCTCACCGAGACGGGGAGATTTTTTACCGAGCCTAATATGTTTATCACCGAAACGAAGAGATTTTCACTGAAACATAGGGATTTATCGCTGAGGTAAAGAGACTTTTTCACCCAAACGAAGAGATTTTTCGCCGAAACGAAGGGATTTTTCACCGAAACGAAGAGATTTTCACCGGAACATAGGAATTTATCACCGAGACGGAGATTTTTTACTGAAACGAAGAGATTTTCACCGGAACAGGGGGATTTCTTTCCGACACGAAGAGATTTTTTCACCTGGACGGAGAGATTATTCACCGAAACGGACAGATTTTTCACCGAAACGGAGAGATTCTTCATCGAAACGGAGAGATTCCTCACTAAAACGAAGAGATTTTTCAACGGAAAGTTATTCAACTCCGCTTACTACGCTTATTCCGTCGATTCTAACTACTTGTGCAAATGGACGCAAGGAAACAACCAGTTGGTGTTAAAACGGTGTTAGATCTGACACCGTATTTGTATCTGTGTAGGTTCGAGTCCTTATCGTGGTTGAAATTAAAAAAAAAATTAATTACGTCGGAAGTACTAAGAAAATCACGAATTTTCACATTTCACCAACGGAAGCCAATATATATTAACTAAAATTGTAATTTGCTCGACACTTAGTATGATGCATAAACTAATTCACTTTGCTGAACCAAAAAGATAACGTACTTTCGTATTTACACTAATAGACGGATTCATTGATATAAAGAATACATTTATTAATGTATTATGAGAAATCGCTAAAGTTCGCTCTCACAAACTAAGTTAATAAACGGGCATTTATTAACACAATAATACATTAATAATTTTCTTTGATGCTTTAACAAATCAAGTCAATTAATGATTTATTGAATTCATAAAAAAGAAGGAAATGTTTATAAAAAAGTTTCTAGAAGAGCTTTTCTATTAGATTTTACAAAAATATACAGGTTGATCTATTTAAGACAATTGAAATAACATTAATCAAACGTGGCAACAACAACGATGACTTTCGTAGAATCTGGTTGATATCAGAAATCTTGGATATATTATCGAAAACTCCAATCGGATAAAATTAGAATCACCCCCCTAAACGGCATTTCGCAAAAATCTTAAATGATGTCAATTATCTCAAAAACGAAGGTAGTTGAAGAAAATTGACGTGAATTGAAGAGATGCATCCAGTAGCGTAGTAATATTTCGTATATTCCATTAAAAAAACTAAATATCGTTCGCAGCAGGAGCCGAACACTCTGTGTACTTGAATATGTTGTATATTATTTATTTGAAACCTTTTTCTTCAAATTATTCAGGAAAGGAGTTACCTTCCTTCAACGCACATGAGTGGCGGACGTGACACTCCACAAAGGGGAACAGATTTATTCTGATTTAGAACAGATATAAAAAGCATCTCTGTCATTGCTCTATTTGTCACTTTTAATTATTCTTGACAACATATGCATTGAAAGAATTTTATCCATTTTGTTAGTGTAAAATGGTATTTTGAACAGACCGCTTGAAATTAGTAATTCGCTTCGATTCGCGCATCAGTGGAGGGAACTTGCACCGCGCATTTGATTGGCTGCGTAGCAACAGCGTACATTTCTGCCGGTACTAGTTTGATTCTGATAGAACTTGCGGATTGTTTAATGTTTTGTTGAACGTCAGGGTGTTATTGTCGTTGTGGCGTCCTTCTCTCTTTCTCTTTCTCTTCTCCTATCCTGTTAAATGTCAAACGGTTTATTTATAGTTTTGCATAGGTACATTTAGTTCTTTCCAATTGAACTGGTGGTGTTTTATTGTATTAATTGTTGTGAATACGCTCCTCTTTGGATACAAGTTCTGGTAGCGACAGGTCAGGTAAGCCGCGTGTTTTTGTTGTTTTTTTTTATTCGCTTTCGTTCTCTTTTCACCGGTTTCCCTTCCTCTTCACCTTCAATTATTACTGGACTAAACGTTATGAAACGGCGCTTTTCATTTCGTGTACATTTTTACACGCAAGCTTTGACTGTGTAAAAGCTCTAAAAGAATGTGTCACAGGCGCAATACGGTGTTTTTTGAGTGCTTATGTCCCAATATGTGGGTGCGTGATTTCAGGCTATAAGAAGGGTGCTGACTCTCCAACTCTGCGGATAATTGAATACACGAATACATCCACCCATCGTGATTTCAATTTCAAATTGTTAACACACCCTTAAAACTGACTGAAACCATATACGTCTGCTTTGTCTGCGGTTGTGCACAAACATACTGTTGTGATCGTCTTTGATTAAAACATTTGCCATCTGTTCATGTGACAAATGACAAACAGTTATATTATATTTACCATTTTATTATATTTTTGGCATTGTGTTTATGTAAGTCATTCTGTTATTTTATCATTTTTCGTATTTGACGATTTTTTTTTATTTACTTTTGCAAGACGGCGGTACAGTATGGAAACATGAATTTTTAATTAACCTTTTTTTTAACATTAGGCCCTTCTTGCACCGTCCATGAGTTTGGCAAATTAAACCGATCAAATTGTTTTAGTGACGTCAGAAGTAAACAATTTAGTCAAACTTTAAACTCTTAAATTTTATCAAATGTTGAAGTTATTTTATTAGACTAAAGGAGCTTTATATTATTATTTTGCAGGTAATCTTGTGAATATTATTTAATTTAAATTTTTATATATACATATAACTTTATTTTATGAACACTATGAAAATTAATAATAGGAAAATCGCACTTTTATTACCACATAATGGGTTATAAACATTTTAATTACAAAAATTTAAAAACCTAATAACATTAAAATTTATAATAATTCGTGCTACTTGTTATATTCAGAATTTACCCAATCAGAAACAAGATCGTCGCAAACTAGCTGACGAAAATAAGGACGCCCTTAAAAATTTGAAAATTGAATCTAGATTAGTGGAAATCATTAGAAGCCCACAAATAGTATTATGGATTAACAGTCGTGAATCATAAAGTATAGTTTAAGAACTGCTTAAAGTATACCCAATCATATGTTTCTTTTTTCACATATTGGGACGTGTAAAACATTAATTAATAATTCTCCCTTATTTTCTTTGTTTTAATTATATGATTGCTTAAAGAAAATCTACTTATATAAATTAGCAGAGACTAGACAGACTCGTGTTTATTCGTCTCATAAGAAAGGGTTCGTGTTGCCTGATGGCTTCCCCCGAGAGTCGACAAAACACGAGTCAGAATATTTCGTTGAAACTCACGGAAAGTGTGCTCGTTTCTGCAGGCTTACTAATAACTCGTCATGTCTCCTTTTGACATGATTTTTACGAACCGCTTGAATACGCGTTTGCATATTTTTTACAAGCTTGTTCAAATTCAAGAGTTAACATGTCTCAAATTTGTCATTCGGCTCTTAAATCAGCAATGGTTCTTTGAAGATTGAACCTTTTAAATTTTTTTCTCGCCATATATTTTCGATTACATTAAGTCTACTTGAGAGCCAAGACAACATGGTTATATTATGTTGGGCAAACCATTGTTTGATTGAATGCGCGGTTTGACACGATGCGCCATCCTGTTGGTAAAGTAAAATCGACGTCTCCTCCATACAATTTTTTTCAATACCGGGCAACAAACTGTTTTGACTCCTTGCAGCAAAGCTTCTCTTTTATTTCTAATCACCTGTTTTCGATTATTTTCTGCACCATCGTCGTTAGACCGGTTACTGAAAACCTGTTTTCTTACAATCGTCAAAAATCAATTTTCATCAATTTTGCCGAAATCAACCCGTTTCGTTTCTAAATAGAACTTAACAGAGGTTTCTCTTTGCTTTAAATAAGTTATCTATATAATTCACCTTGTAAAATCCGACAACTCTCTCGGGATACATTAAAACCATTGCGCTGATTCCGAAGAGGCGTAATTTTCCTTACAGTGCTTCTGCGATTTTTTTGGCAAATGTAGACCAAGTATTTTGACTTCGTTCGGTTATAACTGTTGGTTTATTAGTACTTTCTCCGTTAATTTCGATGGTTTCAGTTTGTCTGTAGTGGTTAACAGTATTTCCCACTCCAGATTTTGCTATTCATAATTCAGCGGCGATTTGCTTTAATGAATTTCTTCGACAATACTGGGACATAATAATTTTTCCCAATTCTTGTATGCTGTTTAGGCGTTTTAGCTTGTTTATGTGATTTGGAACATTATAAAAGTTAAGTTGTAACAATGTCAATAGTTTGTAAATACCACGAATCCATAGTAGAAAGCATACTCGTTATTAGTAGAGTAGGCAAATTCGGGTGCGTACCATCGGCGCAGCTAACGAATGGACTCTCGCATGCGAAACACTAGTCAGTATCTAGTTCGCTTCAGCTTGGAGCGTACGTAATAGTAGCAGCGAAGTACTCTGTGTTCTGTTTTTAATAATGTCGAAGGTACGTAGATTGAGAAAACGGCTATAGTGAATAGGTTTATTAAGGATTATCCGTATTTGACTTACGACGGCGTAAAAATTAAATGTTTAATGTGCGATATATATCTAACGTGCTGGTCACAATCACATTGTAAACGGCAAAGTGCAAACCATAATAATATCAAAACCGGTGTCGCCGCAAAATACGAACAATTCTGATTTGATTTATGTACAAGGATGATTCAGTGTAATCTGGCGTTTACTTTGTTAAACAACGATTCATTTATTTCATTTTGGAGCAAATACGCCAATATTATATTACCGAGCAGTATCACGTTACGAAATTATTTACTGAAAAATAAAAAAGTGTGCTTGTGAAAAAAGTGATTGTAAAGAAAGATCTGTACTTAATGTTATGGTGCACAAAATGGAACCACATCAATCGTCATCTTCAATTTTATTAGCTTCTAGACGAATAGAAGAATGTATCGGCCAAGTAATTTCAACAGTGATGTTAAGCACATTGGGAAAATTTGAAATATACAGAGATCAAGTCTTAGTGTTACAAGTCCGAAAAAAATTGAAGATAGTCAGGTTAAAAGTGATTTACAAACTATTCACAGCAATTACATCGGTGCAGTGCAAGCAATAGAAAAATTACAAAATTCTTCGCTGTCGTTAGAGGAATCACTGTAAATTGTGAAAGATGTACACGCACAGCTTTGTTCGGTAGAACGCAAAAAATGAGTGTGTTTTAATTAAGTTTGAAAGTGTTTCAGACAAAGATTTAGATTTTGCCACACTTGGACAAACTTGTGATGGTTCGTCTACAATTGCGTAGATTTGTTTTAAAGATTTTTTAAATTATGCAAATATAGCATCACTAGATGTACAGCGATCGTTTTCTTTATAGAAGAACATATTTTCCTCAGGGCGGACGCGTTTTGCAGAAATAACTTTGGAAACGCACCTTATATTAAAAATATTTAATCTCGCTTCTCCAGTTTTTCAAGTCATGGAAGACACTTAAGACGGTAGTTTTTTTTAATCATCGAATTACATATACTCCTGATTTTTTTTTTTACATATGACTAGAGATGGCAATTTCCCGTGTTCATTCAGTAGCATAGAGATAATTTATCGAGGTCGCTTCATAATCTACAAAAACCATCTTAAAAACTCTTTCGTATCTAGCACCGGAATGGCACTGTTCGCGATAACAAATCTCTGCATACTGATTCCATTCGCATGCAGGAAATTAATTTCCAAGTTCATCAATGTTGCTAATATTGACATACCACTCGATATCGTTTTTATAACAATATATTAATACATTTTTATATCTCCGTTTCTAGTGATTTTTATATATCGTTCTATTATTATTGATTTTTCCTTTATTCCAATTAATTAAAATTAATTAAAAACTAGAAATATGTCACCTAAGTGACGATAAGAAGAAATATTTTCCACACAGTAACTTACGTATTTAATAATCTGTTTAATATACGCACATAAATAAACAATTACTCTCAAAATACTATATCTCTTACATAAATCTTTACCTTTAAGTACTTACATATACTGCGGCTAGAATTGAATAATGCTTACATGTATGCTGTAAGCCATGATTTAAAGCACCTAGGATGGAGTTATTGCATACAATAGACAAGGTGTGTTTGTATAAAATTTAAATTTGCAGTACTCACCCTAATTTAGTCGCTAAACTTAATAAGTACTCAGAGACAAGAAGACGGTCTATTACGAAAGAGACTCTCTTTCATTTTTATTAGAATTCAATGGGATCTCGCAAAAATAGTTTTGCAAGGGGAATTTATTACTACGACACACCTAAATATATAGTAGATTTCAGCGTTCTTCCAACGTTTTTCAATGTTCGCGTCCATTTGTTTCTTGTGTTAAATTGTACGGACTTAGATATTTCCCTTTAAAATATTAGTATACTGTTGTTCGGAATTTATAATGTTTGTGGTAGTTATTCTTTGAGGGTGGTCACTAGAAGGATTCAGAAAGGTACTTATTTCGTTATGATTGACGACTGAAGAAATAATAGTTTGATAGCATTATTTTGGCGGTGGAGTCATTATGTTGTTGATAAAAAATATGTTTTTGGTATTGAAGTCTTCCACAGGTAAGCGATTGCAATATATGTAAATCCTTCTCAGGATTTCAACTATTCGTAGATAGAGTATATCTACCATACTCTGATTTTACCCCTATTTATTCTTGTAAGTGAACATTGTAATTGTTTTCGTTATGTAAGGCGTGTCTATCTAGTGCGCGGATGGAAGATAGCTCCCTTCCTGAGCAATTCTCAAATAAAAAATATTCGGAGACTACTGCCAAAGGCTGTCTTGTAGAATCTGGCTATTATAAAAAAATCTTCGATGTCTTACTAAAAACTCCAAGAAATACTCAATAGAATAGAATTTGAATTATTGTCCTAGCGTGTAGGGCGTTTAAGATAACCGTTAAAGAAAAAGCGACATTTCGCAAAACTCTCAAATTATATGAATTAGATCAAAGACCAAGAGGGGTACAGAGAATATTGATGAAAATTGCCATGAGTTGAAGAAAGGTATTTAAGATCGTAGTGATATATAGAATATTCTATTTTAAAAACTAAACTTGTATCATGCGCAGTGGAAATTGAACACTCTGCATACTTTAATATAATTTTATGTTGTGCAGTATTTGTCTCTGAATATTTTTTGTTTTTTTTTGTGTGGTGACGGCCCAGCAGGGTGTATAAGCTTTAAAAGCTTGTCATAGCCTCAAGAGCATTTTTAGTGTGTAGATTTAAAATGTTCCAAGGCCTTGTTACTATCACCTCCTCGTCGTAAAGGGTGAAACGCGGTTAATTGCATTGCAACTGCGAATGGAGACTCGAACCCACTAAGAACATTTTTTGAATACACAGCGTCTAACTCTGCCCAGTCAAGCGCAGACCCTTTTACCACTGGAAAAAAATCTATCGTTGCTAATGATATAGGGTGCCATGTAGTAGCTGTAATCGATTACTTAACCTCTTCTTACATAAAATAATTGCCGGGAACGGGGAATTGAACGCCTGTTTCGAAATGGGTACCTGGTTCGTTTTTTTGAGAGATACTGACGTCTATTAAGTGATCAGAGAAATTTAGCATCACGCTACTTATACAGTATAATTTCTCAGAAGATACCTGTATGTAACCAAGCGTCTAATTCATATATTGTGGAACCTAAACTTTTATATACGTACCTTTCAACTTGAATTTTCCGTCCAGCAATAGCTACAGGAAAATATATAATATCGCAGTAAACTGTCTAGTGGTTAACTCTGTATTAACAGTTACGATAGCTACGTTTCCAATTAAACTTTGGAAATGATTAATAAATTGTTTTCAAGAGAGATGGCAGGATAAGAACTTTCTACTTATGACCTAATGTAGCACGAACACAGTGATATATATAAATGATTGCAGTTCATTGTTTATATTGTTGTCATGAAAATAGAAGTGCCTACTATAATTATAGTATTTTTATGAAATATTATTTGTTCCGGGTTTCAGTGGGTGTGGTATTCGTGCCCCTCAAAAGACTTACACTCAAACTGTTTAAAATGCAAATATTTGTTATTCACTTAATGCAATTTCAAAAGACCATTCATTAGTCACAGTACACTGAAAAAATTAATTTAATAAATCGTGTTCGTTGACCTCGTTTTGTTGAAGCAGCGGCAAGAATTATTATATTAATTAATCAATTTACAACGTTTATCAAATTGAAACTTGTATATCAATACAATAAATACCCGTTTATTAACTTATTTTGTGAGAAGCGAAACAAACTTTAGAGATTTTTCACTAAACATGAATAAATTGAATATACTGTATGTGTTTATTGATGTAATGAATAGCAATTTATTGAAATTGGACCAATTTTAATAAAGAAAGTTATTGCACTAACGTACTTTTTTATTATATACAAAACACACGTTTTACGAATTACTTTTTATTGTATTTACGTACCTCTTTCGTTCATTGTATTGAGACGCATTATTTTTAAGTTTCATGTATTATACAAACATTAATTTTTAAATGTTTCTAATGGAACTTTATTTCCTCTAACAAAAGCTTACACTCATTCGATGATACTTATCTGAACCAAGTGATGAAGAAGATGATCAACTGGCTGGCAAATAAGATGCAAGATGTTTCCATATTCAGAAAAAAAAAATAGTTAGAGTAGTACTTGTAAATCGTTTATGCATGACGAGTGCAGGAAAATCATTTCTGTAAAGTGTAAGGGGTGGAAGCGTAATATTAAATAGAAGTACTACTTATTAGTCAGTGATTATTTATTTAGAATTTATTTCGCTGTGTTTACTTCGTAATTTCTTATCTGTCAACCTATTATCTTGTTTTCTTTTTAATTGCTAATATTACAATTATTGTGGGCCCATAACGTTCAAACATGTAGTTCTGCTAAAAATCAAACCCTAATTTTAACCTTCATTTTAAACCCTAGTTAATTTTTTTATATTATATAGCTTCTGGAAGAAGAGTTGCACATATTTTGCGAATAGTACGAAGCTAAAATTCTCCGATAACATAGTAGACGTTATAGACTATCTTTCAAACATATTTACGTATATATAGAGTGATCAACAAGTAGCGGACTATGCACCTCAACTGTTATCTCAAACATAATACCCTGTACATTATTACATTTTTAGTTTGTCATCATTTGTCACAGTAAAATTTTGGACATCTAAATTTAAACGTGGTGGTAACGATAAACGTTCATGGTGGTCGGAAGGTGCAGTCACTACCGATAACATCGGAAAACCTCACCAAATAGTGTTAGACGACTATCAAATTAAGATTAAAGGGATGGCAGGTGTTGTGGTTACTTCGAGAGAACGTTTGTCATATGCTAATTGAAGGTTTGCGCATGAAAAAGCTAACCGCGCGTTATGTGTTGCGCTTGTTAACTAAAAACTGAAAGCACATTCGAATTAACGTTTTCAAAGCCCTGTTGAAGGCAGTTGAAGCGAAATAAGAGTTTTCGTATCGATTAATAAGTGTAGGTGAAACTTGGATGCACCAATACCCTCTTGTAATCGTAGTCAAATCAGTGGACTGCGATAGGTGAATCGGCTCCGAAATACGCGGGAAAATGATGGCGACTGTTTTCTTTTGAGATACGCAGTAATTATTTGAGAAGCCGAAGGGAGAAATTGCGGGAAAAGGGCCACATCTAAAAAATTCACTTTTGCAGAACAAGATGCCAACTACTGTTTGAAGGGATGAGATGACTGTGTAGCGAAAGAAACACGAATTTTCTAAAATATTGTATCTTTATTAGTGATTTTAAATTGGCTAAATACATCATATGTACACTGCCGTTCAGTTCGTCAGTTCGGTCATACAATAAAAATCTATTATATCACACCGTATATAATTATTAATACATAAAATTAGAAAAATATTAAGCGTACACTCTTTTCTAAGGGATTAAAGCCATAAATTATTATGGAAAGTAGAAATATTGCGACAACCACAACAAAGTCCCTTTTATTATCATTCCAAGAATTTCTCGGAAGTACCGATCTTTTGAAACGGGTCGTTTGGGGATTATTAACGAACAATACATTTAGGAAATATACCGCCGTATCACTCTTGTCTATTTATCACAAGCGTAAAGATATAAATTTGCTTCATTTTACTGTTAAACGTGTGTTGGTGTGCATCTGTCGTTTTTGCGCGAAAGTTTTAAGAAAATTTACTTCAAAATGGCACGTGGCAAGCCTACCAGTGTAGAAAAACGTTCACGCATTATTACGCTGTGTGAAGAAGGATATTCGGGGCGACAAATTGCTGAAAAAATAAATATGAGAAGTTCAACAGTAAATGACATCATAAAGCGATATCGGACAACTGGAACTATAGGAAATCGTGTTCGTCCTGGAGCATCTAGGAAAACAACAAAAGCTGAAGATTTGAGAATTGT
>LR737384.1:10496506-10617029 GCA_902655005.2 Marronus borbonicus | reverse complement strand
TGAGAATTGTATTATTAAGCAAACGCAATAGAAAATTAACAGCGCCACAAATAGCAGCCGAAGTCAGTCGCGGCCGTGAAGAACAAGTTTCGGCGAATACGGTAAAACGTCGACTTCAACAGGCGGACCTTCATGGACGCATTGCCATTGGAAAACCCTTATTACGTCGGGACAACAGAACAAAACGGCTACAGTGGGCCCGTTTTCATCTAGATTGGTCGTTAGATGATTGGAAACACGTGCTTTGAAGTGACGAGTTAAAGTTTGAAGTTTTTGGGCACGAGTTGGCGACGAGTTTATGTCCGAAGATCTAAAACCGAAGTGATCCCGAACTGCATTGTGCCTACAGTGAAGCAAGGGCGTAGTTCTGTGTTAGTGTGGGGATGTTTCTCCTTTGCTGGGACGGGAGATTTATGCAGAGTGCAGGGTGTAATGAGGAAGGAAAATTATTTTGCAATACTCCAGAATCATACAGTGCCATCAGGCTTGCGGATAATAGGCCGTAACTTTACATTCATGCACGACAACGACCCAAAACACACTGCGTTAGTGTGTAAGAACTATCTAAAGGAGCAAGAAGAACAGCACACCCCGAAAGTAATGACATGGCCCCCACAAAGCTCAGATTTGAACCCTATAGAGTTGTTGTGGGATGAACTGGACAGGAGGATCCGAAAAATATGCCCAACTTCACAAGAACATTTACGGAATATTCTGCAACATGAATGGATTAATATTCCACAATCCGTTTTAACAAAACTTATCGAAAGAATGCCTAGGAATAGTTCGAGCGGTGATTAACAGCAAAGGAGGTTTTTCGATGAAAAAAAAATATAATGGTCAGTATGTTATATTAGGCCAGAATAACTTTTTATTTATTTATTTTTGTCTTTTTTACCTGTACATACAATAAAATTGCATTTTGTTTTTAGTTTCGTTTGTTTCTGTAACCTTTTCATATTTTTTAATAACCGACCGAACTTCTCTGAACGGCAGTGTACATGTGCTTTTATATGCGCGTGTATTGTATATACATAGATGGAGGATATCAATACATGGATTTTATGGAGCATGTATTATACGTTGCCGTCGCAGATACAAACGTATTACACTAGCAATACCACCTGAAAAAATGCCGCCAATAACGGAGATCGTTTAAAGAACAGCCGCAGTATTTTATATTAAAGAGTTTCACATTACACAACATATTTATTGTAGTAATCTCGAATTACACGGAAAAATTTTAAACTGAATCCGTATTAGTTCATGACAAGGACCACACAAACTTGATTCTCAAAGATATACAAGAACTTAACCTTGAATTTTAATCACACAACCTTACGTTCTATGTTGTTCCACTCCTTCGTATCCTTATTTGCAGATATTACTGTCACCGTCTCACTGTATTAGATGATTGCAAGCTAGTTCTTGCACTTTACATGAGTTTTGTATGGAACAGTAGATCAACCAACTATTTAATTATTGCTGCAGTAAATAACGCTTTCATCAGTTAAACGTTATTTTATAGGGATGCCTTAATCCTTCAAGAATAAACCTTGGAAGCTTGGTTGCATGATTTGTACCCCCTTTTTTTACGGTTGGCTTTAATTGTGTTTTCTACGCCTACGAATTTTCCTAAAAAAAAATCATGTCAAATTAGCATATACGAGATTTTATTACGAGTAAAAACGTTTTAATTAGGTTCCATAATAGATCAAGGTTGTTTTATTGATGCCTGCATTTAATATGAGTTTAATTTGCAATTGACTTGTTTTAAAAGGAGCGGATTTTATGGATAACCGCTTCTGTTCGGGTACGGTGAGTTTTTAGTAGTTTATCATGCAGATTCTCGAAACTTATCGCTCTAAACCTGCACAAGTTTATTATTGTTATGTCGGTTTAACTACCAAAGGTAAGCAGTTTTAATTGCCAATTAAAACGATTCAGTATAATAAATGAAGTAGCTGTCTCAAGTATTTTTATTTTCAAAATTTAAAACTGACGAGATAGGAAGGCAAGGTTTTCTGAACAGAAAAAAAAGTGTATACCTATGACTGCTGTAAGTATATAACCAAGGGCGGTGGATCTATAAGGCCACAAGGCCGCGTGCCCTCCCTCATATATCCTCTAAAAATTCAATTGAATTATTCAAATTCATATTACGTAATTATTACGAAAGTACAGTTTAAATATCCTGCGGTGTCCTATTTATTCCGTGGTCAACATTGTTTAATAAATTATGTACCCTACACTTACAACGTAGGTTGAAATAAAATATTTAGGCCGCAATGAAATAGCGACCCTGATTGCTGCAGCGATGCCTGACCGAACAACCAATCACAGTCTAGCCGAAGCATATGTATTTGGGTCGCACGATTCCCGCGGCCAGTTTGATTTTAGCTACGTGAGGGAATGTTGTCGTTAGTATAGATTTTATAGTATCAATTCAATTTTTAAAAAGTTACTAATAGACATCCTCCTGAAGAAAAATTAAAATGAAAAAATACGTTTAATTACAGGTTGTAATTAAATTAAAAGCAGTAAGCGAACAAGCAAGGCTAATTTATAGGGTGCCTCTCCAAATGAATTCGAGATCCTCTTGCTTCAAAGGTCTTGTGTGCGTAGCATTTTCGGTCGGAAAAGAACGGATTCATGCGTGGAAGTGTTCAAAAGTAAAGGTTTATTTACGTTTATACATCCATATACATAATAGAATAAAAACGCAATTGAAAGGGCTGCTTACTACTAATATCTTTTATAATATAGATGAGTATTTTGATTTAGTTTAATTACGTTTGTACCATATTTTTTACGCTTATTTTATTTTATTTTATTTTATTCTGTTGTGACTAATCTATTAGGGTACCTACACATGTAGCTTTGTACTTTTGCTGTTTTATTTATGTGATCTTTCTTTTAACCTGTTTTTTTGTTTGACTATTTATTATATACAGTGGCGGCCACATAAATAGCACAGGCATCAAATTTCATTTAAATTAACCGCTCAAGCTGTTCCCGTTTAAATTTTTATTAAACTAGCGTGAGAGTCCCCGAGAAGGTTGCGTGTACTTCCCCTAGCTACGTGTTCCAGAACAATAATTCGGCATTCAATGAAAAAAAAAAATTAGTTTCACTTTTCTAGCAGGCACATAAATAGCACAGTTGTCGGTTCTGTAGCGGAATCTTATTATAGTGTTACGGTTTGAGTTATTTTGTACCGAAAAAGTGGTGTACTTACCACTTTTAAAATTAACGTTTTATTAATAACAAACATTTAGGTGTTAGTATAATGGGACGAGGAAGACATTGCACATTAGAGAAAAGAGAGTTAATTTGCACCATGAAAGAGAAGGACATATCAATTTCAGAAATATCACGAACATTAAATTGTTCACGTAAATTACTACAAAATGCGATAAAGCATATTCAGACGGAAAAAACTTTAGAAAACAAAAAACGGAAGATTAAGACAACCTTATTCGTCGATTAAGTCAAGAAGATCCTTTTCGCACAGCTACACAAATAAAAATCGAATTTAATAAACAATTTGATATTGATATATCGAGAAGAACAATATGACGTCGGCTGAAGGAATTTAACTTACATGGGTGTATTGCAGTACGAAAGCCACTCGTGTCAAATAAAAACCGTCAAAGAAGATTACTGTTTGCGAAAATGCACAAAGAAAAGCCGCTTTCTTTCTGGAAATCTGCACTTTGGACAGATGAGAGCAAATACAACCGACTTGGGTCTGACGGAAAAATGTATGTGCGACGACCCATCAATCAGAGATTCAACCTTAAGTACACTATAAAAACATTGAAACACGGTGGAGGAAGCGTAATGGAATGGGCTTCTATGTCATGGCATGGTATAGGACCTATATTCAGAATTGCAGAAAAAATGGATCATTTATCATTTATCGCAACATTTTAGAAAACGTGATGGAACCATATGCTGATGAATTTCTTCCAGTAACCTGGGGTTTAATGTACGACAATGATCCCAAACATACGGCGAGGACCGTAAAACAGTCTAGCCACTGTTTTACGGAAAAACAGATTCGAATGTTAGAATGGCCTGCACAAAGCCCTCATTTAAATCCCATAGAAAATCTATGGGGGGATGTTGAGGTTGTTATAAAGTCTAAATCTCCAGCGACATTAGACGAATTATGGAATACTATTGAAGAAGCCTGGCATAACATTCCTGTAGAAAGATGTCAAAAATTAGTTGAAAGTGTGCCGAGAAGATGTGCAGCAATATTGGCTTGTAAAGGGTTTCCAGCAAAATATTAAATGTAAAAGCAAAAAAGAATTAAAAAAGAGAAATAATACAGCATTTCGTTGTTGTTATTAAGTGTACTATTTCTATGCCCACTTAAAAAATAATATATTTATTTTTTTAATTTGTTTATCCTGAAGTTTATAAAATATTGTGTGTTTATTATAAACTGCATGCCATCTGCTACATTTTTGTTAAGCTAAGTTAAATAAATCACTTGTTAACATTTACAAATTTATCAATTCATCCATATCAGTTTACCTGTGCTTTTTATATGGCCGCCACTGTATACATATACTGAGTGCGTATTTAACGCTTATTTATGTATAATACTGACTAAGAAGGTATTATTATTATTATCGGCAAAATACTTGGCTGCGCTAGGCTGTGCTGAACTACGCTATTTTCAATCAATATGATGGCTGGCCTAACAGGTATTCATCATTTCCGTTCATATTCTATCTTTTAGGTTATATATATTACGCAAACGCCAATTTGTTGTTTATTTAAAGCAGTTTTGAGCAATTAAAACCAACAAGACAAACGAACAAACCTTATGTTATTAACTTAGTAACCCGAACTACTCAATATCTAAAAAGGTATCTGGCAGATAGTGTTGGTATATCTGATACTATTTGGTCGAATTTTAAATTGATTTATGTAGCGAGGAAATTTTTGAAACCTTTTCAACAAATACCAATACTTACATAGTACATAAGAAAGCCAAGTTAACTAACACATACTTGTTCAAATAATAAATTTTGCAAGAAACAGTCGTTCTAAGGACTACCTTAAAAACGACAGCAAGCAACTCAAATAAATATTAATATAAATCTCTAGCATCTAAATAAATTATGTACCGATTACGCTGCTATGCTATTACGTGGAACATTGGATACTTACAAGCTGTATATCGGATGCATTTTCAGTTTAACAATCTATAGGCCATTGTAACAATATACGCATACATCCTGTGTTCCATTAAGAAGTCCATGTATCTTGCCTTCGCAAGAGTTTTTTTTTGCGATTTTACGTAGCAGACGTACAAACGGAATTTGGACCGTTAGATTAAAGTACATGTAATTGCGGGAGCCGTACCGTAATTAACGCATGTTTATGGCCAACATAAAAGCCACTATTTATTACAGATATATCTAAGTTAATGGGAAAATATTTTTTCTCGTGCTCTACCCGACCACAGTAAACGTGAAACGTGGTCAGAATCTGATGCGCAATATGAAGTAATCGCCGTGATCCGGGTGGTTATAAAATGTCACGGGGAAGATAAAATAACTAATTCGAATCGTTGATTGAAAAGAAAAAGAATTGCAGGCGTTTTGTACACTATCTCAAATATGTGAATTGAACGAAGCGCAGTCTGGCTATGCAGAATTCTATGCATGTTATAGTATATATGTCAGCTAATTACAACGATGGAAAATTTTATTTCGTTTCTTGATCGCGTCCAAAATGTTATGAAGGAAACCAACAACAGGAGGTCAACTTAGGTGGTTTTATAGAAGTAAATGAGCCATTCTCCACTCGCTAAATTTCATGAAAGAAATTGTTAAAATGTGAATGGAACTTGACGCGATTAAAGATGTTTCTTATAGTAATTCGATAATTTCGACATCTATGAATAAAACTATGTATTATGATGATCAATTTATGTAAATACATCCCTCTAGGGGCCTCTTCGCCCTGCTCTAGCCAAACTCTAACCAGATAGTCCGGAGCGCTTGCCAAGGCATGAGCTCGCTGCCTACTTAACATTCCAGTGAGGCGCGTCGAATACGAATAAGATTTACCCAAACATTCAAAAAATGAATAAACATAAGTGTTACAAAGTCAAAAAAAATAAGGAAGTATTCCGGGTGACCATTTTAAACGTTTCCAACTTTTTAAAGCTATCTGAGGAGGAAATGCGATGCCGATGAGAATTCTATACGAAATATCTTACTTACAGACATATCAACATTTTGGCCTTCAAATACGCCATAATCCATGAAGAATTCTTCATTTCTTTACATTTTTTCCACGCCATTAGTACTTGGGTCACTGTATTTCCTGAGTGAATACCTAGTGACATCTTTCTGTGGGGATACTTGAGCGAAATTCTCTATGTACGTCAGCGCGAAAAACCCCAAACGTTAGATGAGTTGCGAATGCGAATTACACAACTCTGTGACAGTATTTCATTTGTAACACTTATTAATGTACATACAGAGTTTTGTGATAGGTGAGGCGGAAGGAGGACGCATTTTTAGAAAACTATTAAATAATTTTTAGCATCTATTTTTATTTTCTCTATAATTTATTTTTGTTTGACGTCAGTTGATTAATTCTTCAGTTTTTAACTTTTTCCATGTCTGCTCATGGTTAGATTTTCATCTTCCATTGAAGGTTACTAGGATTAATAATTTTTAGAAATTTAAAATTTTTATTTGCGTAAAACTTGGACTCAAAATTGTTATTAATGGTTAATTGTTGTAAACATTTACGGTAAACTAACTGAGATGACAATTAGCTTATCCTCTATCAATATTCCCGAGCAGATGTCTCAGGCATAGGTCACAAAAAATGTTCTTGGATGCTGCTCTTGAGACGAGGCAAACTTCTTCCAGAACTGTAGCTAATTGCAGGAATAACTTTAATATTTTGCGTAGAAATAACAATGTTACTTTCATTTGAGTACCATGATACACTGATACTAATGGTAACTAGGTGTCCGATGGTCAACAGACTGTGCAGGGCCCACTAGTTGGCATATAATTTAGCGGCGCCAAAAAGCACGTTATTGACTGGGGCAGGCAAGAAGAGTTTCGAATTTGAAGTGACTCCGCTACAGAACTTAACAAAAGATCTACTATTGTTACCGGATTAAAAATACTTACAGAGAATGGAGCTCGTTCAGGATGGGCAGAGCCATCTGTGTTTGGAAAAGGAAGAAACACATACTTTACTAATGTCTACCATTGCCCGCAGAATTAGATTTTCTTCGTTTGACGGGGCTTTCCAAAGAGTCTACATAAGACTTCGCTGAGTGAACTTCTGGAATTCGTCAAAAGGGTAGGTCTTCTCCACGAACTTTAATTGGATGTAGAACTACAACAGCCACATTGCACAAATTTTCCAGATATTGATAAAAAATTAAAAACCAATATTTATATAAATGGTAAATTAAATCAATTTTTTCGTAAAATTTACACCTTATTTGTAATAATGAATGAAAGTAACAGTTATAGTAACAGAAAATGAAACAATAAAAAGTTACAGTAAATATCCTACTATTTTGTTGGACGCCAAGTTTTAAATACTGTTTTTAAAACTCCTCATAAAAAAAATCCAGGGCGGACTTAAGTCAGGAGATTTCGCCGGCCAATTGTACTATTTGCAATCCAACCGTTTAGAAGCTCTTGACTTAAATAATTTTCCACAATTGTCGCAGTTCGCCGTCATGTTACCACCGCAAATACGGTGGTTGATGCAATAAAATATTCTTATCTAAGAAGTTAGATACGTATGGACGAAGAAGGTATAAGTATCGTTTCCTATTTAATATTTCATACATAACGGGTCCCTTGAAAAAAATTTCCCAAAATGTCCATTCAAACGTTTAATTTAGAACGATGTTGCGGTTCCTTACGACATTTTGTGTGGGAGTTTGTACTGCCCAATAATCCTTTGTCTTTCTTAAAGATTCCAGGATTGGTATATTTTGTTTCAATCGACCGGATGATTTTGTTCAAAAGTATTCATAGGCTTCTAATTTTCCCACCTCTGAACTAGTTGCAATATTTAAGTCGTCTTAAATTATTACCGGTCTTTGACAGTTTGAAATTTTATGGCTATCTTATTTAATAGCGCACTGTTTAGCACGATGTGCATGAAGTTTGCAAGAAAATTGATGAGGATCATTAGAAAATCGAAAGTGTCCTTGAGAATGAGATTATAGTTGTTCTCTGCAAGGCCAAAGAAAGGTGCCAATAGAAAGAAATAGTCACTTTCGTATAAAAAAAATCTCCAATGTCCATTTTCTCACCGGGTTCATAACAAACACAAAATTTTGTAATTTTACCAGTTTCAAACCCACCCTGTATCTCCAAGGTCGAAAGTGAATCAGCCTGTATAGAACAACGGTGTAGAATATTATCAGTATTATTCTATTTCTCACCAAGATAAATAACAAAGGTACTTAAACTTTTATTAGAAAATTAAGTTATGTTCAGCGTCCCGTGAGAACGACGTGAAATTTCTTGAAGCATGTTCCGGATACAATCATACCAACGAGAGCGATTCCTTTAATACGAAAGAATGTGATAATTTGGAGAAGCAGACAATAAATCGGCCCATGTCATGCAGACGAGCAATACAACCATGTGATTATTTTACGCTGCGTTCTGCACAGATATTATTTCATTATAATCACTCGAGTGAAACGGTAGTGAACACACAATATGTATAATTCATTTTGTTCATAGGATGTTGGGCCACCGCTTAAACAGCGGGTTAGTTTCATATTACAATAACTCATGTGCCATACAATAATTAATATACTCACATAGTACGAAAGAGATTCCTGAATACTCCGGATTGTTTACCTTTGAGATCTGCAAATGAGTGGTGTGCAGGTTATTGAGCTGATTTAAAGTAACTGTATAATTGTATTTTACGATAAGTGCTTTCTCACGAAGTGCAAGGTTTATAAAATCATATAGTGTACAAGTCCACCTATTTTCTAGCAGGAACACAATGTGATAAGTACCGTAATATCGGATAAATTTGAAGAACGGCATTTAGCTTACGGCATGGGAATCTCTTCTGATGTGCATTTTTGGTTCTGCATGTATTGTAATGCTACAAATTTACAACATCGAACGTAGCAGTCCCTAAAAAGCTTGGTACAAATACGTATCGAATATTCTACAGAGTAAAACTTTTTCTCCGGATCTCCCTCTCTTCACTTTGGGAGTGTTAAAGTTATTCCTCTATAGCGACGATCATGGTGGAATGGATAAATAACTTGTCTTCTGTCCATTTCATTTAAATTCAATTGTATCTTTAGCTTGATTTCGTAAATTAAATATTTTTAGTAAAGATATCGTCAAATTCATTAAGAGTATTCCATTTTTAAAGATTGCTTGTAACGTCAAAAGCTATAATATAGTACTTAGTAGGGACCTCGCATACATTATGCCATTTTTACAATAATGAAAGTTAATTGAAATTTAATACCAAATTGTAATTTGAAAGATATATCTTAAGTGACCGTGATTAAATAATTGCTATCGCGAACAAAGGAGTCAAAGGACGCTTGCAATTTTTCAGTTTAGTTCAGACCACTGCTGTATTATTACGTGTCTGGTTAAGTGTCTTCTGAATTTAAGTTTCTAGTGCTTAAATTCAACCTTAATTACGAAGTCAATTTTGACTATTTAAACCTACGCGGGATTTTTTAGAACGCATAATTATAGAGTTTGGATGCCTTTACTTCGAACGCTCACGTGCTGTGGGCCCTTGCGCTTAAAGCCGGTATTTGTTGTTGTTTCCTTTGAGTACTAAGTGCTCATTAGAAATACACAGACCCGTAAACTTTGGATTGTCAGCGTACGTATAATCAACAAAAATAGTGGTAAACATGAATATGACATAGATAAGAAATTCTGTGCATACTACTTTTGCTAATACAATTAATACTGGTTTTATTGAATAACCCAGAAATTGAAAGGTTACATTGAATGCTGACGATACTGTACACTTTAGTACAAAGGTGTTTTTAATATAAACATATAACAAATGTTGGGGTAAATTATCTTTTGAATCGGTGTTACAACATGGCCAAACCTATCAACTAGTTCAGAAATTAGCGGTAAAAAAAGTCGAATGATTTGAATCTAATAAGAGGGAAGTTCAACATTTGTGGCAAAAAAATGGAAAAACATTATACAGCGTGTCCACTTATTTCGTAGGCGGAGTAATTAAAAGAAAATCAAATAAAGAGAGTGTTCGGAAACAAGTTCTGCACAAAGTAAAATCACGTCTAACTATATACGGTGTTCAGTTTCGGCTGCAAACAATGTAAGTTTGCTTTTTCTAAAAATAGAACACCCTATATATTCAATCGTGTCCACTTTCTTCAATGTTCCATATACCCATCTATCTTAGTTTTTGAGATAATTTGAGATTTTTGCGAGATTCTGTTGTGTTTTTAACAACCAATGCTTTACTCGCTAGGGGGATGAATTAAATTCTATTGGATTAAATATTTCTTGGAACTTTCGGCAGTTCATTGAAGATTTGTTGACATTAATTAACGTTTATGAGATAGCTATTGAAATCATTGCCATGGTTGAGTCACGCTATCCCAGTCTTTTTAATTAAACATCATGCATATTTTTGAAAAATTTGATAAAGGAATTGTTCTAGGATTATATATAAATATTTCCTTATGCCCAAAATGTGTTGTTCTTTAGTAAATCAAATATGAAGCTATAAACTTGTTTCTCTAAAAATACTAATTAAGAATAGTCAATGTTATTGAGATATTAATAAGCTCTATTGCAATTACGAAATATTTTCAAAAAGAAAACATTAATTATTTTTCTTGTTTTTTCAATGTTGCATTCTATTTCAATGTGAGTAATTTTTTCTAAGTTGTTTCACTTAAACAGCCTGTATAATTGATTTATTTCAAAACATCATAATTGAATTGCTTTGATTAAACCCATCTAGAGTGTACAAAGTGATATTTTTTAATCAAGATGTAGATGTGTGTGATGTTTTAAGTAAATGTGGTGCTACTTGTTTTCAGTATTTAGCACTTACACATGCTGGCTAACTTGAGACGTTGTATGCAGGAAAATGATTATTACTTCAAGTAGATCCTTGAATTGTACCTACAAAAAGGAACGCTTATACATTAGGACAACACAAAAGCCAGAAATGCAAACATATTTTGTACTCAAAAATAGAAAAAATTAGAGGATCGTATCACAACTACTTAATTCGACAAAGGTAGAAATTAATAATTATAATTAATAAAGTAGCTAAAAGTAAGGAAAGATAATACCGGGAACAAAGAACAAAAATATGATTTACGCTTTTAGAATTGAGAGTTGACAATTCGGCAATTATTAACTGGTATCTTATATTTATCTCCTAAAAAATAAAATTGGCTCCTTAAAGCGGTTTTAAATCTGAATTTAGTTACTTTTATGCAAAAATCTGAAAATTGGAATTTGTAACATTCTTGTTGGACACAATACTTTACTTGTACCTGTCTGCAAATTAATTCATTATAATACGTAATTTCTTGTTTAGTATATGGTTATAATCTTTTAGCAATTACCTTATTATGCAGATACGTATGTATGTAGTTTACGAGGAATACGCGAGGTGTTGAACAATGAAAAATGAAAAAAAATTACATTACCATTTCCATGTTAGAGAGACTGTACCTTTTATATTGTCTACGAGTAACAGGTTTATGTTGTACGTCGAGTCGAATTGACAAAATAAAATGCTTTCATGCCAAGGATCTCAAGGTCTGCGATCGTGACTTATAGTCGCCAGCATCTTTTATAGT
Source organism: Marronus borbonicus (assembly GCA_902655005.2). Taxonomy (NCBI): domain Eukaryota; kingdom Metazoa; phylum Arthropoda; class Insecta; order Coleoptera; family Scarabaeidae; genus Marronus; species Marronus borbonicus. The sequence goes on along the minus strand of LR737384.1, from coordinate 10,605,160 downwards.
TTGTAAGACGCTAGAGATCCAAGAAGGGAAAAAATATTTCGAAATACGGGTTCCATTGTAGTTTCTGCAACATAAAAGAACGAGTGACAGGTGTATCGAATATCCGGAAAGATATGATTTGCATAATATCACTCAAAAAGGTATATTTGTATTAGCAACACGGTTCATCATCCGCAAACAGCATTCCTGCATTTGTTGCCTTTAGAAATAAATAATAATAAGTGCAATGAATTAAGAAGTTATATTGTGGAGCTCATAATAATTATCTTTGAGAGACTCAAAATAGTTAACAAAATATAAACGCTGTGATGATAAAGTTATGTACAACACAGCAAACTTACAACAAAGATTGTGTTTTTGTTCATTTTACTAATATTATTTATTGTAACAAAATACAATATACAGATATAAGAAATTCTTAATTAGTACAAGGAGAACCATAAAAATTTTCGGAATTGTCTACTAAATGGCACTTGCCGTATATTTCAATTTGATTGTTTTAAACTTTGATATTTAGTATAATAAACACCACTGACAGAAAAATAGTCGGCCGCGTAGTTTAGTTTAGTACTATTTCAAAGAAATCAATTTAAAAAAAAAATAGACTTTCTCGTGAACATTTTCGTGCAATGAACAATGCATCGATCGATTTAATTCTTCCTTTAGTGATGAAGCACCATTTAAAACCACAGTCTATGACTGGATTTCAGAATTTAAGCGTGGATGTACTAGTGTCACTGACGAATTTAGTGAAATCGCGCGAGAAATGATTGAACATGTGATATATCGAGGGATATAGGCATCCTTGGACATTGGTCAAAAACAAATACAAACGATTTTACATGAGCATTTAGTAGTGATGAAAGTTTGCAGTAGGTGGATCCCATGTAATTTAACCAAAGCTCAAAAGCTGGCCCGTGTGGGTTGGTGTAAAAAAGTGCTTGAAAAATTCAATCGTGGTGCTTCTGCTAACGTCTACAGGTAATGAAACCTGGGTGTATTAATGCGAACCAAAAACAAAACAACAATCCACTGTTTAGGTGTTCCAAACAGTATCAAAACCAACAAAAGTTCTTCGTTAACGAAGTGCTTCAAAACAATGATTGCTTTCTCCTTCTGTAAAACTGGGCCCGTTGCTACCGTTGCTCTCGAGAGTCGAAAATCAGTAAACGTTGATTGGTATGCAAGAAGTTGTTTGCCTCAAATCTTCGATAAAATCAGAAAAAAAACAGCAGACATCCTTTACCACAACAACACCAGCTCTCACACAACACATCGAACAGTCGATTATTTATAGGAGAATTACATTGAATTAATGACTCGTTGTTGACTTATCATCTAATGATTTCTTCCTGTTCCCTTTTGTCAAGAACAAATTGCGTGGTGAGCGGTTTTCGACACCGGAAGACGCCGTTGAAGCATTTCAAAGGCATGGCTAAGATAAGATGGCTAAGTAAGCATACTGAGCCATAGTAGAATGGAGAAATCTATGTGACTATTCACACAAGTTTCACAAAAAATTTTGCTTTAGTTTCTTTCCAAATACGTTCAACTAGTGTTTGGAAATTATGCCTCCTGGAGATTATCCCAGGTACAGCACTAAGATTGAAATATCTACTGCTTCTTCGAATTCTTTCTAATTTAGGAAAAGTAGGCATAAAGCTTGAATTGTAGTAAAATTATTGTACATACGTCCTTATGTGTGATATCTATTCTAGAAATCTTTTCTAAGCAATTCGTAGAAATGATAAAACTGTGATGGGTCTATGTTTGATAATGCTTGGATAATGTTACTGGCGATCTTCCTGACGACAAAATATGTTTTATAGATAATTGTTACGTATAGTTTGTGTTAGTTTAGTTTATGTATTCTTTATTATCCTAATTTAATTCAGTTATGGCAACGTGCAATGCGAGTGGTACAGGGTATAATGTTAGGACATATTCGAGTTTACAGCTTACAATCCAGATTTGTGCACGTCTGGTCGGTATATTTACCAACATTATTTCACTTTGGAGGGTACCTTGTAATGAGTACATTCTCTAGGGGTAGTGTGTGCTCAAGTGTAAGAAATTACACTCCCCGACAAAAACTTAGACGCGGTAAGATGTTTTATGGGTTTTAAGGGTTACAACATCCCTTTACGAAACTAGCAAGATATCTAATTAAGTTTTTATTCATAAAAGTAAAATAAACTTAAAAATATCTCCTCCAGTAATATATGAACTAAATAATAAATTATTACTTCAATGTTTAAATAATTTCTGCGAAAAATTTAGACGCTCTGTTGCAAATGTAAAACAAAAATCAACAAATGAGTGATCAGTAACGCGTAGATCCTCCATTGTTCTTAATCACTTCCAATAGTCTGTTATTAATAGATTTATATAAATTTAACACATAATTTTGAGGAATATTCTGCCATTCGGTCATTATTGAAGTTTTCAGTTCCTGTACCGTGAAATATTGACGGCCTCCGCCATAAACGCGACGTGCCAATTCACCTCACATGCTTTCAATAATGTTTAAGTTCGGTGACCGTGCCGGCCACTGTAAAATTTTAATCTTTTTCTCTTTAAACCATTCAGTAATGGTCTCTGCTTTATGAATAGGCGCGTTATCTTGCTGAAAAACAAAATTGCTCCCGGCCCATTGGTTTCCAAAACGTAGAAGATTGTCACGCAATAAGTCTTTATACGTCACAGAAGTCATTTTGTTTGTACAAAACACTATCTCACTTTTATCGCGGAATCCAATCGCTGCCCATATCATCACAGATCCACCCCCTAATTGTCTGGTCATTTTCACTTTTGGTTCCTTTCTCAAATCATGATAATAATGCGAGTACCCATCTGGTCCGTCCAAATTAAAACGTTTCTCATCGGAAAATATAACTTTTTCCCATTGTTTCTTCCAGGATACGTGTTCTTCAGCAAATCTCAACCTCGCTTCTTTGTGTTTCGCCGAAAGTGGCGGTTTTCTCAACATTTTCTTCCGTGATATTACCGGTAACGCCTTTAAAATCCTTTGAACATTACGCACGTGCATTTGTAGCCCCGCCTGTTCTGCAATAACTTTCGCCGACGCAGAAGAATTGGATGCACACCGCAATGTCACGCGTTTATCCCGCTCACTTACAGCTTTCGGTCGCCCCTGGCATTTTGGTTTGCCGTAATTGATGATGATAAAATGATTGCTTTTTCGTAACTAACGAGCAATATCCTTCTTACTAACACTATCCTGGTGCCAGGCTAGAACTTTACCCCTTTCTATCAAAGATAATTGCTTTTTTCTACCCATATTGCAACCACTTTATAAAATATAATTTCCCGTGGTGAAATGTGCACACTTTACCAGCACAACCACTGCATATAAAGAGAAGTATCAAATTAAAACATTTTTGCTTATGTTAATGTAATAAATGCACAGGGTCTAAATTTTTATCGCTTTTAAAATTCCTATTTTGATTTGGGAAAATCTCAATTACCCCTCATAAAGCAATAAATACCAGAAATATCTACAAATGGACTATTTACATTACAAGTATTAATAACCCTCATTTACATTTTATATAATGTCTATAAACTTTGTTTCGTAAATAGAAACGATACCGCGTTTATGTTTTTGTCGGGTAGTGTATATAACAAGGCTATCAGACTGTATATGTATGTTGGTAAAACCGCGACAAGATTTTATCGAAAAATTAAAAGAAAAGCCTAGGGTAATTTCCCAGGGGTATATATATCAACATGCCTTTAAGATGCATTAAAAAAATATGAAATTTTTCGAAACCCGATGTATTTCTTTAAGAGTTCACCATTCCCGTTTCCAATTAATAACGAAATCCTAATCTTGCTCTGTACTGTGCTTGTTAGTGCTTGAATTTCGCATTACATCTATTATTCAAAGACCTTTTTTTATGTAATGGAGTTGCAATTATTGTATTGTAAACCTTTGGTGTATATTGTAATGTTATACATTTTAATGTTGCATCCATTCTATTTTCGTTGATTCAAGGATATCTCTAGGTATCCTTTCGTCAGCCTAAGAGATTAAATTGACCAAAAAATAACCCTGAGTTCTTTCAAAAGATTGAACTTTGTGAGCTTAAAATAACTTAAAACTTCTTCTTCTTTCAAACACGAGTCGAGATAAAAAGCTTCGATTGTCTTGGAATCTCTTCGCTCATCTGTTCCTGATAGCATTTTTTTATTATCAAATACTGTATAATGTAATCAAATTACATATTTGGATTGTAGACTGTATTATTCATTTCAATGAGTATATCGTTGGCTGGAGATATAAGTATCTAATAAAACCCTAACGATAGAGAGAGGGGAGTTAATGGGTATATAAACCGTTGCAGAAGCGAAAAATACGCCAGAAAGACTTTACTCTGATAATTATTGGTGCACGTGCTTTTGTATGCGGCTACGGTATATTCGGAGTTCTTCATAAGCCTATGCAAAAATTATATTCTCATTTCTCATATAATCGCATCCGAATAGCTTGTCTTTTGATCTTCTACTTTCTAATCTTTACAGTATTTTTCACTGTTATAAATCTTATTTTGCCGTCAAACTACTTTTTTTAATCGCATTTCTTTATTATCAGCTTTAATCTCCTCGTTTAATTAAACAATTTGCAGTCGTCAATTGGTTATCTGATGTAGTTCGGTTTTCATTTCATCCATGTGCAGTAGACATATATATATAAATATCAGGTCCGTTTAGTGATACAATTTAATTACTACCGGATTACGCGCGGATCGTATTGCGTGCTGATAGTTTTTCAACATGTTTGAAACGTCATTCGAGAGCAGAATACATGTAAATAAAGTATACACGAGTGCATGGATTGGACGACTCCAATATCTTAGTTAGTATAGCAGATACATAGGTAACAATATTTCAAATAAAAGGCACTTGTGCATATTTCTAAAGTAGTACGAAATATATAGGGTGTTCAACTAATGCAGGACAGCACGATTTATCTTTTCATGAAAATGGCGACGTTGTTAAGTTTTTCTGAAAAGACCATCAAAATAACTTTATTACTGCGAATTAACGAAAGATATTTGGCAGATACGAAGAAGGAGGGTAACTTAAAAGTCTGTGATAATTACAAGTTTCTCTTTATGTACAGGATGTCTTTTGCATGTTGATAGATGTTTGGCTTTTTTTTTAGTGGATCACTCTATATACTGTTTTACCAGCTTCCAATTATCTTCCAATTACATTTACACCACAAAATCTCTAAAATCGACAGTTTATTATTATTTACTTTATTAATATCAAATAGTTTGTGCATTATTAACATTTGGGATAGATCTAAATCAAAGGAATTTCTCAATTGAAGAATTAACAGATAATTTTGCGTAAAGCAAACCGCACACATTTATTTAAATTTCCTGGAAAATGAGTTGCCTCAATTACTCCAGGATCTACCTGCTCATCTTAAGCAACGAATGTGGTCCCTGTATGGTGTGGCGTGGTTTCGTAGAAATGAACATTTAAATTAGGAATTGCCTGGACAATAGATAGGAACAGGAGAAAAACATAGATGGCACATAATTGGCTTTTTTAGTTAAAGAACAGGCTTATAAAACGACTGCAACTACTAAGAAAAATATGAAAAAATCGCATTAGAACAGTATTCCAACGTATTAATGTAAATATGTTGCGGGACTTTTAAAATCGTGTACATTATTGTATGAAAGTAGATGGCGACGCTTTTTAAACATTTAATTAAATAAATCCGCCATAGTTATTTCTATTATTTTCGTTATTAATATTTTTATGAATTATTATCAAAGTTGAGTTATGTGATAAATAGCTTTGGCCGTCAGTTAAATTTTTGTTACGTTTGATAATTTTATATTTGTGATGGTTAGTTAATTGATGTCTATAAAGGATGGTGGAAGGCTAAAATAATACTTCTGGTACTAATACGGTTTAATACAACGGCACTCAGTCAATGTCGTAACGTCAACAAAACCAATCTTATTGTTTCTTTTGGTATTTTATTTTGATCTTCGTTCATCTATTAAAATAGATAGATTACCTTCAATTTCTGTTTTATTTATTGTTAGCTTTTGTGTTATTTTAAAATCCGCCACTTTCCGTGCACTTTACGAAATTAGCAGAAACTAGATAAACTTCTGTTTTGTCGTCTTGTGGGGAAACCAGTAAGCAACACGAACCCATTCTCTTGAGACGAATAAACACGTGCCTGTCTAGTCTTTGCTAATTTCGTGAAGCGCACAGAAAGTGGCGAACTTTAGTTATTACAGTTTTGTTTATTTTTTATTTCAGTAATATTAATATTTGAAAATTTATTTCCAGCATGGAAAATAGACCTGTTTCTTAATAAAAGCTATACGGTTTACTTAAATATTTATACATTTTGAAATAAAAAAAATCAGAAACTATCAATTTTAGCCAAATGTAATTGGAAGGCATACAATAGTTCTATCAAGTGGTAAAATAATATACAGGATGATCCGTTTAAAAAAGTCAGGTTTTCGATATATGAAAATTGGGAGATTTGTACATATATAAAAACATCCAGTATATGCGACGAAACTTTTACCTATCTCAGACCTTCAAATTACCATTTTCCTTCGTATCTGCCAAATATCTTCCTTTGATTCGCATTAACAAATTATTTTGACGGTTCCCATAGTGCCCTGACTTTCGTGAAACTCCATTCTTTTCAGGAAAACAATGTGGCAAATTTCATGAAAAGATCAAGAGGTAGTGAATGCAATACTTTATGTTGAATTCAGTGCTAATATACATAGTGTGCGATTAAAAGAAGACATCCTTCGTGCTGTCCTGCATTAATTGAACACATAAAAAGAAATATGCACAAGCGCAAATATAGTAATTTTTATTTGAAACATTGTTTGCTATCTTCTATATTAACTGAGATATTGGACTTCCTCACACTAATGGGTCATCCTGTATCTAGGTACAAACATCGGTTTTTATATTTGATAAGTCCTTACGGTAAACTGCTAATTACAAGTGAACGGTTCAAAGAGTTACGTTTTAGTTCATCATAACTATAAATACTACGTTTCTTAAACTTGGTTATGTTCGTTGTAACTGAAGGACAGACGATACATTTTTCTGATCATCGCTTTGCATGGATATGTATGCACATACGTTGTTATGTACTTGTATACATACCTATGGGTATTTTCAACTGAACACCGATGAAATTTAATGTTGATGATGCGATATTGTGAAAACAATTTTCCGGAGAAGTGTTGACTGTGCAGCGTGCACACGCAATCAATTCTCGATCGCATCGTCAAAGTAAAGTCGTGTACACGTACTTTCACTTTCGGATTGGATCATTTATCGTCGCTGATTACGCAATGATTATTATTGGATAGTGCACAATCAATTAACTATAGCGATAGAAAAAAAGATGCATTTGGCTAATTTTCACGACATAAAACTTAACTACAATTACAATAATATGTATGTAAAACTGTCTAATTGACTTCATTTTATAAATGATTAGGAGAACATGACGGATGATAATGTGATTCGCAGGAACTGAGACATACATTTTCTTTGTGGTCGATATGTCGCTTACAGATCGAAATACGGTCCCTCTGAATATAACACTAAGTGTTTCCATTAGGAATGGGCACATGAATATAACATTGGTCACCAATAATTGTGGACAGTGGGCGTATGTAATTATAAAGCAAAGATCTATAATCAAATTGGATGCCAGCAGGAAATCTATGGGAGGGGATGCGGGAGAACAAAAAATAGTAAACGATGGAAAAGGTTTGCAAGTTATACGAGAATAACAGATATGGCAAAATGTATCGTATAATAGCATCAAAAGAAAGCCAAACAAAAATGCAATTAAATGATTTGGATATTTATATCTAGTCAACTTAAACAATACGAACGTCAAAACAAAAGAAAATTGGGTTAAATTTATTTTAATGATTATAACCTTTGAAAAGAGTAAGTGTAAGAGCTAGAGACGGCTGGTGCATTGTGGCTGCAGATTTGCGGAATACATTAAAACATGTCTAACCAAAGATTATTCATATTACATAGTTGAAATTTATCTTGTAAATAATACATGTATGTACATATATCGGGTGTGCGCTTAAGGATGGACAGTGGCTCTATCTTTAGCAATGGTACTACAGGATTGAAAAAAAAAAACCACTATAAAAGTAACCAAGAAAATTTAATTAAAAGAATGTTTTAATTTAGTTGCATAGATTTGCCTTAACATTTAATGACGATTTTTTAAAAATAAAATGAAAGTATGAGATTATGGTATATTAAAGAATTCGCGATAACTTTTTTTTTGTTTAAAAACTTGTTTCGTTTTAATGAGAACTTTGAGTGGACTAATCAAGCGCTAATAGGTACCGTTTGAAGATAATTTTTTCTTTTTCGACTTTAATTTTAATTTTGAAATGGAAGGACATATTAGTTGTGAGTTATTATTGATGAAGACTCAAAATAGAAGAGATTGGTGAAAATCGGATGATGCAACTCTTTTTGAAATAATAACTTTAACTGTGTTCAGGTCAATCTGTCTGATTTTATAGAAAATTCTAAATTTGCCATAATTTAGGTTTTTTGAAATAACCTTTCAGAAAGCGGCCATGTCCTACAGCAGGTAAATAACAATATGGGCATATGATTTTTTGCACCCCATTGAATTTTGAAACTGCTACATTTTAGAAGCTAAACTGCTATCACTATTACTATGTTAATCTGTGTTTGAGAGGAACTCAAAATCTAGTTAATGCCCCTACAATTGCCGGTTGTTTTCTAATTTACATAATACATTAATTTCTTAATTTATAACGTCAGGATTCTGTTTATGTAGCACTGTTTGAAAGGTTTGGTGGTAGCTCTATACACAATTTGTATTCGTAGTCATAAAGTTGACAGTTATTTAAACGGAAGTGTTTCGGGCAACAGCAAGAAATTGATAAAATTGGAATTCGCGGTGTGATACAACTCTTTCCTCTGAAAGAGAAAGTGGCGAAGGAAATTCACGAGAGAATTTTATCAACACTAGGTCCTTATGAGAGAGTTCTGGATCGAGTATTAAAGATGCACTACGTCGTCGAGCCCCGAAATCAACTGTGACACATCGATAAGGTCCACGATTTGATTTAATCGATAGACGAGCGCACGAGTTGGTTAAAGCATGCATCTCAAACCTTTACACAAGATGGGCGTTGTGTATATTCATTTCAGAGCAAAAATATCTGCCAAAAATTGGCAAGTGTTTCAGAAGAATGCAGGAGAGCTTATGCATCGTTTTCTTACAATGGACGAAACTCGAATACGTTATTATATCTCGGAAATTAAACAGCAGTCAAGGCAATGGATTGCACATGGCGAGCTGGCTCCGACAAGGCGAAATGCGTCCCGACTCTGAGAAGGTACTGGTGTCAGTTTTTTGGAACGTAAAGGGAAGGAAAAGGTGTTGTTTCACCATTCAAGCCATGCCTCTCACCAAGGATTGGAACGATTTGAACTGCTTTAACAGAAAATAAACCAGTATTTTTAAAGCATCCGCGAGCAAGTATGTTGAACGCCGATGGGACTATATCGAAGAATAAAGTACGTTACAAAATCCACCCTCGTACAATACTTATGGATTTGCATTTTTTATACATAAGGAATAGTACGTTTTTTGTTTTTTTTATGTTAAGGGAACTATTTATTTCAGAAATTAATTTTTCCATACTCATGTACTGTATGTTTAATTTAGAGAGCTGAGCAAGCGAGCAAATATACAAACATTATTCACATCTTAACATAAACGATTGGTCCTCTCTCTCACACTAGTGTCCTTCAAACCAGAAGAGTGTAACACATTGTCAAGAAAGCTTTAGAACTATGTAGACGCTATGTTAAACAATCAATATAACATTTTGGTTTAAGGTTATCGCACACTAGCCCGTTACAGCACAGCGGAGCGCCGCGTCAAGAAACGAGCGGATTCAAAACCATGCAAACAAATGGAGAAGCGCTCACTCTCTAACGGAGCGTACCGTGTTGCACTGGGCAAGTGGACGTGTCGCCGGCCAACATCAACTTGCCTCACACATATGGGGTGCATGTCTGTTCTGCAGTATTTACGCACTTGTTGTTATCATCGACTTTAAAGGTGATGTTGTCAAACATTGGAAAAATGTGTTCTCATCTTTTATCAGATGATTAAACAAATGAAACTTTAAGATTTGCTCTCTTCTCATTAATGGGATGAATCCATATATTCCTTCTCTGTTTCTTGTGACTTTCTTCTTCTTGTGCTAATAATGTGGCGACTACTGTAACTTTCTCATTATAAGAACTATCGTTAATGGACCTGGTGAATTTGTCTCTGTTATATGCTAAAAAAAATCTGCGTTCACAATACACGGTTTGCGGGTTGCCACCGGAATAGTGGGCAATCTTATCCGTCAGGCGTTGTACACCATCGGGCTGGCTCGGACTAGTATAAAGTAAAGTGTACCAATTGATTGTTTTTGTTTTTGGCGTGAAAACGATTTAAATCGATATTTTTTTCTTTATTACCAATCATTGAGCCTATTACACAATCCAGCTTCCTCCTTTGAAATTGTAAATAGGTAAGTATGTATGTAATCACTTCGATTCAAATCGCTTTTCCTTTTTTATCATAGGTAGTTGATTAAGAACAACATACTCTTAGATTGGCTTCCTATTATTATTACGAACCAATCGGCGCAAACGTGATTCCACTTTTCTACTCGCGTTCGATACGTTAGAAGGTACACATAACGGTAGTGTGATTTTAATTTCCCTATTCTAGCGCGTAATATATTTACCTCCTTTACGCAACAAATAAATCATCGCATAACCTTATTATTGATGCGAGGATAAGCGAGCGTCGTTTGCAATTTCATCATTCCAGGAATCTGTACAGGCATAGTTATATTTCTTAACTTGACCTATACAAATATAATTTATGATTCATTATAATAGATTATTATATTGTGCAAATGTTCGTTGTTAACCCTGTAATCGATTTTGTTCTATGCTTATTGTATACGTCATTTCGAAATTAGATTATGTCTTAATATGCTTGTATATAGGAAAGTAGGTATTACAAACTCGCGCTGACTTGACTTTTTAAGTTTACAGATCCACATTACTTTTATTTTATTTTTTGGGATGAATATTATATAGTTTCGAAAAATTCGGCGTGGAGTTATTTAAAAATCTTGCCATGCTAAAAAAAGAAACTACATATAACGCAGTTTTCACTTGAACGAACTGACTTGCATTGATTATCTTGGTAGACGTGACTTGCATTATCTTCGTAGCGAAGAATATCTAAAAAAAAAAAAACTAAAAGGTCTTCCTGAATTACAATTACATACTTACTTTATGCGCAGTATAAAGTGCAAGTTGATAAAGGTGATCAAGTATTTGTGTGTGCCATTAACGACCTTAGCGCAGTAGATATGGATGGTAGCTTTTTATTAGTGCTGCTGGTATCTGATAAAATTGATTCAAAACCATATTTGGATTCACTATCCGATACTCAGATCCGGATTCACTATCCGGTTCTTCCATCGGGATTCGTTACTCTTTGCGAATACGAATTCGTTATCCGATTTTTTGGATCAGTTGTTAAACACTCTCAGATTCACTATCCGATGTTTCGGATTCATATCTAGTATTTTGGAATAGATCTTGCTATATTACATAAAACGTACAAATTATGGAACAACTGTGTGGAAATATACGCATTTCTACCTTTCATTAACCTCAACTCACGCAGAGTTATTATGAATAATAATCTTTTATTCAGATAAATTCAGAAACCCTCTATGTCTAATTCCAGATTATTTTGTAATATAGAAAGTGTCTAATAAGAAGAACGTGGAATTTATGAAATATGAAAACAGTGCATTACATAGATGTCCAATAAATCTGGTGATCATTGCAGCTGTATTGAGATTGAGATTTCTGATGTAGGATCTGGATTTGAGGTTTTGGATAACGAATCCGGTTCCGAGTTATCGGATAACGGATCCAGTTCCGAAGTTTCTGATAGCGTATCCGGATCATAACACTAAAATTCGGATTTCCGGATAGCAAACCGTTCGGATACGGATAATAGTTCTAGTTTCCATATTGATAATGCTAGGCAACACAATTGCAACAGCTGTTAATCTGGCAAATCTAACTTTTAAAAGCGAACGTTGTCCTTATTATTTGTTACTGAATTTTCCTATTTATGTTCTTCGTTCTTTTTATCTTTGTCTGTTTTGTTAATTGTTGTTATCCAATGTGGGTTAGTATAAAAGGTACTGTCCATTTACTTTATAAAATTATGATTCGTGCAAAACATCTGCATAAAAGTCGATTTAGTAAAAGTAAAACTTTGATTACTTAAGAAACACTTTCATGCGGCATGGAAAACTACCCTTAAAGACCTTCATTATCAGCCTTCCAATCACACTACAATGGCTCTTCAACAGTGCTTTGGAAATCTTCATTCGAATGCGTATTTGGTCTTGAGTGAGCAAGCGTGGCATCCAATACGTGGTTAGCTTTTCGATTCCCAATTCTTCGATCAATATACGACAAACACGTTCTTTCGAGATGTTCACTGCCTCTACTATCTCCCTAACCTTAATTCGTCGGCCGTGCAACACCATTTTGTGAACTATCTCGATGTTATCGCTAGTAGTTGCAGTTTTTGGCTATCTCGAACATTGACGACAACTAAGCGTCCAACATGATTGAAATTTTCCAACGTATCTAACTCGACATTTACGGGTAGAAGAAGATTAGCCTATGATGATGATGATCTTTCAACGTATTCGCAATTATATTACCAGAATATTTTTACGAGTACATTCGTATTAAAAGGCAGAAACGCGCGTATAATTTAAACGAACAACGATGAAAGTAAAAGAGATACATGTCGGTGTAATAGGCAAATGCTTAAATTCGACTTTTAATTTGCATAAACAGAAATGTCATTCAACACATTGCACCCATCGAAATTAACATTTACATCATGTAGGCCTGAATATGCTTAGTATTGAAATGTCTTCCCGGAAACGTTACGTCAGTTTTACATGCACGTACAATTGTAGATATTAGCCAGTATTATTGACGAGTTTACACGTTTCTATATAGTAATTTTGGTATTTGAAAAAATAAAATTAAGAAGTAGATTGAAATGTTTTCGTGTGCTTTACTGTAACGTGACAGAGATTTGTGTTAAAGCTACACTTGGTGTAACTCCTTTGATACAAAATTTTTCAAATAACTAACTACACTATTCAAAGCTTTATCGCAAATTTATGCATACCCTGATTAAGAAACTTCTTAATTTATTGAAGATGTATTATTTGAAAGATGTAAAGAATATCTAATTATGTCTTTTTATTCATTTGAACACTGTTTCCTTTAAACTAATTGAAAACTGTCATTGTGGGACAGCAGTGAAGGTCATCGTTTCAATTTTCAAAATTTTATTTAAACTTCACAAAAGGTTTTTAAGTAAAAACGAAATGTTGCAACACTCAGGTTTTGTCTGGTTACTTTCAGCCAATTAGAACCTGCAATAATTACATCACCCATTCAAATTGTTGATATACAGCAACATGAATAAATTTGGAAGTTATTATACAGTGTTCGCGGAAATGTCTGCACCATATGGAAACTTTTTTTATTTTTTAGTTTTAAAGAAACTGTGTTTGTAGTTTATTTATGCATCATTAGAAATCAAAAAATGCTCCAAAATATTTGTCTCGTCGTATTCGCAATAGGTAAATGCCATTTCAAAATTTCATATGGCGTGATTATAAAAAATCAGAGGTAGAGACTCCACTATTAACATTTTCAGTTAGGAAAATATGAAAATATTCCATGAACGTCTTTCAAGTTTTCTATGCAAATGATTTAATTTGGGAAAAACCTTTTTAATAAAAAAAAAATTAAACCTTCTTTGTTTAAAGACGAACCCTTGTTTTTCAACTGATACTGATGAAGAAAATGCACTGAAAAAAGTTGACGTTGACGTAGAATTTATCACATAGCTTTTTCGAATTTGAATTTATTTTCTTGGTAGAAGCGGTTTCGTTTATTAAAAAGTATCAACTTCAGGCAACTTTACGTCCATCAATTTATTTTCTTCTTCAGAATTTAAATAAAATTAATTTTGTGTATTATTTTAATTGACTTTATTCTTAAAAAATACAGTACGATCTATATTTGGATGTATATTAAACTTACAATTAGTCCAAAAAAGGCTAAGAAATGTTCTCCAATTAAATAATTAAATCTCATTTAGAAGTTATGTAAAAATAGATTGCGCGAAAATCATTGCCTATTAAATGATAAACCACAAAATTTAATAAAATTCTAGTTGCTTTCTTAATTTATGAGAATTTGTTATTTGCTGAAGCAGAGTTTTATAATTATATATTGCCTACCTTGTCATATTCAACTCTAGAAAAATTTTCTTAGCAGTACATAGCAATATTTTATTATTGCCATTATTTTTACAGTATCTGATTCTTCTAAGCTAGCTCGGTATTGAAATTTTTGTTAATGACTTTTCTAAAAGCAAGGCTAAAAAGATTCTTCTTCGATCCTCCTTTTTTATTTTGGGCTTGTTTAAGTTGTTTAGCCGTGAAGTCATAGTACACGTATTTTTTTTAACATACTTTATTTTTGTTCTTTAGTAATTTGGAAGAAGGTTTTATAATTTTAACACTGCGTTTTTCGTGTCATTGCTAAATAGTTACATTTTATGTAACTTCTTTTGTTTAGTAAGAAATTATTGAGTCAGTCTTAAGCCAATTTGTTATTTTTATATTTGAAAATTTACAAACAAATGAAAACTATTGCTGTTAAGCGGAGTCCACAGTTCGCGAGGGATGCCTCGCGAACAGTGCGCCTCGGACTTTGTCGAAGGCACGGTGATTGTGTACAGGTATCGTGATACACCTTCGATACGCGACTAAAAACCAACTGGCGTTGCTCCACCCAATGCAGTTGTACTAGAAGAACAAATTAGAAAAATAGAAACAAAATCATATATGAGATATAGGTACATGAAATATACATTCATATGTTGTCCCACCAAACTCTTTGCAAGTCAATCGTACTTCAATGGCATGACGATATATGAAAGGGATACATCCTTTTAGAAAATTGAGAATTATCAAAGAGAGCAGCGCCAATGCAATTTTAAAAGCGTGACAAATATAAAACTATTTTGCGTTTTTGTTGAAACCTCGCCAAGGATATTTAGTTTAGTACTTAATTTCTCCTTAGTAATGACGCTGTAAAATGATAAAATATGAGCAGAAAGTGAATTGCCGAACGTATTAAACCTATACTTTAAGGCATTAAGTAATTTTCATACCGAGTTTCGTACTTTCATGTATGAAACACAATGACAGATTATTTTATAAACCGCTCAAGCCACCTGCAATTGCGTAACCGGCGTACGTGTATGCTTAAATGAAAACAGAACGAAGGCATAACTTTTGCTATCTTTACAGAAGCGGTACACAATATAATAGTGCAGAAATTACTTTCATTTTTCCGAACATACTTGATAGTTATGCATGAATACCGTTATATGTGGAACGCATTCCGTTGTTGCGAACTACATTATATATACGCTTTGAACTCTAACGTGTTTTAATTATAGCTGAAGTGGTGATACATGAATGTGTTGATACTTACGTGTGTACTTTGAAACGAGTATACAGCTACTTATATGTTTACTCAACTAGTAAAAGATGTGGTATTGTTTATGAAACGAGGACTAACGCGAGATGTAAGATTTAGAATAAAGCTAATTGACGAGCGATAAATACATAACCTGATTAATAGAGCGTGGATTTGCTTGTATATTAGGCATCCGTCGGAATAGATGCCAATAAATCTTGAGCGGTTTTTTGTATGATCACTGCGGCGTTTAATAAACGCAATTGTAATCGAACACCTTCAATAATTTATGGACAAGTAGGCATGTTACAAACGTTGACCATAATAATACAGCGATATTATGTACAGTGGTCGCAATTAAAAATGCACCACAAATTTTTTTTTGCAAAATAATGTCTATTAGCACATCAAAAATTACTCTCAATTTCCCGGAAATTAACACCACCTCCATGTAGCCCAATAATTCGAAGGGTGTTATTTTGTTGTAAGGTACACTTTTTCGTGTGAGAGCCATCACCCACGATTTGAAACGTGCTGCACGCGTTTCACCCATTTTTATAAACTATCCGATTGTAACAGATGTTCCTGTAAAAACCAGTGCGGAACATCTGGCTCTTGTAAATCCTGGCAAACAATGCAATTGTTAAAGTTGATCTTCAGAAATACATTTATAAAACCTTAATGAAATATACCAATTTAGGAGTGGTGCTTTTTTAATTGCAGCCAGTGTATATTTTCCATTGTAGTGTTAAGTGGGTTTGTACGCTTATTCGATAAGGAATAGACTGAAGATCATATTGACGACGACGCATGATTTTGAAATTCAGAATTACAGAATGTTTTGGTAAATTTACATCTCCATTTCTGTCTTAAAAATATGGGAGAACTTATGGATTACAACTACGTATAAAAGATTCATGCGTTCATTTCCAATGTTATTTCTTTAAGAGGAAGTTATTGAATGTTTTGTTAGGCATCAATTTTGTAGATATTATTTCTAACAACTCCTCATAAACATAATCCAGAGGATTTAAGTTGAGAGATCTATCAGGCCATTCAATAGCTTCACTATTTCCAAACTAACGGTATGGAATGTCATAATTTAAGTAATTCCTCGTAATTACTGCATTATGAGCCAATACGCCGTCTTGTTGCCACCATAAAGTTGGTCTAATGGAATGTTATTATCTAAGAAGATATCTTAGATATATATGTACGAAGAAGATTGACTATAATAAAACCATTTTGTGATCTCCTTACTTTATCTTGTCTGGGATCCTGTATTGTCTAATGGTGATCGCTATTTTCGTTAAAGATTCTAGAATTAATACATTTTACTCTGAATTTACCACAGTTTCAACCTATCGTCTATATACAATAGAGATTCCCAGGATGACGATCAAAAATTAATCACTGTATAGGTTGAAATAAAATTATTTTAACATACTAAAATCTTCCCTCAACAACGTTTTTACTAATACAAACCAGTTTAAAGCTGCTAATAAATGCATTTCTGATTTTAGTTGAAATTGTATTGTTCGTTTAGAAAGTATCCAGAATTTATTATTTTTCTTAATTTTAATTTATTTCTTTTTTGTTACATCCTAAGACAAAAGTAATGCATCAAGTAGGTTGTGTCGACTGTAGACCATGGCAAAAAAAAGCCTGTCAAATATTGTTGATTATCAACAGGCTTAATATTTGCGAAATAATGTCGCAAATAGAAAGAAGAAAGTTGGTGGAATATTTGTATAGAAAAGGTGTTCAAAACGTTAAAAAATCAGTGCGATTGATTGAACTCGGAAAAAGTGCAGTATATGAGACAATAAAGAGAATAAAAAGTTGAGATATGAGCCGTAGACCAGTTTCTGGAAGACCGCGTAAGATTAGCGGAAACAATCTAAACGCTTTAGTGACTTCAGGACGACAAAACCCGCGCCTAGGGTTTCGAAAACTGCCTAACAGTATGGAAATCAACGTCAAATAAGAGTGTGCCCAGAAACTGTCCGCATTTTACTGAGAAGACAAGGTTACTTATCAAGGAAACCAAAAAAAATCCCTGCAATGACACCTCCACAAAAGCAACGAAGAATAGATTGTTGCCAACGATTTCGAGACGTTAATTTTAGCGATGTTTTTATCTGACGAAAGTTGTTTTCAGCTTGGTGTAAATCATTTAAAAATCCTATCAAGTGAAAATGTTACCGTTCAAATTTCTAAATTTCCCACAAAAATAATGGTTTGGGCAGCAATCTCTCAGCGTAGTGCTCCACATCTCTGTATAATTGATGGCACCGTTAATAGTGCAAAGTATTGTGAAATTCTTAATGGCTGCCTTCTTGAAACGGCTCGTGCTTTATATCCCGAAGGATGGCGTTTTCAACAGGATAATGCAGGATGCCATACTTCTGCCTACACTAAAGCTTGGATGCTAGAACTTGGCAACAATTCCATGGCCCGCAGCTTCCCCAGATCTTAGTCCCATTGAAAACATATGGGGACTAATGAAAATTGAAGTAGAACGAACAGCATCACGAAATAAAGAAGATTTGATTCGGTCAGTTTTACAAGCCTGGACCACTATCACCGAAAAGTATAGCGTTGACTTTGTTTCGGGATTACCTGAACGTTTAGTTAAGTGTTTACAGTTAAATGGAGATTGTGTTACTAAATGAGATGAATTATTTGTTGTGATTTTATTATTCAATAAAAATGTATACCGTAAAATTATAGCTGTGCTTTTTGTTTTCCGGATACTTTCTAGACGGACTATACTAACGAACAGTTATGACTCAAGACAAACACGAATTTTGTTTCAAATCATGAAATGCCTTTAAATAACGTCAACTGTATTTTTAAGAAACCATTTAAAATTTTAAGCGAAATATATCTGAGTGTTTGTTTAACTTTTCCTAATATTCACCAAACCCTCAATACTTTCATTGGAGCAAAGCGGCAATATTGATGATTAGAAACCAAACACTGATCAATGAATGAAATGTTCTGTGAACAATTAAAATGCATTGCTAATAGGTAACTAAAACTTGCAGTTGGTTGAATGCTGGTTGTATTGCCTCCGCCATTTCCTTTTCTCAGTGATAGATAAATCATTTTATCAGTTTACAAAAGTAATTTATTAGCTGGTGTTATCACTGCCCAGTTTGAGTGGCTGTAAATGAGTATAGTTTTTGTTACTTAGAAAGGATAATTACATTTGTAATTACCGGAAATAAATCCTGACCAAATCGTGATCGTTTGGATTATAATTGCATAGATACTTATACGCAAAAGGTATGAAACTAAATTGAATGTTTGTGAAATACAGTATGTAGTTTCACAGTTACCCTTATATATCATAATATGCTCCTTCATCTAACAATAAGCTGCGCGTGTGTAAATGTTAATACGCCAGGAGCTAAAGCCGACGGCATCATGATACAAAACATAATTTCTAAACATATCATGTTAGTGTTCTGCGTTTACAATGCTCATACTTTGTTATTAAGTTCCTCGTAGTTCGCTGCACGTTCTTTAGAATTACTTGCTCGTTATAGTACTGGCTTAGAAGCAGTTGCTGTTTGCTAATAGTTCACTAACGGCTCTAGGAAGATTAAATGAAATACGTAGACATCTTAATGTCTGTTGGACTTGCGAATCTTGTGTATCGAATGGTTGCGGTTTGTTTATTTGTTCGATACAGTTTAATCTTGCTTACAAAGGATATATTATGTCTTGTATTTTTTTAAAGTTATGTGTTCCTATTAAATTATTTGTAGGTGTGATAATATTATTCGTGTAATAGTAAAATATAGGGCAAATGTCGGTAGGCTATAGGGCTACTGGGATAGTTCAAGATCATTCGTCCAGAAAGTTCCCGGCCGCCTCTAGGATGAAGGAGTGGAGAGCTGGATTTTGGGAATGGCAACCACGACTCTGGCGTCCACCAAAGGTGGAGAGCTTTAACTTGAAGAGCAACAAGTATCGGTGATGCAATATCCGGTCTTGGGCGATCATGTCGCTGACAAGTCGAACAGGTGAACGTGAAATATAACAATGTATATTGAGAAATGCGAATATTGTCCTTGTGTTTTGATTTGTATGTATTTTGCAATGTATTCTATCGCATTTCACAACGCAAAAAGTTAATGCATCGCTTTTCCAACAAGTCTGGATATGCTTGCGCGAGGCCGCATATTGCATCACCGGTATATCTCTCAAATTAAAGCTCGGTGGACACCGTCGCCATGGCTGTTAATTCCAAGTTCAAGCTCTCCACCCCTGCGAACATGGCGCGGAAACACTTCTCCATAGAGGCTGGTGGGAACCTCGTGGACGAGGAACCTGAATCTGGCGCCGTTGCCTACCTACTGACAAACTCACCCCTTATGTGCTCTATGATATCTGTGGTGTCAAATAAAACTCTCAAATCAAGGAATTCAAGGGTATCTCTATTCCCTCCTGGGTTAATCCTTTCCAAAGGTAGTCTCCTTCTCCGCGTAAACCTAAATGCGCTGCCCCATTATGCTGATCGGGAAAGGCAATTGATTTTTCCAAGCTCTATAGCAAAAGTGCTAAGTTGGATTTGTACAAAATAGAAGAAAAAAGTTCCATTATTCGTAAATACGCGGTAGAAAAGGTAGGCGGAGAGTAAATTGGTATTTGCCGTTTTCTTGTATACACATAGATTATTACTACAACTGCTGCTAACTGCTTTACTTGAATATATGCAGTGTGATTAGATAATTAGACTATATCTACATCTACATTGAAGCCAAAACCTCGAGTTTTAGTAAATTATTCAATCAACATACATACCAGTATTCTTTTTCTATTAATAGTAATTTGTGCTCTTACATTCAGGATTCGCATATTCCAGGGGGTATCGACCGGCCGGAGATATTACGCCTGTGCCCGTGGAGCGTGTAGTAAATGTTAACCCTATCCCTGAAAGGCCATAATACTTTATTTTGTTACATCTTTAAAAACCAGTTATCTTGTCGAGGGCAACAATTACCATCTGATACCAGCAGCTCTTTAGGGCGCCAACCAACTCAGTCTCAAGGCGTAGGTTAGGACGTTGAAGAAGAAAAAAATTGCCCTATTGGCAGCGAGACGTAGCCGATCCTTATCCAGAAGGTTTTTTCTAATAGACGCTAATACGGGACACATAGAGAAGTCTGGTCTTCACTTCTTTAGTCTTTACATCACAAGCTACTGAATAGTCACATCCTAGACATCTAATGTCTAATCGAAATTAATCTTGCGAAGCTCTTATCTGAATAATTTTAGGTATCTTTAGGTATTCGCTCTTCGAATGAGTCAAAGTAACACTTAGCATTGCAACAGGAATCACTTTCATTCCCCCTCTAAATATTCTGTCAGTTGTCATGCCCGAATCCTTCGTCTATTCCTTTAGTGCTGAATATTAGCCTGCTGTTGGAAAACATTTTGATGTTTTTGCTTACAATCTTAAAAGTGGTTAAACAGTGCCCTGCAAATGCCAGCGTCGAGATTTTCACACCCAAAGTGATGGGCTGCAGCGAAACAGTAAACACAGATGAAAGAATTTTTCCACATATTTCACCATACAAGGCATCTACTTTTCGTGTCATGCATGTACTGATCGCTCACACCACGCTTGATTCTTGAGATTCATTTCAGCAGTACTCTCACCTTTAATGGCCCTTGCTCATGACTTAGGTATTTGTCACGTCCATACATACGTAAGTGCATGGCGCTTAATCGCCGATGGATGTTAATATGCGGCTTAATCTCAACTATCCATGTAAGTGCGATTATCTTATGTGTAGTATGTCGGTGGGTATAGTAGAATCATGAGTGTAAACTAAAACAAATGTTGAACCACCTTTTTCTTTATTATTGTTGTTAGTTTGGTAATTTGTTAAATTTTTTATAGCATTGCTTTTGCCGTGGGCGATTCCATCCATACCATGAGCTATTGAGCATTGTTTTGGTTATTGTTTCTATGTGTATTTAATATATTATTTGAATCATTTACATGTACAGGTATTTGAGAGCTCAGACGTACGCCATATTACCTTCAGCATTGTTCGGGAGGCAGTTTGGTATCTGTAGCCGGTTTCAGTCGCTACTTTCTAGACGGCATAACCATATCTCTTGGCACATGCCGAATATGCAGAAACATGCCTGTTGGCTAGTGCTTTCTTTCCTTAGATTGTTTTTTCCGGGGGTGCTGGTGTTTAGTTATTAATTTGTTGAGTAGTAAATAAAGTTTTGGTAAATGTGTTTATTTTTGATATGAAACAATATGTAAACATGATATTGCCGTCGAATAGCAAGATTAACGCAAAAATAGTTTTTAATATGTACTCGTATGCAACATAAGGCATCAGTTATGAACAAAAATAAGAACTATAATTATAAACAGAAATAAGAAACAATGTAATAAAGGAATGTTGTAAAATAAGAGTTAAAAATAGGATTCCTGTGAATTTAAGCAATAACTTTTTTAATACCGTTAGCACTCCTCTAGCGATAGCTTATCGTTATTCGTGCAAAACCACAGGCTTTAAATTATCATATAACAAAGAATGGCGTGTTTTGAACACTAAGATGTATACGCAACAAATTACCAAAACAAATGGTAAATTCTTGGTAAGTAAACATAAGAGGAATTCTGGAAATTGTTGACCGAGACAGGTTCAAACTTGCTTCGTATTTTGCTTTGAACTGGTGTACATAATCGTGTCGAAAATCCCATCCTACGAATTTTATAATCCGTAGTTGTCTCAACGCTGAAATAGACTTTAATCCCATTTATACGTAAAGTTCGTTACTCATTCCTATTGGAAACCCGATACCATATACCAATATCGATGGATAAATTTATTAAAAGGGGATCGGAAAGATGTTGCGCGCCCGAAACATAAAACCGCAGAACTGCTTTAATTCAAAGTTCGTCCGGATCCCATACATACTTATACATACACACATACCTACAAACATATTGCGGTGGTATAAAACATCGACGAGTCGAGGTCGGGGTTATTGGCCAATCCCAGAGATTTTAAGCCTGAGATATATGGATAGTCCTTTTTCCAAACTGCATTTTTAAACACCCACAGATAAGCATATACGATGAAAACTCGCCTCACGAGGCTTGAAACGGACCGCCCTGCGCGCGGGATTTTATATACCTTATAAGACTGACAACTTCCATAAATATTCACCTGTAAAATTCCCCGTTAAAAATCGTAATCTTTATGCGCGTTGTACTAGTGATCGTTCTTGCTCTTTTTCTCTTTACTTCGAATCGAACCGAAGCGATGGTGAGAATGTGTTTAAAAATTGCACAAACTGCGCAACGAAATTCATCACACGTGTATGCATGTAACTATGCATGTACCAGTCATTACTGCCCTGGTTGGTTGCTCCTAACAGCGAGATGTAACGAAATTTTACGCCCCTAAGGGCGTAAGTAAAAATACATTAATATTGCAATAGATGGCAATCGTAATTATTCTATACTGGTATTGACAATTATGGCACGTTCACTTGCGTTTGGCAGTGACTGATTGACAATTGTTCCGAAATCAAGTAACTTGCTATCGTTATTTTAAAATTAAATATAATAAAGGAGGTATGTATTAATACCATTTTATTGATATGCATTTGACTCCCCAATTGCTTTGTTATACAGTATTTTATTACATCTCTACTATACTGTTAAACGACTTAGTAACATAGCTCGCGGCAACTAGGGCCAACAATATTGCGGAAGTTCTTGTAAAGGAATGCCCGGTACGACCCCCTTCAACTTTATGGGAACAACCTGAATGTTTTCTCCTCCGCAAAAGTTTAAAGTTCCAATTGCCCATGCATATTAATATCTTTATAGAACCCCATTTAATTAATATTTGGTTTAGTTTGGACTAGTGTACAGCTCAATTTGCATTTATAAATAATGTTGATACTCAAGGTAAGTAAGTGGCACAAGTAACATTGAGAGAAGAATGATCGCAGTGTAAGCAAATATTTTTTGATCGATATCAAATATCAGAATATATTAAAGGCAGAATTAAGAAGGGTGGTCCAGATCTTGTGCATTCTTTTACCACTGAACATATACTTTCCGTCCACTGATCCGCTTTTTCTTATAATTGGACAAATAGGCGTTTGACATGGCGAGCATGTACTAGGATTATTGCAGAAGAGTAAAATGCAAATAGGTCAAATTTGACATTTAATTTTTTCAATAATGGTAACAAGAACTGTGGCGTACTGTGGCAACACATAATAACTTTTACACACATAAATTAATTAATCCGGGACAGCCGTTTCGCGGATCCCTTTGGAAAACCTTGGTGTACACCATATAGAAACTTTTTTTATTTCTTTAGTTTTCAAGTAGCTGTGTTTGTCGTTTGTTCGTGCTTCATTAGAAATCAAAAAATTTGGTAATAAGGCCTCTGGTTAGGAACAAAGACAAACTATCGAATTTCGATTCGAATTTTTTTCTAACTGGGAGCTTGTATGCGTCTTTACGTGTTATTGATTTTAAATATTTTGGAATTTCAACAAAATTCCACCGTCGATTTTACACCATAATTTTCCAAAAACACTAAAATAGTATAATTTTTACTTCTAACCAAAAGCCCAAAAGCCTAGACAATAATTTCCATGTCTCGGCCAAAAAATTGACGGAACCTCAATACTTCATACACTATTATAGCTTTTTAGAGGAGGAAACTCCCAAAAACATTAAATACGTTTTTAAAAAGTTTGTAGCATGAACTTCAATTAAAATTCAGCCTGACTCCCATGAAGTTAGTACCTTTTAGTCCGTACATATGTTGTATCAGGAAATTCTTTGCTAGTGAATAATAAATCGTCTGCCTTCCAAAAATCAGCATTATGATTATATGCCTGTTCTATTTTTACGCTTTTTGTAATTGTTAAAGCCATTACGGTTAAAGGTAGGCGATGAAATGGTTTCAGACTTATTTTTTTTAACAAAATTAAAATATTGCTTTTTTGCTTTTAAAAACGGCGCAATCTAGACGGTAAAAGTAAAGTTTCTTGAACGATGAAATTATTTTTTTTTATATACGATAATAATTGGGGAAAAAAGAATTATTTATAAACCCGGCAGGAATAACGTCTGAACTTACTTTTGGAGTCAGATTAATTTTCAACAAGGCAAACTCGATTAAATTGTTTACTGCACTACCTTTTTTAATATATTTCACGAGGTTTCATTTGATATTCCAGCAATTTCCTCAATGCAGAATATCATTTATTTTACTCACAATCAGTTTCTTACTTCCATCAACTTCTGCCAGACGATGAAATCATTTAGAAATTACTGCTACCAGCTAACTATAAAGGGTTAGTACCAACATTAACAAGTTAGCAAACTTTTTCACCGTGTAGTATAACAAAACAATTCAACTATTCTCTTGTTAGAGTGAAATTGATTCACAAGATTATAATAATAATGAATAAGAACTAACACTTTTTAGGGTATAAATTTGTTCATACTGGAACAAGAATCCGTTAATCATAGTTTATCTCAAACATTTTTCTGCGTGGAGGTACATTTATTACTATAAAATTATTGCAAAATCAGATCTTAATTATCGTCTAAAAGGAAATTTCCGCGTTACGCCAATAATTCTAGGTCATTGTTAACATATACTTTTAATTTCATTATTCCGCTGTTTGTGAATAAAATTCCAGCTTTCTAACAAACGCAAAAGTGACACTCTACTTACACATATCAAGTTAACCGTGTTTACTCGTTTGTTTTGCCTTGTATTAGCCGATGTTGTTTCGCACATGTTGCACTCGGAAACGCGATATTTCCGGTGTGTATGTGTGTACACGGGGATTCGTGCTCCGGCTACGGAGAAGGTTAAGACGGTCGGTATGGCTAGCAGAAGTCGATCTCGTCGGCCACCGCTGGGTCAATAAACTCGGCTTGGTCGCTGTCGGCAAACGCACTCTACAACATATACAGCATGTGGGTTCATACATATACACAGCATATATACGTACATAATACAAATATGTATTGTAGGTAGGTACTTACATGCATATGGGAACGCGTACGAAGTTAATGTGTGTGTTTCAATATCTGCTCGTAATGGAGATGTATTATGGTGCGTGCGAGTAGTTCCAGTAGCCACTTCGAAAGCATAGAATAAATATATAACAACCTTGGGCTATTATCTAGTCTTCTGTCAAGGATTTAACAACCTAAAATTATTTAAATTGGCGCTCTAAACAAATTTTATCGGACATCTGCTGTAAATACGTTCCAAAAGGCTTCAGTGATCGCTGTTTATTAGATCGTTTGCAGCAGCGAGTAGGTTGAACTACGTTGATAAATTACGTAAAAAAGACGTTGATTATATTTCGTGTAAGTTGTTTTCTAATTGGGTAGTTCTTATATTGCAGTCAGTGATTTCAAAGAATATTGAGAAATCGCGTCCTAACCACAAACATTTGCATATGCCCTATTTAAAAGATAACGCCTGAAATAAACCTTGAAACAACGATAATATGGAAAATCGTCGTTTCTCTTCGGATTGATAACGAACACAAAACTTAGCAACTTTGCCAAATTTAAACCTGCTCTTTATTTTCAATAATAAGCGAGATTCCTATTGTGAGGATTGAAAATGAATCAGTCCGCATAGAGTGATTTAGTTTTTCACCCATGCTAACAACAAAATAAGTCAGTATTCATCTTCATTCTCCACAGTCTAACCGTTTTCCTGTTTTGCTCTAATTGTAACATACAGAAGGAATCGCTTGAAGCCTATTATGTATTTGGTGGGCAATAACAGCTTCAACAAATTCAGAAGCTTACACGTCACAACATTACAGAAGTGATGCGTACCTGCTCCACAGCAGCGTTAGAAGTTCTTTTGGGAATTATGCTAAATTTCCAGATTGAAGGGATTAAACCAGGCGCTCTTACAGAGCATCTTAAAATTCTTGAAGATCTCAACATGAACTAATACGAGTTACAAGATAGTCATTGGAAGCTGTATTGAGTGGGCACCCAGCAAACCTCAATGCAAAAGAGAAACCTGGCCAGGGCACACAGACGGCCAGAAAATAAAAGAAATCGTAGCTGACTACCACCTAAAAATGCTTATGGGACTCCACACCAATATATTTCAAGCAGAGATTTCAGCTTTGAACTTGTATTCAATAAGGAACCGCGAGATAGATATACGAGGTGCAATTATAAATGTATTTGCTGATGGACAGTATTGAAGGCTTTTAGAGCCTATATATACGAATCTGGCCTGATACATGAATGTGTACCCAATCTGAGGCAATTGAGACCTAATAGCCACGTTACTCTCCGATGGGTCCCAAGCAAAAAGTCTCGCACTGGGAAAACGTGGGACAAAATCAGGCGAAGACATAAAAGATAGTGCTATCATTTAGAAAAAAGCACCTTAGACTGCTGGCGGGATCTTCGACAGGTCATGCAGCCCTATCACTTATGTTAACTAGCTGAAGATCAAATCCGTCGTCTCGGTCAAGAAATGTGTAAATGTGTTGTCAGCAGTCATACTCGATCAATACTTCAATAGGTCACTTCTCACCTCCACTAAATTAAAGGAAGAAGACCCTGGAAGCTTATTAAAAACATCCAGATATTCCATCACACAAAAGGACACCGTTACAATAGATTTGTTTAAGTCGGCGTGACTAAAGGTAATTAATACCGTAACCTATCCTTAATAACAATAATATTAATATGTCAATTTAACAAATTTCTTTAATCATCTCAAAGAGTAAATAGCCCTTTTTCAGTTTGAAAGAGAAGTGCACGAGTAAATCACAGAGAACCAGTAGGTATCTATACAAAAGGAATTGTTTTGTCACAATGGAGCATGTTAAGCGTGGGTTTATGTGCGTGGATATGTATTTTCATGTGTGACAATGGCATACACATATATACAATCGGTGAAGCACACAATAGAAATATGAGACTGCTAGTAAACGTTACGGCAACTACAGATCTCTCATTCTATTCTTAAAATAATGGATCCCGTAACGAATCGATTTCCAGCGACAGTAATTAAATGGATAGCGCCCTGCGCGATGGCAATTAAAATAATATTTATGTGTTATTGTTTAGTCCTATTGAATATTAATTGGATGCGGGCATATGCAAGAACGTTATCACGCTACGGGACTGGCACTGAACTGTCGTCGGCAGAAAAATGGCGAATAACACTATGAATTCATTTATGGAAGATGTTGCTTTCTATTTTAAACAATTAACTAAAAGACTCGCCTTCATAGTTTATTTACTATGAAACCCTTCATTTTGTTCATTCTGATAAGGATAACTTTTTCAATTTGCTTTTTTTATAATCTTGTGTTATGCGGAGATAAAAGAGATATGCGAACACGAGCATGAGCACAAAAGTCTTTCTAATTTCAGTGGAATGGAGCAAAAGAACAGAACCTTGCGAGAGGCCCTATCATAACGTGGTGACAAATGATTTTGTTATTGGATATAATTGAAGAAACATATTTAGTACTGAAGAAGTGGAAACCATTACCTCTCTTGGAGATGAAATGGCCATCATCTTCTTTTTACGATACTGCGTTGCCATTATTCAGATTGCCTTTTTGTTTCAACATATTGCACACATTTTCCTAATTTTTTGTACATTTGGATTGCAACTATCAGATTGTTCCTGCAAAAACATGTGCTGAGTATCTGGCTCCTGTAAATGCTGAAAAACAAACTAGACCAATGCAAAGCGATAAACAATTACTTAAGTTGACTTTCACAAATACATTTATAACATTTTAACGAAATACTCTTGCAACTTAGGGGTGACATATTTTTTATTGCAGCCAATGTAAGCGTATAATTGTTGCGGTGGAGCTACATTCTAATTTGAGGTTTTCTAATTTAATATAATGCCTGGGTGACGACGGCAATTCACCAATTCTCATTTGTTTTGAATTAACCAAAGATTTTGTGAGACGCGGAGTGGTGACGATATTTTAGCATTCTTCGTGGCGTGTGCGATAAGATCATGTCCATAATTTCATTGTTTTCGTACTAGTTGCGACACACGGCTAATAAAGTATTTAGCAAAAACAAAAATCGTATTGTATCGTGTTGTTTGTAAGTATTATCTACCTGTACCTGGAATTGTGCCCTACCTTTCCATTATTCTACACCCTAACATTAATTCATCATTCTAAATCAGTAGCCCATTACTTCTTTAGGTATCCATCATTATTATTAAATAATATTCCTACGTTGATAAAGTTATCTCGCATTGTTTGCCTACACGCTTCATTGAAACCTTAGCCTAATTTAAAACGTTTTGCCCACTTTACCTTCAACGTTGCTTACTATTCAGCTTAGTAATTCATGCATACATAATTGTCAAATTAACAGATGTTTCGATAGCTTTTTACGAATGATTACGAACAAATACCCTGCAGAATAATTGAGCGGTAGATAAATCAATAGATTAAAATTACCTACACATATACTGTTCTGTAATAAATTGGTACCGCATTAATCTAACAATAAGATTACGTTTTATCAGGATGTGTACTTGGAATTTTTATGGTGTTGTGTTATTAATTGCTGATGGCATATTTTATAGATGGTGTAATTTTTTTTGTAAAAGGTGGTTAAAAAAACGATTGCCGTGCTTATAGAAACAAAGAATGTAACAGCAAGTAGTTCAAACAGACAACCAGACACAGGAAGATGATTTAATTTGTTCAGTTATTAATTTCTGATTGCTATGCTGCTTTTTATGAACACCGTATCTTTTTATTTGTACACTCAAATAAGGAAATACCATCTGAAGCCTTCCCTGTTAGGAAAGAGGTAGTTAAGTAACCCGAATCTTAAGCGCTTGTTTACCCGTTGCTCTATTTTTAGAATAACAATTAATCATAACTCTTAATTTGGTTATCGTGGTACAT
Source organism: Marronus borbonicus (assembly GCA_902655005.2). Taxonomy (NCBI): domain Eukaryota; kingdom Metazoa; phylum Arthropoda; class Insecta; order Coleoptera; family Scarabaeidae; genus Marronus; species Marronus borbonicus. The sequence continues at coordinate 10,575,448 of LR737384.1, read as the reverse complement.
ACATCTTTTATCTTTTAATCCGATGTAATAAATTTAATAGGTATTGGTATCATACAGGAATCAGGTATATCCAAGGTGCGAACAAATAAAAATAGGAACAATGTTGCAGAACAGAATATGGAATTTTTTCCTCTCTAATAGTGCGTTGGTATTAGTTTAGTGGAAAAACCGCTGTGTAATTACTGGGAAAAGATGTGCATCTGGACTATGTGTCAAAACATTTCTTTTTTATCTTATCATTATAACTTAACCTTGAATCTTCATTACGGAATAAAGTTTAACAAACAGTATTAAAAGTGAACTATTTATTTACGATATTGAAATATGTTGATGCGAGAAGTGTGTTAATGTAAGACAGTGTTGACATTGCAATTACACATTAATTGTTTTTCCAGGGTAGAAAATGAAGGTGCGGATGGTGTCTTCTCCAAACTAGGTGAGTCTGTTTATTCGTTTATTAATTTGCCTTTGTAGTTTAATATTACCGCGCATTATTGGTATAAAATGTTGAATGTACGTAGGTAAATATGTATTGATAAATTTCACATGTCTGTATATATCACATACGATAAGATGGTTGCGTTGTCTGATATTATTTCCTCCCACTGTTTCATACAACGTACGGTTTTTCCTGAGACTTAAATATTTACAATGTGTATTGTATTGCTATAATTTGAATTTTTTAATTACTTTAATAGATATTTACGAAGTTATTCTGAAAGGTTTCAAGCCTCAACATGAAGATGGCTTTACTCGTCAAAAATATTCTGGTAATATGTTTGAAAGATACTTTTGAAAATGTCAGCCATGTTGGATACTCAGTTGTTGTTGTTGTAACAGTGTATGTCAGTCGATGATAGCGTTTCTGTAAAAATGGAAAAAATCGAATATCGAGCCGCTGCATTTCAAGTTCAGTACGTATACGCAAATTAAAACCGAGATGGAAACTCTGCATCATCATTTGCCACAGTGAAATTTTAGGCAGCTGAATTTTTTTCATACTAGTTTGACGATAAACGTTTGGAACGGTGAAACTGCAACCGCTACTGACAATATCGAAAAAGTTCACCAAATGGCGTTAGACGATCGTGGAATTAAGGTTAAAGAGATAGCAGCTGCCGAGAATATCTTGAAAAAAGCTATACATTGACTGGAGATTCGGACATGAAGAAACTAACCGTGCGTGTTCACTTAGGACTTAAAACGCATTCAAATGAAGTTTTCTAAACCTCCGTTGAAGCAGTTTAATAGGTCTTTCCTCAAACACAATTAGCGCTAAAAGACCTTAATTGTATTGTCGTTACTTTTCTCATCTGTTACTGATAGCTTTTGTTAGTTCTCGAACTACAAATTGCAATATTCTACTAGAGTTCGCCTGATAATGACAGAGAGAATACCGAGTAATGAAGAGGTACGTTATCATTTCACGGGAATATCGTTGGTTGGGGTTATATTTAAGGAACAAAACCCCACAAGAAATTCCACAACTTTGATCCCGGAAGGAACCCGTGATTTTGTGAAATTTCTCTTCCACAAAATATCGAAAGGTGTTATTGGAGGTTTTATGGGACAAGATATGAACGTTGTGTTTCAATTTGTGAGATATACTCAAAAATCTTCTTCGCAATCCGAAAGGTGATCCGATGATAAAATTGCATGTAGTGGCTGCAATTAAGCGTACATTGGACAAATGAAGCAGACGATAGACGCCAGATACAAGGAGCACATCGCATGCTACTGTTATGAAAAATGGATTCGTCAAGTGTAGCATAAACGAAACCGGTCGTAGTATTAAACTGGAAAACAAAATTAATTAAGAACGAGAGAATTAGACGATTACGAAACTATTTACATGAAAATGAATACAAATTTGCTGAATAGAGTGATAGAGTTACTGGCTCACTCAACTTTTATTGTTTCATTAAGGAAATGTGGGCACATGTTATATGTTTGGTGCTATATTTTCTTACTTACTTTTTCCGTTCATTTTCCGTATATTTTGCATGATTTAGGTTTATGGTATACAGGCGATGAAAGTAGAGACTTGTAAATATTTTTAAATTGGAGATAAAAGGTACATTAGAATTTGTTTTTTTTTCTCTCACGTCATTCGGTCTTACGGTTGACAATAGGAATCAAAGTGAATTCTCGAAATGGCTGTTCTGAATTAATCAAATAATAACTTGTGCGATTTCTTATGTTTTCAACTAAAATATTATTATTACTCGTATAAGAAAGTTTAAATTGGCAAAATGTTAACGTTTTTTTTTACTACGTTAGGAGCTGCCAAAGTGATTGAGAGAGTTTAAGGTGATGAAGTTCGAAATTTTGACATAAATTTTGCTTTCCTTTTATATTTTGAAGTAACAAACGTTTTAAAAAAGTAAGTAAGTAAGACTCCAGTAAAATCTTTTAGAAGTAGCTATAAACCTAAATATAACATACATGAAAATATGGAAGGCGTTGGATTGGTATCCCTGCTAGTAGAAGTAAACAAAGACACAGAACATTTTTGATAAAGGCAAAACGTTAGGTATTAAAACGATGCAGTCTTGTAATCGAGGATATTGTTTGCATACCAATACGAAACTTATATTCGAGACCGTAAAAGCACTTACAATGTGTTACATTTTTCCTACTGCTGGTCCAAAATTTCCAAAAAATATTGTTAAAGCTGCATATATTGTTATCTTACATATCTCAAACATATGTTAAATCATGTTAAAGATATTTCATTTGAAAAATAGTGTATGTACCGATGTCCCAAGCTTTGTGTTCTTTCAATTATTTTGAAATCAATATTAAAAGTTTCAATGTATATATTAAACAGAGAAACTACTAACTAAATTTTCAGTTTTCTTTTTGCATTCCTTGATTGCGAAAATATTGGAAGACTACAAAAGAAAATAACAAAAATTACTATAATTTTGAATAAAACAACTAAATAGACTACCGAATCTCCAAAATAAGCTATACTTCAATATTTGGACAAACACATATTGAGATGTTTCAATGAAAGATAAAATGGAAAAATCACGTCTTTTTTATTTTCAATTGTCTATTTACATTGAAAAAATGTTTATAGCTGTCAGTCCTCGTATGTACGACGTGTGTGCGTTTTAAAACTTTCCGTTAAGACCGTCTTTCCTTTCTTTCTAGGTGATGTAAAATCCCCTTCAACTCCTTTTTCAACCCACGCCTTGGGTTTCATTTTTCTTCTTTGTTTCTTCTAAATAATACGTTAAATATTTGTTTTTAATTAAATTACTTAAATAGTTTTGTCCAAACTTGTCTTATATCAACAATTTCCCATTCTACCTCCTTGTTTACTTCGTTGTCACAGGAGTGCCAATTCAACGATGATATTTTTATGGCTGGCCTATCGATGATCATATGCGATGTTACAGAGAACATTAAGGATTTTGTTTACTAAAGTCCACGTAAATGGCATTGTGCAAGATTTTGTCTGTTTCTTACAAAATACGAGGCTTATCAATATTTGGTGTTTTTTGTTTTTTACAACAAATATTATTAAAAGGTAAATTATTGAAAACAAACTGCGACTTTGTTTATACCTTATAAATTGATATTAACGTAATCTTTTTTATTTTAAGGAACGAAGCATTAACAGTATAAATTATCGAGATGGCAGAATTCCAGTGATAATTAAACATAAGTCAAATTCTGTAAATATAAAGTGAATGTTCACAATTGTTGAAAATTCAAAGTCTAATTATATACATGAATCGTATTAATTGCATGTACATTACAATTTATAAGGAATTTTGAGTAAAAATTCATTTGGTAACAACGATGAAATGTAATTTCACAATTACATCCCAGATAAGAAAGAAAAATTGAAATCATCTAAAGGAAGTAATTTTTGCCGCATTATAGCAGTAAATGTTATTAGAACAAGAAGGAGTAGCCTTAGTTTAAAGCTAGTTGCCCTTTTTGTAAAAATTGTAGACGATCGCTATTTCAAAGCGACCAAAAATGGAAGAATGTTCAAGCTGTGTTATTTTCATGTGTACCTATAGCAAAATACTGAAGATTAAGATATTTGTTTACGTCAGACTTCCGTTTCCTCCTTTTCAAAAAGTTTGTGAGCTACATGATGATCTGGCGGCAACATTGCGTATACTGAATCAAGCTGGTAATTTTCAATAAGAAAATAATCTGGATTTGTATATTACGACCAGATGAAACATCAACGACTGCGGTATGTTGTTTATGGTAAGACCTGTAGCTGAAGCATCCCGTGTGTCTAGTGTTTTTTCATAAGATATTTATGCCACAAGCTAATAAAATTCAGGTTTTTTTTATGATAGTTTGTTAGGTACGTGCATCTGTGCGTAACCTGCTGGCTTCATTCTCAGTGTGAGACGTCACTGGACACATTTAATTTCTTCTTTCGCAGTCGGCGTCTACTTATCTTGCTGTCGTTTCAACAAGTCCTTTATGTGCTCCCGTTTGAATAAGAAAGTAAGGAGTTACGACTAAGTCTGTTCTTCGTTGTACTATGCTTGGTTTAGTATGTGTATTAAAGCTTACGTAGCAACGTAAAAATTTATAGATCCAATGAATTACGTGCAAACGTACTGCAGCACAGGCCTATTTGTTACGAAGCTTAATTAATGCGGAATTGTTATCGTTTTGTAATTTATATGCGAAATGACTCAAACTCTACATTTGCTGTTAACATTTTGAAATTATTTTGTTTTCAGAAAATGTTTCTATACTTGCTTTATACTTTGTACATTCTGAGTTGGCAATGTTGTACGAGAGTAGACTGAAAAGTTTCAAGTTTCCTAAAAGTCGTACCAGTCGCTGTTAGTGTTTCTGTAAAAATAGAAAACATTGAATATCGGACCGTCGTTAAATTTTTGCAATACGCCTACGCAAACTAAACCTGAGATGGACTTTGCGTTTAAATTCATTTGTCACAATGAAATTTTGGACAATTGAATTTAAACGTGGTCGTTGTTGCGAGTTTGGTTGGCGATGAACGTTGAGAACTGCTAAAAACTGAAACCATTACAGATAATAACAGAAAGGTTCACCAAGGAATGCTAAACGAGTTGAGGTTACAGAGACAGCAGAGGTGGTAGGTATTTTGACAGACCATATTTATCATATATTGACTCAAGATTTGAGCATGAAGAAGATAACCGCCTCTTGGGTGCTGCATTTTCTCATTCAACACCAGAAACACATTCGAGTGTACATCTCCAAATCCTCGTTGATGTAGCTTAAACGAAATAAGTCGGAGTTTTGACGTCGATCAGTAACTGTGGACGAAATTTATTCGTAAAGCCAAGGTAAGTTGAAACAGTGACTACGAAAGATGAATAGGTTCCCCCATCGGACGCGAAAGTAAAGGCGACTGTTTTTCGGAACAGTCAAGAACTTGTGCTAATTAACTACCTTGAAATAGAAAGAACGATAAAAGGAGCATATTACATATGATTACTTGAAAAGATGAAGAGAAAGAGGAAGTTTTGTGCCACCAAAATGACCTACCGTCTCATTCGTCATTGGTTGCTATGGTAAAAATTCACGAATTGGGGTTCGAATTGATAAACCATCCACTAGACCTGGCCCTCAGCGGCGTTTTCTTTGTTTCCTGGGCTCAAAGTTTTGCTCGGAGGAGAGGAATTTTCATCGTATGAGGAGACCATTACGTTCGTGATACGCAAGAAGATACCAACTACTATTTAGACAGATTAAGGAGACGGGAGTATCACTGGGAAAAGTGTATAGACATACAAAGCTGAATTTAACAAAAAAATACTCGTTTTTATGCAAATTTTTCCACGATCCCCGCAATACAATAATGCCTGTGCACAATTTATTCGGCCCGTGATGTAGCGTATATTACTATCTATGTAATTTAAGATAACATTGATTGCTTTATTGTTGATTGCGTTTAAGATAACATTGATGAAGATTGACATGAATTGAAGAGATCACTTCAAAAACGTAGTAATATACAGTATATCCCCTTTAAAAAGCAAAATTGCATTGTGTGCTGGGTAAACTGAACATCTCGGCAGCATTTATCTTCAAACATTCGTTATTGAAAGTTTTTTCTCTAAATTGCACAAGGAAGAAATTATTTTCCACCCACACACTAGGTGGCCGCGCAGTATAACTTGCGTACGCATGATCTCTACTTTTTAATCGATTACTGTTCTAGATTTGAATTGAATGTAATGAGTATCTGTGCCACGCGCTATTTACTATTTATCTGTCTTATTTGAGAATTGCACTCGTAGGAGAGTAACTTTCACACCCGAGGCTTGTTCTCAATTAAGATATTCATTGCCTCGAGTTCACCGTGGTTATATAATCTTAAAACTAGTTTACATTCTTACCGTGGCAAGATGAATAAAATAAATAGAATTAAGATACAAAAAAGGTAGAAAAGCTGTAATACTTATTTGTCCTTTTTCCTCGATCTGTGGTTTCGTTGAATCAATCCGAGTTGTTCGTCCTTTGCCGTTAGTTAAATGCATCACTTATATAGCATATTTTCTTCTTTTTGATCGATTAATTTTAGTATAATGTAATAACTGTTTTCAGTCTTTTAACGAAAGATAAAGTCTGCATTGCGCAGGACATATTCATTTGCATAAATTCTGGAGAGGTATTTCGATATTTGCATAATAGCTGCATAGAATGTTCTTGTGACCAGTTAACACCCGGTACGACCTGCTAAATACCTGTATCTACATACGTAATTTAAATATGAAATGCATTTCGCGTGTCAGATTCATATCGCATAGATAAATGATACTATATTTATTAACGGATACCTTCAGTTCGTAAATTGTTTCGCAAAATACCTATATAATAAATTCGATAACGGCCGAAGGTTAGTAAAGTAACCGTATTGAATTAATGTTTGACCTAGCTGAAAAGCGTTTCCGTCCGGGCTTCCATTTACAAGGGTCATTCGGTGAATTTCCCAATTTTTCGTGTAGATGATGAAATTTCATGTTGAAGATATGGAACTGCAGGGTGAAATAATGAAAGTATTCGGATATTTGAAAGGAATTATAAACGATACAGTTTATAAGAAAAATCAGTTAAAAAAGAAATACGAAAATTTATAGGCGAAAATTCTATTGTATTGAAACTTTTACGATAGATTATTGTATATGGGGTTAGAGAAATGAGTTGGAGCAGTCAGTTGTACTAAGAGCCGAAATGAAAAATATTTGGAATGAAATATTCTTTTTGGGCTATTCAGTTTTATTTCTGGAGCGGATATGAACTTACTACAGGTATCGTCAATTTATTTTCATAGCGTACAGGTTGTCCCAAAAATACAAAACATATCAAACTTGCGGTTTTCAAATGCAACACCCTGTATATTATTTAATTTTCGATTTCTAGGATTGAAATAAAAGCGAGTTTCATGAAGAGTTTCCTCGCCTAAACCTAATGGCTTTTTTTTTCAAATTCGGACTGGAGTCTACTAATTGTTAATTAAGTTTTATGCTGCACATGCGAAAAATTTATTAACGTATGCAAGGTGTTTAAAAATTAAGTAATTGTAAGTTTTGAACATCAATAATTTGTTTAATTTAAATGGAACACACTGTATTGTATAGAATTTAATTGTCTATCGAATGTTATTATGCTCTTCTACAGCTAACACGTTTTCATGGAAACGCAAATCTTTAAAATGTAAACTGCTTTGTACATTACAAAATATTTTAAAAGCCGTTAGGTTCAGGTGAGTTAATCCTTAATGAAACTCGCTTTTATTTTGATCCTGGAAACTGGAGAGGAAATAAGTAACCTACAGGATGTTCCATCTAAAAATTTGTTTTGTATATAAATTATATTGAAGTATACAGACTGTTCAGTTTCCCGCAGCGCACGATGCAGGGTTTTGGGTTATATTATTGTTATTAGCAGAAACACTATGCAGTTGTTATTGGAACTAGAACATCTGTCTGCATCAGTCTATATCAGCTTAAATTATTCCAAAATTTATTTTTGTTTATCTATCGAACTCAAAACTATCATTCTAGATCGGCTTGTTTAGTCGTGTTGCTAACTCAGTTACTATCACGCGAATAGGCCTAGAATACGTTTCATATTATTTTAATGAATAAAATTATTGAATATATTAATTCATGTGGGATAGTTAAGATTCTCATCATAAATTTAATGATTAGTTTTTATTTATTATTTGGTTTCTTCTACGTGCTCTGGTGGTGTTTTTTTTTTTAATTTGAGTTATACCTTTTCTTATAGACTTTATTAGGTGGATTATCAATATTGGATTTCTTACTAACATTTCTGGGAAGTTTTTTTATCTATTTGCTGTTTTTCGCATTCCATCTTACACTTTCGAATGAATTGACCAATGGTTGAAGTGATTTGTGAATTTGATGATCATCCGCATGACATAAAACTCCAAGCATTGTTAAAATGGATTAAGTGGTCTAGTTGTTTTGATGATATTTTGTGAATCGAATAGTTTCTGATTGAATCCATTTCTCTAACTTACGGTATTTTTTTCCTTGCACACGATTTGTACGGTAAATTTAAGGTTCACTGCTTTTATTACTGAAAAACTACTTTTATTACTACAAGACTACAGGTGTGTCCAAGTTTATGGGGATATCTAAGATCGTCTAAGATTTTCTTAATTCTATTTAAGGGAAATAAACCAACATTAATCATTTTTCAGTCTGCTACGTAATATTAAAATTCAACACGCATTTTAATCATTAAATCTGTAAAGTGCCTTTTGGGGCTGTTACGTTTCTTTTCTTTTGAGTTTGATTATAAATATTTTAGGACAATAATTGATAATAATAGATTAACGCACCGAATTATTCTGAAATATAGAAAAATATGAGCTATACGGACGGAATTTATTAAGCTTACATAGTATACTGAATCAAATCACATCTTTAGTGACTTCTGAGGGCGTTGCACAATGATATTATATTACGTCATACATAGAAGGAAAGATATAGAGAATAGATGACCCTCTCGTTGCGATGGGTAGGAGCCCCTTCATAGCCACGATTGTTTTGCATTCTTTGAATTGTCTCTCTCAGAGAATCGACTCTTTCTGTTCCAAGTAGGACAAAAATCACTTAGATAAACTCAACGTGGCTTATTCGATCCAGTGTTCGAATTGGACGAACGTCTTAAAAACTAAAAAGGAGGGTTTCGAAACATAAGAGCGATGTGAGATGCAAATTATCTAAAACAGCTTTTAACAACTCATTGTAACGTATACAACCATAAATTGTCTTGGATAATATTAAGATCCTTGATGTTCAACGTGATCAAGAAAGTTCGCCACTTTCCGTGCGCTCCATAGGCGTCGGTATGGGACTGATCGTTTGGGCGTGTGATTCCTAATATATACCCAAATTTATGCTTCGAATATTAGAGTATGCGATAGAGTGCGGACGCGAGACGACTGTGTTACCTATGTAAGTATAGAAGTAGAGAGAATTATTCTATTTGGAAGAATGAAATGTGCATTTGGTTTCCTGGTATTAAAGCAATATCCATAAATATACGAAAAAATGGTCGTTTCCTTGATACATATATGCAGCACGTCGCTACGCTCGCGTGCATTCCAACCGGCCGCCAAACACATACCGGATGCGTTACTACTGTTTGCGCATATATTACAAATCACGAACGACGACTCCCTTACAAACACCTATGAAGCGCACGGAGAGTGGCGAACTTTAGCGATCAATGTAAAACAAGCACAATTATTCCAGATTATTTAATTAAACTTGTATGGTGCGGAGTGCGCCGGTGCTTTAGCGTTGTTTGCCATACTGCTCCACAGTCTTTGCTATCATTATTAAAAGATTTTTTTATTGAGATGTGTTATAAGTTAGACTCTATTCCCTTTCGTGAGAATGTTAAGTATCTCCCTCAAACTCTATTTTTCATTTCACTTTCCTACAAATATTAATTATTTAATGTAAATTTTGTTCCAATATTAACCTACTAATCTGTATGCAATTTCAATATTCGATTGCACTACTTATATTTAAAAAAATACTTATCTGTGGACATTTTTATTTATAGAAAATTTAAAAAAGGAAAAAATTGTATTCCTTCTCTGTATCTGGAACTTTGAACATATACGGAATTCCAATTAATAAGCACTTTTCAAGTAAATTTGATGACTATCTACAATGCCTTTGAATTTTCCATATACAATTATCATATGTTTTTTAAGTTTTAATGCTTAAGGAAGCCTTTATTTAGGATGAAAGTTTATAATTTTCACAAAAAAATAATTAATAACACGCGGTGTCATCCGTCTGTGACCCAGCCCTCGGAATTATAGGATTTTAATTTAAGCGTTAATCAACTAGTTTATTGTTAACTTCCACAGATATTCACAACCGTTCTTATGCGATGTGCATTTAAGATGTCAGAACTCTTTTAATTGATTAGGGTTCAGCTCGTCACTATAAGTGTGCACCGTTTCAACTTACAACAATAATAAAAATAAAATATCTACCCAACGTATTCATTTCTTTGTTCACGTGAATCACGAGTCCGTAATATGTAAAGTTTCGTGTTATAATTTTAGAAACCATCCGCAGCGTGCGAATGATGTATTGGACTATGGGGCTTGGCTTCAGCATTAATTATGAAGGCGCGGTCCCTGCTGCCATTTGCCGGTGCATCACGAAACGAAATTTCGACTCCCGTCGCGTCACCGTCGAATTAGTTATGTCATTCTCTCCGATTTGCCCGATAGCGCCTTGCATAAAATGCGACTTTAATAGATACACCGAAGATAATTTAATTATGTGTAATGACGAAGCCGTGGTTTGTCTTTACTCAGTGGTAGTTTAGAGTTATTATTGTGGGGCTCTTTAACAAATACAAATAGTAGTAAGTAAGAAATAGTTATTGTTCCAACGGGAACGTCACCAAAAAAGGGTAAACTACATAAAAATTATTTATATGCCAGCTCATTTCTTTTTTTAAAGTATAACATACATAAAAATAAAATGCTTACACCGAACCACTGTAAAGGGGGGTTAACATTTTATTGTTTATGCGTGCTTTTACACTTCTAACTTCTAATATAGTGAATCGTAGAGATAGAGGAGGCCAAGGTGTGGGGACTCGGCTATGTCAGCCTCTGCAACATCACATTAGCCGTTGGTAGAGCATTACCCGACCAAACTTCGATGCATGTGAGTGAACACCGTTAACTACGTGCTAATTATACAGATTATTTTGTGTATTATAATAAACAGCCTTCTATGATTTTTAGACAAAAAATGCGTGTTTGATTGTTTGTAAATCACTAATCGCATCCATTAATTCAATATTTAAAAAAATTAAATTTTTGCCTGTTTAATGTATGGAAAACGAAAACTGAGCCAATGATCTTTGTATTTAAAATTCCACACCATACATTAACTCTGTGTGAATATTGTCTTTTACAATTAATTACAAAACCTGGATTATCTGCTGTCCAGACTTTGCAGTTCTGTGATGAAACTGCACTGTTCGTGGTGAATATAGTCAATGGCTCATGACTATTGACTATATTTCTTTTTCAGAAATCCTCTCTCCTTCTTCAAGAGCATGCAGGAATTTTGGCTTCTAGGGTTTGATTTTATGTTCCAACAAAATTCCAAATATTAGGATGAGATATTTAAATTTACCGTACTCGTACCTCGTAAGCTTACGCCAGGATTACCATATCTTGCTAATATTGCTGCATCGCGGTGTCTTCGATTATTTAATTGTCTTGACCTACTGACATTTGCGGTAGCGTTGAAAAGGCGAATGAAATGTGCAATTACCCTCCATGAAGTGGTGGACGTTCAGGATGTTTTGCGTTAAACTCGATAGGAGCCTCTCGGGTGAAGCTTACATTATCACCAAGTCGAATAATTTCTACCTTTCGTCATCACTAATTTAAAAATTTCCTGCCACTTAAGTAAATTATTTGATAGCTGCCGTTTTAGATAATTTTCAATTGTTATGATTGTGCGTTGCGCACTTGATATTTGAGATAAGAATTCTTTTGAGTTTACATAAAAATGTAGAAAAATTAACATTTTTCGATGTTTAGACAGACAGATTTAGACATACAAAAATATTAATCGTAAAGGCCTCTATCATGGGTTAAAGTTTTATAATAATTGCAGTATCAGTAAACAATTTATTTAGATACCTTCAGGTAAACTGATACACACTGTGCATGACTGTTGGTTGTGTTAATATTACACCACAGTTTCTTGTAGGATCTAAAATGTTCTGTAAATGTTTGATGCATGCAGATGTGTTGCAACATCTCGATCGACATCTATTTATTTAGATATCAAAAATACACTAATAATTTATTGTCCGTCTAGAAAGTATCCGGACTTTATTATTTTTCTTAATTTTAATATATTTCTTTTGTGTTACATCCTAAGACAAAAGTAATGCATCAAGTAAGTTGGGCCGACTGTAGACCATAACAAAAATCATATAACACCAGCTGTCAAATATTGTTGATTATCAACAGGCTTAATATTTGTGAAATAATGGCGCAAGTAGAAAGAAGAAAGTTGGTGGAATATTTGTATAGAAAAGGTGCTCAGAACGTTAAAAAATTAGTGCAGTTGACTGAACTCGGAAAAAGTGCACAATATGAGACAATAAAAAGGATAAAAAATTCGAGAGATATGAGCCATGGACCAGTTTCTAGAAGACCGCGTAAGATTAGCGGAAACAATCTAAACGCTTTAGTGAGTTTAGGACGACAAAACTCGCGCCTAGGGTTTCGAAAACTGGCTAACAGATTTGGAAATCAACGTCAAATAAGAGTGTGTCCAGAAACTGTCCGCATTTCACTGAGAAGGTAAGGTTACTTATCAAGGAAACCAACAAAAATCCCTGCAATGACACCTCTACAAAAGCAACGAAGAATAGATTGTTGCCAACGATTCCGAGACGATAATTTTAGTGATGTTTTTATATCTGACGAAAGTTGTTTTCAGCTTGGTGCAAATCATTTAAAAATATCAAGAGAAAATGCTACCGTTCAAATTTCCAAATTTCCTACAAAAATAAGGGTTTGGGGAGCAATCTCTCAGCGTGGTGCTACACCTCTCTGTATAATTGATGGCACCGTTAGTAGTGCAAAGTATTGTGAAATTCTTCTTGAAACGGCTCGTACTTTATATACCGAAGGGTGGCGTTCTCAATAGGATAATGCAAGATGCCACACTTCTGCCTACACTAAAGCTTGGATGCTAGAACAAAACTTGGCAAGAATTCCATGGCCAGCAGCTTCCCCAGATCTTAGTCCCATCGAAAACATATGGGGATCAATGAAAATTGAAGTAGAACGAGCAGCGCCACGAAATAAAGAAGATTTGATTCGGTCAGTTTTACAAGCCTGGACCACTAACACCGAAAAGTATAGCGCTGACCTCGTTTCGGGATTACCTGAACGTTTAGTTAAGTGTTTACAGTTAAATGGAGATTGTGTTACTAAATGAGATGAATTATTTGTTGTGATTTTATTATTCAAGTAATAAAAATATATACCGTAAAATTATAGCTGTGCTTTTTGTTTTCCGAATACTTTCTAGACGGACTATACATATATGTTGCTTCCATCAGTGAATACTGAAAAATCGACATTTTCTTGATTTACTGATGTAATTAAATTTATCTAATGAAATAAAAGTTTTATTAGACGCCTGTAGGACTCGAACTTACATAGGATCGTAATATGTGATGCTTACAAATTTAATGATTAGGTGTTTTTTGTATCGGTAAAATCAAGGAAATATCGATTTGGATACTGTAATGCTTCGATTATTGGTGATTTATCAGAAAAGGCGCTGAATCCATTTAGAGAAGAGTGATTTTGAACACTTCCTTAAGATTAATAAAAAAAATTCTATTTGTATGTAAGTATCCATCTAGGAGGATTTCTCCTTATTTAAATAGTAATTTAGAGAGAAAGTTTTCAAATACAAAATATTCGGAATATACGTTAGGCGAATAGGCTACATGTATTTTTGCATTTTTAGAAAATATAATGGTGTTTATAATCACCTTCTTATGATGCGATTAGCGTTACATATTCATTAGATTGATCAGTTACTAAGCACACCAAAAAATACATGCTGCTAATTTATGCAAACAAAACATCATTCAAATCGTGTGAATAGCAAGCCACTCCTGGTAATAAGACTTAATTAAATGCACGCCAATACTTTTCTTTAATAGATTTCCATTTCGCCGCTACCAGCAATTAAATGAAAAGAAAATGGCATGATTATTGCAGCTAAGTGCTGGACCATATAAATTTTCCTTTCAAATACAAAGTTGTTTGATTACAATTTTGTAGTAGATTACACCCACTACCCCCTTCTTTTTTAATAATTTTTTTAAACTTCTGTTCTCATCATCTTTTTTTTTTTTTGAAATGAGTAAGTGATATGTAAGTAACAGCATTGCTACAGGCTAGGTGTAATACGAAAGTATTAAACGCCTTACTGCTTTTTATATACGTTTATTGTTGAATAAACTATTAATTAGACAAACAGATCGGTGGTTCAGTGGTAAGGTCTCCTCCTAACTGTGGCAGAATTAGACGCTATTCGTCCGAGTCCTACGATATTTTCTTGGTAAGTCTGTTAAAATGAACAATTTGCTGCGCGTCGTCCTATACGGCGACGGGGTGATAGTAACAAAGTCATTGAATATTCCACACCTACAATCGACACATTAGAAGGTTCGTAAGGTTATGACAAGCCTAAAGCTATATGTCCCACTGGACCGTTGCCACCGGTTCTTGAGAAATTATTTAGAATCTTTCTGCTAATTTACGAACATCTTCCATCATAAATCTTACATTTCTTGCTACGATACTGTTCTTCACGGTAGCCCCGATCAACTCGATAGGGTTGAGATTGGGGTGATACGGTGGAAGTCTCAAAACTGTGTCTTTTACATTGTAGAATGTTGTCGAATTTATTTGTTTTACATTGATCCTTATCGCGTTTAATTACTAGCAAAAGGAATTCTTTTTAGTGTTAGCCAGTCAGTCGTTTTGTCCTTACTTCTTTATTTCTTTATTCATTACTTCTTTTTTTTGTGTATTATGACAGGGCGGAATGATAGTAACCAGTTTTCACGTCGGATTTGAACATCAGTAGAGCGTTAGGAATAAAACCTATTTTGTCTCCTGCATGCATTATTATTAGCCTGGGTCCTTTAGAAATATCCTTAAAAAGACCGTTTGCACTTTCGCTCTTTCACATCTTCTTATTACTGTGTGTACATCTCGGAACTTAAAAATCATAAATCTGTTAAAATCCTTCTTAATGGCGTGCTCGATCCATTCAGTTCTAATTCGTCATGGATCTTCTGGCGTAAAGTCTGTACCGTAACACGCCACGCCGCTCATCTGTTCCATGAAAAATTCTGACACCATCCTTATTTGATATTCCGCTATTGACACTATTGTGTTTTGGTCTCTTCTTGCAAGGACTTTTAAATATTTTTTTCATCAGAATTTATTGCTGCATTTTCTTCTTTAACAATGTTTTCAATTGTTCGCGCCAACACACCAGTTGCATCACAAATTCATTATTTTATCTCACTTCCTGCCATTGAACTACTTTTCGGGTTTGAGCGTGTATCACCTTCTGATTTTCAAAACGCCGCTTGCAAAACGCCGCATCTCCACCACTCGCCATCTCTCGTGGCACAGATATAAATACAACTGAACTAAATTTCAGCTTAGCTATTTTTTTGCCATCACATATTTTGTTCTACCTTCTACTTATTATTTGAAAATACACGATCGCTCATGAAATTAATCGAGTTACATAAAACAAGCTGTAAATGATCTCGCATGAACTTCTAAATTCCCATGTAAGCTGTCGCAATATACAGATAAAGCAAGTATTTCGCATAATGCCGTTATTTCGCATAACGGCGAGACAGTGGTAATATTTATACATCGAACAAAGAATTAGTAATATGATCAAATAACAATAAAATGTTTAAAATTCTACCAATATAATGTCGAAATTTGCCGTACTGTTCCATAGTCCTTGCTATCATTTCTTAAAAATTTATTACAAACTAAAAATTTAAATGATAATTATGTCAAATAATATTGTGTGTAAGTGTACGCATTTCACACACTTTTTTTTATTTCACTACTTCCTTACATTTTCGAGTTCCTCGATTAAACCTATGAGCTGTAGTGGATCAGGTTATTTCATCGGTGTTTTAATACATGGTTGAAAAAAGGACGTTGAAAATGGATACAAGTTTGGAGTCGTAGCAGTGTATCGCTTCAGCGTTTAGTTTGTGTAAAACTCGCACGTTCTCGTAGGGTAATAGAAAGTGTTCTCGTAAAACCGTAAAGAAAATAGGAATAAATGGAAACGGTGCCTGGTTCTCTATTTATATACATAACTCGAACCTTCGCGTGGGTAGAAATACTTATCGTGCACTGTAAATCCGGTTGCAAGCTGGCAAGTTTCTCCCTACCTATCAAAATTGTATGGTAGGCGTGCATTATTTCAGTTTGCATAAGTACCAGGTCGCAACTTTTGATAACCGCTGCTTCAAAGGGTGTTGGTACTACACCTTACACAATATTACGAATAGGTGGCCCATTCAATCTGCAAATAATGGTGATATAACAACTATTTGTCTAGTCAATGAGGCAGTGCATTTTGTGTATCTGTATATCTACATTATATGGACATGTCATTCGCTAATTAAGAAATTAACAAGAGTTAACTTTAAAGGTTAAAAGTCCGCTGGGGTTTGCTTCATTCATTAATATTTGTTTTAATGGTGGCTTTATGCACAAAATTAATTTAAATTAACATAGTTCATGCAGGTACCTGTACATTCATTAAATTATTATAATATATGGTTGTTGTTATTCCTAATCTATGTAGTAGGTTAGTCAGAAAGCAACCCAACAGAATCGATAAGAACATAATCTTGATCTTCCATTGCTTACAATATCTATAATAAATTCCCAATTATTCCAAACAAACGCAACATAAACATAAATGTTTATCAAATATTAATATGAAGTTAGGTTATACTCACTAATATTAAGGTCTTAGTTGAATTTTCCCAATATTCTTAATTTAAGTGCTAATATAATTTAATAATTATATTAGCACTAAAATTAAAAAAATATTATATTTATATATAATACCTGAAGAGCCGTTTTACATATTGAGTACTGAGTAATTTAATCAAATTTATTGAAAAGCTCTTCCCAAAGTGTGGTTGCTACTAGGCCTAGAGTAGCTCTTGAGATTGGAGGAAATGTTTTGGCATATTTTGATAGTTGTGGGAACCTTGAACTGGTACTTGATTCTAATTTTGGATTGTATAAACACCTTAATCCTCTAATTAGATTTTTATACAATATTTCTTCTTCTATTAGCTGATTAATTTATTTTATCTAAAATCTAAAAAAGACAGAAAAAAATGCAGATCGTTCAAAATGTCTGTATCAGATTTGTGTTTGGACTGTGTAGTTGGGATCACGTTTCTGCCGCCGGAATATAGGTTGGATGGTTGGATTTGGAGCATAAATGGAAATTGTTTAACATATATAATTTAATAATAAATAACGTCTGAACCGAGTGTGTTTTTGGAAAGTTTACTAGATTTGGCGAATTGCACCGTGTTGGTACGCGGAATGTAAATTCATTTTTAGTTCCACGTCATTCTACCGTAATGTTTCAGAGAAGCTTTTCATATTATTCTGCGAAGCTTTATAGTATTTACCCCAGCTACTAAAGTTTTTGAACATATGCAACTTCAAAAGGTTTATGTTAGCTTTAAGTTAAGTAAGAGCTATGTGTAGAGTAGACAAATTCGGATGCGCACCATCGGCGCAGTTAATGAATGGTCTCTCGCATGCGAAACACTGGTCGGTATCTACTTTGCTGCCGCCTGGAGCGTACTGCTACTAAGCAGTGAAGTACTCTGCGTTCTGTTTTTAATAATGTCGAAGGTACGTAGATTGACAAAACAGCTATCATTAAAAGCAGTGGATAGGTTCATTAAGGATTGTCCGGATTTGACTTACGACAGCGTAAAAATTAATTGTTTAGTGTGCGATATGTATCTAACGTGTTGGTCACAAACACATTGTAAACGGCATGTGCAAAGTGCAAACTGTGATAACATCAAAACCGGCGTGGCCGCAAAATACGAACAATTCCTGTTTGATCTATGTACAATGATGATTCGGTGTAATCTGGCGTTTACTTTGTTAAACAACGATTCATTTATTTCATTTTGGAACAAATACGCCGACGCTTTGTGCAAAAATGGTTTTAATTTACTTACAGTGTATTGTGTTTGTATTTACTTTAAAGCGCATTTTGAAATCCCGTTTTCCCCTCTTTTTATGTTAACGTTCCAAATCCTTTCTGGTTGTTTTCTTTAGCTTCTCGAGTTAATGTTGATGAATGAATATGATACTGTTGATATTTTGTCAACATTGAAATTGAATAATAAAAATTAAGGAATTGAAATGCAAGTGCACAACTTATCTCAACACCGTAAAAAATCGGGGGGTCGTAAAAATAATTTTATGGAAGGTAGACTTTTTGTTTGCAAACTTTTACGCTGAAGAAAATTTTTTAACACTAGGCGCGACAGAGTGTAGCCTTGAGTCAATAGTATTTCCTTATCATTGTTCATTTTACATTCCTGCAATTTAATTCACTATTTGAAAATAAGAAACGACATTCATTCAATGTGGAAAGGATGTAAATTGCCTCTGATTATCTTAAGTAACGCCTCAATTTTGTAACTGGGTTCACGGGTTATTGCTTATACGTGGGCCATCTACGCTGCAGTTGTAACAGTTCCTTATTATTATCTATCAATTTTAATAGCGCAGTTCAAGGTGTTGATGTAAGGTTAGGTGTAGTAAATGTAGATTACATTTAAACTAAAACATTAAGCGGATGTGAATTTTGTAAAATGACAGATGGGACGACCACGTGTGACAATATATCAAAACAGACAAGTTCTTTTCGAATAGCTTATTTATGCGGGATATCTAGATTGCTATTAAGGTAAGCTGTATGTAAGATGGCATATTTGCAGTATGGTTTATGGATAAAATGTGTTTTCGTAAAAAAATATATCGTTAAAAGCTAACTTCATTTCTTTTTTTCTACCCGAAAAGCTCTCCCATGTTTACACCCAAAACTATCCTATTCACATAATGGACATTGTAAAATGCGAATTTACACCTAGTACATTATATTAAGTCGACGGTTCAAATAATTAACATTAATTTTTTAAGAAAATTTAACATCCATGAGAAATACTTTTTACACGTGAAATTGTTTGGTAAAGGTACACTCGTGAGTGTAGACGTATGTGTACCACTTTCGTGGGATAATGTTGATATAAATTTTGAACCCTCTGTCCATTTTCTCGAAGTGGAATGAGTGGAAAAAAGCAGAGCAGACATAAATCTCAATTAGTTGAGGAGCCAACCTGAAAAATATAAGAAAAAATCTAATGATTACAGGAGCTGCACTGTTGGTAGCTTACATACCATACATGCTAGAGCTGTTCTGCACTCTATTTTTTAAAAGTAAATAAGTTTAAAACGGTGATTAACAGGTATGAAAATATTTAGTAAAAATGGCCTCAAAGTTGAAAGTAAATTCTAAAATTGACGATAAAAAATCTATATTTCTGACGACTTCCGGTGACCGGAAGAGTAATATTACTGACAATATTTTTTATAGAGAGGCCACATGTCTATGCTTAAATAACAAAATTTTAATATGAAATTATCACAAGCTTTTAATGAGTCTGTTTCGCGAACCAGCTTGTATATTATTAATTTCACATTTTAGTTAATAAATCTCTTGAAAAATTTTAACCGCCTTGTACCAGGTTGCGGCGTGACTACTGGATAATATTACAAGAAATGATTTACCTCCACTTGAATGTTGTGGTAAACTTAAACCATTTAATGCAAATTTGTCACTTCTATAGTTTCCACAAAATGAAAACCCATTTGGCGCTGTCGTAAATAACACACGCTAGGTGCTAGGTGACACGTACTTCATGTTTCATTTAATATCCAAGCAGCTAAAGCTAATATTTTATGTCAATTATATTCTTGCACTTTTATTTGACGATAGTTTGCTTACCCGGGTCGTCTGAGTCCTTCGCTCCTTTTATCTTGTCGTCATTTATGTCGTAATTCATTTGGAAGGGGTAAAAATGCGAAAGTGGTTATCGTGCTACCTTATACGGGACGAGAAATTGCCTTGCAAATATATGGTGTGCCGTTTTTAATTTACATCATAAACATATAAACAATCATTAGGTTTGCAGGTTTTTTGTAATATTGTAGGTATTATAAAATGATAACATGAACAATAATCCATAATCTATAATACATATATACAGGCAAATCATCTCCGCTGGATCCGAGGATTATGGCTTTGAAAATTGAAATTTTTCCGAAAGCTTTCCATTCTGCCTATGAGGTCTGATTGTGAGCACCTCTTGAAATATTGAAATGTGCCTATTTATAAGTTCGCAATTGTTGGATTATCTATGATTGCTTTCTTGAGATTTAAGTTCTACAGGAAAATATTTCGAGGTACATAAAATGTCTTTTTAAATTGTACTAAGCATATTCAGAGTAGGCTGTTGCTTCACTAAATTTTGAAGTATGTTTCCTTGTAGACTTCCACGGTTGTTGTTTTCTGTTAAAGAATTTAGGTTTCCGGATTGAATTGCATCTGCCGACGTTTCGCTCTCAGTTAAATGGAGCTTCTTCTAAGTTAGTGCATGTTGTGTCGCTACTGTGATAATAATGATTGTGGTCTCTCGGATAAGGATGGGTAGGAGGACGGAGCGCACGAGACGGATTGTAATTGAAGGTTCGGATAAGAGAGATTTCCATCGAAGATGTAACACGTAACGATCGTCTTTATTGAGATTGTTGGACTGTTTGTAGAAAATTTGAGAAGTTATCGAAATCTACAAACATTCCAACAATCTCAATAGAGACGATGGTTACATGTTACATCTTCAGGGGAAATCTCTTCTATCTGAATCCTCTAATCACAACCAGGCTCGTACCTCCCGGCCCCCTAACCAACCTTATAAAAGTGGTCCACAATCATTCTCCGCACAGCAACGACACATCTCAGAAGAAGCTTCATGTAACCGAGAGCTAAATGTCGGCTCATGCAATTACTTTGAAGTATATTACTTGTATTTTTTTGCAACTGTCTTTAAAAGTTTTCTCTCTTTTCTAAACTTTCCTAAAATGAGTTCTGTTGTTGATCATCCTAGTCATTTTCACATCGATTTTTCCTCATTCTACAATAGGTTCCATCATTAGTTTTTGCTAACATTCCTGTTTCTTATCACGAACAACATTCTAAGGAAAGAAACACGCGATCGAAGTGTTCCTTAGCCCTTCCCAATATTTCTCTCTACTTCCTCTAATATAACTGAGAAACATGATGCTATAAAGGACACATTAGAAGAAACCTCGAAGTGTGATATTAGGTGGATTCAGGTTTTACGAGTGTATTTAAAGGAAGGTTGAGATTACACTAATAAAGCTAATTCAAAGCGGCTAATTGTGTGGAAATTTACTCGCTTAATTGCAGCCAATTGGAAAACTATTTCTAAAAACGAATAAGAACTCTAAAAAAAATCAAAATAGAACGAAGCTGCGAGGAACAAAATTTGTAGAAAAATTAAGAAAAGAACTCTTTTAACTGGAGTTAAACCGACACTATTATTAATTGTAGTTCGGATTGCAATATATTCTCATGGTGTAATCTATGAACAAAGTTGCGTAGGAATAAAAAAATCACATGATACAATAAAAAGTAGTTCCTGAATTAAATTACCGATATCCTCAAAAATTATGATAATAGACGACTAGTTTTGTTAACTATCCATTAACCAGTAATTATATCAATTCGTATTTAAAATTTTTAAGGAAAATATATTCTCTATTCAACAATATTTTTAGAGTCGCTATCAGCATATTATGCATATGGCAACGGATTGAAATTGAATTTGTTAAGAAAATTGTTATGCTTGGACAGGGAAACACATTTCTGCGTGCAGACATATCAATGATAGAACTTTACATTTACACGCAAAGATCCAATCACATAAGAGATATACTTATATTGAAAACGAAACCTTAGATAACCGAACTATTCATCCTTTAGATTACTTCAGTCGATTCACAACGCCAGGTTTCATTCTCGTCGTTCCCTGACGCTGTGGTTGGAAATACTGAAGCGTAGCTGCTAGGGTGGCAAATCAAAGAAGAAAATCGCAACTTCGGAACTTGCTACTTCCATGTTTTCAAGAAACCAATGTTCAGTATTAAAATTCGATCTTTTCTTCTGCATATTTGAATTCTATTTTTGAATATAATACCAGTAGAAGAGAATTCCTTTCGAACCAATTACAACATTTTAATTTATGTAACAGCACACAATACATTTTCACAAAATGTTGATGTCATACAAAAACATTAATTACCGGATTTTACTAATCTCGCCGGAATACAATAAGAAGACTTAGTTGAATAATGCATTACCGTTACCCGAATGGAATGGTTATGAAACCTACGAAACCGTATTACGCAAGCTGGCCGTAATTTATGCGGAAAATTAAAAGTTCAAGTTCACTTTTGTTTAGCGTAAATTATTGAAATTCTCACGTGCTTTTTTTCTACGCCAGGTTGTAAACATTAACATCTTATGTATGTAAGCCGTGGAACTATAATTTTCCGACTAATTATTCGCTTCGTGATTTTATTTTTGTAAAATTGTTACTTCGGTAATGAAACTTTATTTGACACTCAAAATCATCGAGTATTTTTGGCACAAGCACCACAATTTTGATAATTTCTATCGACATCAAAATTTAAATTTCGGTGATTCATAATAGAGAACGGATGCACACCATTAAATTGAGAAACAGATCTTTATTCCTAGTATGGGTTGTTTATTATCTTATCTTAGTATTCTAAATAATTGTAGCTAGTAACAATATTGGATTATTTTCTTTACATAATCATTTACATTTAATCTGGATTTAATATTTTTAATTTGTTTACGGTTATCTCAATTTTGTAGAAGTACTTGATGGCAGTTAATATATTTTCGATTGACGATATTAGTTAAAATGTGCAGTAGAAGTAAATACAAGTAAGTACAAATAGTAAACGCACTTTCGTATCAAAGAGATTATTTACCAAATTGACTGCAACTATGGTCGCTGGCGTAATTAATGGGTGGACCCTGAAAAAGTCTTGGGTCCACTTAGTACCGATAACTTGTTAACCGAATTTGATTTATGGATAAATAAATTAAATCATCTGTGTCTGTGTAAAATCGTAGAATTTTTATTTATGAGTATGCTGCCGTACATTAGAATCACATCAAGTCCACTTTAAATATTCTGCAGCCCATATGATGTCCATTTAAAAAGCTTAGCTGGTTAATCATATAACTAATGCCCCAGCATGTATTTACCGACAGTTAGTGATTCTGAAAATAGCTCTACATAGATTTTCAGACTCCGATATCATTCATTAGTAAATATTATGAGAAATAAATTATATTAATTCTGCATTAGATGTTTTTAATAATCTTTGCTCAATTCTGTTGAGGGAGGCAAAAAAATAATGTATTTTTTGTGTGTTCCTAACAACTGAACAAAAATGTTGACAAATATATAATTCAGTACTAACAAACATGTAATGTTCAAACTTTTCTTGCTTCTACATCTTCCACAGCTTCAGGAAAATACGAGTTTGAAGTTATCATTTCTCGTGATATTGCCATGCATCTACCATCACTAGAGGAAGAAAATAATAAAGTAGTCTTATCGGATAAATACATTACAGGAGACATTTTCTTCGCCTAAATCCCAAAAAACTGATTTAATTCTTTTTGGACGCTACCGATACATGGTCGATGGTAACCCTACACCTATAAAAGAATCAGTTGAGATTAATATTTGGGATTTGGCGAAGGGAACACATTACGTATAAGCTGGAAGGCATTGGGTGGTTAAACATGAAGAATCGAAGATTATTGCATTCGGCGTGCCTGTTTCATAGTATGGTAATGACTAGCAAGCCACCATATTTGTACAACATAGTCACATTTAGGACGGATGTACACTACCCGACAAAAACATAGACGCCGTATCGTTTTTATTTACGAAACAAAGTTTATAGACATTATATAAAATGTAAATGAGGGTTATTAATACTTGTTATGTAAATAGTCCATTTGTAGATATTTCTGGGTATTTATTGCTTTGTGAGGGGTAATTGAGATTTTTCCAGATCAAAATAGGAATTTTAAATGCGACAAAAATTTAGACCCTGCGCATTTATTACATTAATATAAGCAAAAATGTTTTAATTTGATACTTCTCTTTATATGCAGTGGTTGTGCTGGTAAAGTGTACACATTTCACCACGAGAAATTATATTTTATAAAGTGTTTGCAATATGGGTAGAAAAAAGCAATTATCCTTGATAGAAAGGGGTAAAGTTCTAGGCTGGCACCAGGATGGTGTTAGTAAGAAGGAAATTGCTCGTCGGTTACGAAGAAGCGATCATTGCGTTAGAAATTTCCTAAAAGATCCGGAAAGTTACGGCAAACCAAAAGGCCAGGGGCGACCGAAAGCTGTAAGTGAGCGGGATAAACGCATGATATTGCGGTGTGCATCCAATTCTTCTGCGTCTGGGAGAGTTATTGCAGAACAGGCGGGGGTACAAACGCACGTGCGTAATGTTCAAAGGATTTTAAAGGCCACCGGTAATATCACGGAAGAAAATGTTGAGAAAACCGCCACTTTCGGCGAAACACAAAGAAGCGAGGTTCAGATTTGCCGAAGAACACCTATCCTGGAAGAAACAATGGAAAAAAGTTATATTTTCCGATGAGAAACGTTTTAATTTGGAGGGACCGGATGGGTACTCGCATTATTATCATGATCTGAGAAAGGAACCAAAAGTGAAAATGACCAGACAATTAGGGGGTGGATCTGTGATGATATGGGCAGCGATTAGATTTCGCGATAAAAGTGGGATAGTGTTTTGCACAAACAAAATGACATCTGTGACGTATAAAGACTTATTGCGTGACAATCTTCTACGTTTTTGTTTTTCAGCAAGATAACGCACCAATTCATAAAGCAGAAACAATTACTGAATGGTTTAAAGAGAAAAAGATTACAGTGGCCGGCACGGTCACCAAACTTAAACATTATTGAAAACATGTGGGGTGAATTAGCACTTCGCGTTTATGGCGGAGGCCCTCAATATTTCACGGTACAGGAACTGGAAACTTCAATAGTGACTAAATGGCAGAATATCCCTCAAAATTATGTGTTAAATTTATATAAATCTATTAATAACAGACTACTGGAAGTGATTAAGAATAATGGAGGATCTACGCATTACTGAAGAATAATGGAGGATCTACGCATTACTCATCACTCATTTGTTGATTTTTGTTTTACATTTGCAACAGAGCGTCTAAATTTTTGTCGCAGAAATTGTTTAACATTGGAGTAATAATTTATTATTTAGTTCATATATTACTGGAGGAGACATTTTTAAGTTTATTTTACTTTTATGAATAAAAACTTAATTCGATATCTTGCTAGTTTCGCAAAGAAATGTAACCCTTAAAACATCTTACCGCGTCTGAGTTTTTGTCGGGGAGTGTATGTACATAATTTAAACATAAGGTTCAACGGAAGGTTGACTCCTCCAATACATACACTAGAAGAATTTTAGAAAAGCTCTTCATATCGAATAACTCACGTATATAATTCAATTCCGTATCAAATAAAATCTGCTACATCTATTTCCGATTTTAAAAAGAATCTCTTTCGTCTATTACTCTCGAGGCATCAGGGACAGTAATATGGATACATGCTTGTACGTATGTATATGCATATGCATTTGTATACATACATATGTATATATTGCAGACTTTTTCTACAGTTTGAAGCTAGTTCGTAGGCTGGTTGAGTAGAATATCAGGTGTTACTGCTTTAAGAACGACCTGCACTCCGCCAGAGTTTTCCATAAGAACTGAATATCACATTAATCTTTTAATTAACTATGTTTTGTAAACTACCTTCGTTTAGGGCATCACAGATATTTTGTAATTTTGAGCTTAGTATAAATTGTATTAGCATTGTGGGTATTATTTATATTTCTACTATTTGGTATGGAAAATGATTTTGTGTGCACTAAGTATGTCCTGTGTAACATTTTAACCTCGTTCTACCATTTTTTTTTAATATTTTTGTATATAAACACTATAATAAAATACATACAAAATAAAACAAAAATTAATAAAGTACATTATAGCACCTGTTAACCGTCTTGGACAGAGTATATGTCAGAGCTCGTCCCATGGTGTTAGTCTCCGCGAATAGAAGAATGAAACTGCCATTGTATATAGAATTCAAGCATGGCACAAGAAAATTCATTCGTTCTAACATAAAAGGGCATTTGATGTAGCTTCGATGTAATTTCCTTACTTACAGATATCATCCCTTCTCGTATTTAAAGCCATCATACCATCGCTTACTAGTACTCTATCCTGTGAAGTACCTTTCTCAGGGCAAAAGACATTAATCGTTAATGAAAGGAATTTGAAGAATTTGTGGTGGATATGATCTAGACTCAGAAGGTCACAGGCATATAAAGAATACCAAATTAGAGCGGCATAATCTAGTTTACTCGGTACAAAAGCAAAGTACAATGACTTCATCGAGGAAGGAACCTGGAAGTCTTAGGGACACTTATGAAAGAAATACGTAATGCAGGACTAATATCTAGGTAATATTTAATTATCTTAAGTTTATAGAAAAATTACGCTAAATGATGCTAGGGCTCCTCTCTTTTATGAGCGATGTCATCTGAAATTTTGTGCGGAGGTATTTTGAACGGAGACCGGAGTGAATAACTGAGGACTCTGCTGCAAGAACAGCACAGCTTCATAATAGTTAATATTGCATAAAGTCTAAATAACAATTTTGAAACATAATTTGTATAAACGTTGATTCTGTGCTTTTAGCTAACAATAGAACATGTTTTAAGAATTGTAAACACTAGAGCTGCACCTCCTCAACAAAAATGCAGCATTGCCCACAATTGATGAATACACACTGAGGCATTTTTCGTACTAACTACAGGGCATATGCTGTAAGTTATGTTACTGCGTTGGTGGAATTCAGCGCTCAAGATGTCTCGATGCTCAAGTAGTAGAACCAAACTCCAGGAGTGTATTGTACATCTGAAAATAATGTAAAAAAATCATACGTTCTTATTCGACTTTCATTTGTTTCTAAGTTATAGCGTAATTACAAATAAGCAAAATTTCATACATTCACATTTTTTTTTGATAATAAATGTTGAAAAATACCACCATTGACCTTGTGCCATAAACATTTTATGCTTTGTTTACGAAAGGTGTCTGTTGCTCTACTGATTGCTTCATGTGTATCTTTAATATCTTCCGATTATAGGTGCTGCATACGTTGAACATGATCTGGATAGGAGCCTTGCTCGTGGAGTGTATTTACTACTCCTTTTTTGTGGAATGCCAAATTGAGTACGAATTCTTCGTGAGCTGGTTATTGCACCTTCTACTTTGTCCACAATATTTTCCACTTCTTCTAAACCTTGTCGAGTAACTCGTTCAAATGTTATTTCAGCACTGAGAGACATTTTGGTCTCGTCTAGTTTTTTTTTTGTTGGAAACTCTGATAAATACATATTTCCCTAATGTGGAAACCGTTGGCGATATTCTTCAACGGCGGCATTTTCCTTGCAAAAATCATAAACAAACGCCATATTTGGATATTACAAATTTAAATTAGTTGTGTGACATTTTTTAGCAAGATAATGTACATACTCACAAAAAGAGGTTAAATTACCATCACCCTGTTTAAGGTCAATTCAAGATATTCTTATAAATCATTTTGCAATTTACAAATTGGTTCATGTTGCTGTTATCTGGCGCCAAGTTTAAATAAAAAGAAGCTAGTAAATACCTACAATTTTATGGTAGATAGATATCTACTAATTGAGAAAGATGTTACTATTACATCACATTAAACATTGTTTGATAAATGATTGCGTTTAAGAATTCGATAGTTTATCAAAATTCAATGTGAGCAGAAAAAGCGATTTTGTAATAATTTAAGTAAGTAGTGCAATACAATAGGTACTGACTGTTTATCTACAATGACATATTGAAGCAGCGAAGCATATTGAGCTATTGTTCTTGCCTTTATATTATTAATGATAGGAGGTAATTTTATTGTATAATATGTGAAATAGTTTAATCTCGTATATTTCAATACAATAACTACTTAGTAGAAAAAACTTCTATTACTTAGGTATTGAACGTATCGAACAATAAAATAGTTGAGAAAGTTAATTGACGCAATTGTAATTTCTGAATTGTGTATTTCTACAAGTATAGATTAAATTGCACGTGTCCCACATAAAATATATTTTTGCAAATATATGCTGTGTAAGATGGGTGATATTAGTGTAGAAGTTTTAAAAAATATTGTATGTTTTTTTAATTCATCTCTGGCATATAAGAGAATAAATAATGCATTTTGAATTATGTCAAAAACTGGGTTTTGCAATGTATCTCCTCAGTTGTAGGTACACAGTAAACAAATTTTGACACTGTTCAACACTAAAGTAACACAACGATTTATTCAGAGGTGTTCGCACTAATAGTGCTAAAAATTGTTCACTATTTTAGGGTAATGCGTAGTGTAAAACTAACACTGTTGTAAATAGAACATCTGCACTACCTAGTGCTCAATTCTAATGTATTTTGCATACCGAGAAAAAGGATTTGTTGATTTAAGGAAGCCTACGTCGAGTGAAAAAGAAATAATACTTTTCAATACGAGCAAAGAAATATTGTTTTTTACCAAAGAATATTTTTTTTATATTATTTCTATAACTCAAAAAAACATTAGGCACTAAAATCAACAAAACTTGATATTAGAAATAACAAGATCGATTTGTTTGAACCAAAGAAATTGGTAGCAATGAAATCATAAAAATAACTAATCTAATCGTTTTACTTTAGGAAATTGAGTTTTTAAATGAAAAAAAACGTCACTTTCGTAACCAAAGAAATGGTCACAGTAGTTTGATTGTGATAGCAACCACAATTTAGAACTAGTTACCTAAATAGCAAATTTTGTGTAAGAAATGTGAAAAATACATAACTAAAGAAAATGCTGTTAATAAAGCTACTCATGGTACTGGTGGAATCACTCGTGGCAAAAGCATTTAGGGAGAGAGAGCGCCAATCAGCGGACATGTTTCTGTCTACTTGACGTCATCAGTACGGTTGCGAGAGTATCTCTACCAACATCGCTGTTTGCCTTTCGGTATATATCATCCTCTTTCAAAAAACACCTCCTGGCGTCTTTTAGTCAAAAATGACGCCTTCTAGCCATTTAGTGCTAAGAGATATAAGCGCCTGTCGTCCAGAAGAGATGTCCAATTTTTTTGCACCTGATGTCAAACTTCTCTATTCTTTGACACAAACAATATTTTATTTTGAAACTAATAATGTCTTTGTATTTACTTATATCAAAGAAATGTTGCTTTGACTTAATGAAATAACGCTAAAAAATATATTTATTTCATTGAAACAATGCTTTTTCTTCTGTATAGTGTAAATTTATAACATTACTACCGTGTTGAAGGTACTCTACTGCTTTGTAGTTATAATGTACTTTAATTCAGTTGGGAAATGTGCATAAATAGAATAGAAAAATTGGCTGTTCTATTTGAGCAAGTTAACATATTGCTGATGGCACAATCTCAACCCAAAACTTAAAAAAAGAAAGGAAAGCCTAAGAAAGACTAAGTTTAACTTCCTTATATTTTAGAATCTACTCAAATTATGAAATCAATTTTCTTCTTCTTTTTACTCCAAACAAGAAGCTTGCGTAAGAGGTTTAATAAAAGAGTAAGTTGTGATATATTACCATCAAAATACATATTTAGTAATCAGCAACCATTGCTTTATTGCAGCTTTGAAGTTCATCACTTTTGTTAATCTTGCAATAACTCTTGAAATACTCATTCACTACAATCATGCACACGCGTTCGTTCTTGTTGTTGAATCGGACGACATATGCGCAGGGCATTTGTAAAGACTAGCCAATAACCTTTCCTGTGTTTGCAATTCGTAAAAACATAAAAACAAGTAAATTATCTTGGGTTTAATGTAAGTCGAACGACAAAGAAAATATGTACCTCAAAATAGTAGGTAACTATGATAAATTTATAGTTATTTCTACATTTACGTTCAAGTAGAAGTATAGTGTACACTCACTAGAAAGTGTACTTTTCTTACATTAAAAATTTACTTATACTTAGTGTATCGCTTAGATTAGGCAATTGGGACACAAAAACCACGTTACTTTACGGTGGGTCCCAAGCCATCACATAATCGAAGGTAATGAAAAGACAGACAAGCTGACCCGAGAAGCAGCGAATATGTCCTTTATTGGCCCTAGCCCCTTCTGTAGCCTACACACATAAAACAGGTAATTAACACATGGAAGGACAATCAAAAGACCTCGTACTGGGAAATTGCTTCAGGGCAAAAGCACAAACAGTGCTATTGTTCAGCAAAGGGGACCTTAGGTTACTGGCACACAGCCCTAAAATATCACCTCTTCAATCTAGGAAAAGAAGATCAAATGTCTTGTCTATGTCAAGGAGATCTGGAGACGGCAGAACACATTCTATGCAAATGTGTTGCCATCAGTCGCACTCGACAAAAACATTTCAGTAAACCATTAGTACCAGTAAGTCATCTATTGCATGAAGGATGAAGGATGAAGATCCTAGAGCAGTATTAAGGTTTATTAAGAGCCGTCATCTATTCTAACACATATAAGGGCATTCTGTTACAATAGATCTATCAAGGTCGCAGTGATTAACGGGATTCGTGCCATTACCCAATGATACTAATACCAATCGCTTAGATTATATTCGTTGTGTACTATTCTTATTCAGATGCAAATCTCACAAAATTCTGTATAAACAAAAATATCAGGCGATCGGCTTCGTGTTTAGGAACGCATCCTCAGGCCAGAATCAAATGCAACAGTAAAGTTAATTGTGTCATAAGGATGTGTTCCTAAGCACGGAACCGGTTGCCTAATATTATATTTTTTTAATACAGAATTTTGTGAGGTTTGGACCTTTGTTCATTTTACCTTTCATTAATTTCGATTCACACAATGCTATTATGGATTATTTAACTATTCCGATTGTAGGTTTCTTATTTTAAGAAACAGCTTTTTCGTTGGCGAGATAAATCGTAGACGTAATCGTTGGGAATTTTTACGCTCGCCTTCCTCGTATCTCCATTGAACATATAGCGATTAAGATAACGGCATCTGACAGATCAAATCAGACGCAGAATGTACATATAATTTAGTGGTTTAAGTAGTATTGTTTCTCGAATCGAGATTTGCTACGTCGATGCTGTTCTCCTTACATCGTTCCCACGATTAATTCAGCTCAAGTTGGCAAATCAAATACGCGCGCAACTCCAACTGTAAAATAATTCGTCTCTGATAGCTTCAGGTTAAAAGTATGGAATATGATCTTGTTATCTGGTAATTGATTGTTATACCGTTGTTATTCCTGCATTGCAGATTCTTCGGCAGAGAAAATCGTCGAGATTGTTAACTGAAATGCTTATTCTAATGATGTCATTAGATTTCTTGTTTCTGGCGAGTGAGAGTATTATCTAGTTCCTCAATTACAAGCAATACGTATTGCGCGCTCTACATACATGTATTGTCGATCTTGAGCGACACGAACTATCAGAAGGTGTGGTATGGTGTTTTTCGGTACGCTGTTTAAAATTGATTTGTTTTAAAATTCCCGATTTTGCATTTGCAGTTGTTTACTGTGGCTTCCCTTAATTTATTTGCACATATGCATCAGAATAAAATTAAAAAAGTTATTAAAAATATATTTAAATATCGAAAACTACCACTCGCATATCGGTGGGGATTTCGGAAGGGATAGATTTCTATGAACTTTCAGGACTTTTCTTAGGTAATGTATCTCCCCATGGATTCTAAGCTAAGAAGGCATCTTGTACGACATCTCATTATGGAAGTTTAGAAGTTTAAATAAAAACAAAAAGGACATTTCTAGAATAAAACCAAAAGTCCTGCTTTTTAGCCCAAGCTTGGTTAAAAATGAAATTATTTGCATTTGCCTGTAAAATAGTTAAGAAGTGTAAGGAAAACAACTAAACACGGAGAGACTAGACAGAACAAAAATGAAATATTTGATAATTCATAATTAACAATCACAGCAGTATATACCAGTTGAGAAAATTTGATGTATTTTTTCTGAAATAAATAGATAACCAGAGGTGCTTTCACCTCAACAACCAAGCAGAGCAACCATAAATATTACAATGTGCATTGATAGAACTCTTCGATACTGTAAAAATAATTTCGCGAAAGCATCTGCTTAAGTTCAGATTCAAAGTTCAGTCGTGACAATTTTAAGTTGTTATCAGATTTCACAAAATCGTGATTGGAAATTTCAGCGTTTGGTAGAAGGTTTCTGCTCCCGTGAAAAGAGTTTGTTGCAGCCCATATATACAAATTGTAAATGGTAGGAATGCCCTGACTTATAAAGTATTCTCTATATGAGAGTAAAATGCGAGCTGCTGATAATACGTAAAACCTATTATTTGAAGTTACTTTCATTCCCCCAAAAGAGAAGCCCACTGCAATATGAGAGTTACGTACGCAACGTATATACATTTTAAGATTTCGATAGGAAACATTTTTTTCATCTTAGCTAGTACAAAGAGGGCCCTCTTCCAAAAATGGTTTCCAAATGCTGGTTTACTGTTAAAAGTAGTACCTGCCAATCTACAACTTGAAACCGACATCACTCTCGTAGTGTTAATATGCAAACTCGATAAGTCCTCTGTATTGAAAAAGATTATATTGGTTTTGTTAGCATTTAAAATAAGCCTATTGTCATTAAACCATTAAATTAGTTATTCCAGAGCATTCCACAATTCACAAGAAGTTCGTGTCTACCATTGCCCGTCGTATATCATATGGTAAATCGTTTATAAAAATGAGAAACAATAGTGGCCCTAATATGGAGCCCTGCGGTACACCGAAAGCAACGTCGACAAGATCAGAAACGTGGCAGGGTATAGTAGTATCGTGATCCACCAAATCAAAGGACTTGAACAGATCACAATTAATATATGCAACTAGTTTTTGATTATTAACATTGTTAAATATTTCTTGTGTTATGGCTACCAAAGCAGTGTTGAGTCATTCTCAAGCTCAATATTACTGCAACAATGTTGATTGAGTTTCCTGTCTTATAACAATCCATATACTTTTAAATATGTTTGATGAATTTCTTGAATGTTCTTTTCACATACATTTGCAATAATAATTTTTAACAGTTGCTTGTTGCTGGAAACATTTTGTGAAGATAGATTAATTCGCGTTTCGTTGGGCATGATTTCTTAATGCCATTCGTTATTAATCTTTTCATTTGTTTAAGTGGTAGCTTTCGCAAAGGATAACATTTGCTAAAATTATATTGTACACGCTATAAAAATTTGCTAATTCCTTTTCGGGGATATCCCGCGTGCGCACCCGGTCACACAACACCCCAATCGACCATTGATAGCGGTATGACAGCTATTGAAATATTGACCTTTTTTATCGATCACAGATTGCTATTCAACGTTTTGATAACATTTTGTTCATCTTTATTAGAAGCTCTTTTTTGTTTAATATAATTAAAACTATTAATTTGAAGTTAATTTTTCCCATCAACGAAGATGATAAGTTTTAAGTATTAAATTAACTTAATTATTAAAACTAAAAAAAGTTTTTGATGTAGATGACAAAATGTTATCGAAACGCCAATCCGTGATTAATAAAAAGAGGTCGATATTTACAATAACTGTCATTCTCGCTTTATTCTAGTATATCCTTCTTCTACTTATTTCTATGCTTATTTCGACGGGCGAAATTTAAACTTCACTCATACAGAACAAACTTTTATCAGTTGAAGAGAACTCTCTACGCAGGACAGTTTTCCACTAAAAAATCATGTTGTAGGTGAGACTCTCAGTATTGACAGTCAAAATTTTCGAATCTTGGTACCTTTTTTAAATAAGATGTTATTACTACCTATACAAACTAAAAAAAAAAAATATGCCTGTATTGATCACGTGCCGATAAATTTTTATATAAAGGAACAATTAAATTACAAGATTTCTGTGTGCTGATCATGAGATAGAGCTCAAATTGTTAACCAAATGGGATTTTGGAAATTGAGTTTCGAAATTAATAAACATTGACATGAGTTCTTATATATAACTACAAACTATCATTACAATAGGCAAAGAAGATTAACTTTGAAAGAGCAAAGTGCACAAAACGATTGGAGAGTTTTAAGATGAAAACACATAATCATCCAATAAGGTATGGATACGTCTTCTTTTCTTCTTGGAGGTTAGGCAATACCTATTGTGAAGATACAAATTCATGTATATATCTAGTACCTGGGAGGAACATAATTCCTGTCGTTAGCAACATATAGAAAAGTTTTCAAATAAAAAACATTTGGACACAAATTCTGCATAACATAAAAATATGCTCAAGTGTTAAGTTTCCGCTGCAGTCGGTACAAGTTAGCTTTCTTAAATAGAACAGCCGGTAGACTACTACGCTTTGCGATACTTCTGTTTGATTCATATCAACTTCTTGCAATATTCCCTATCCTCTATTTTAGTTTTTGAAGTAATTGAGATAATTTCAGATTTTTTCGATATTCCCCTGTTTCTTTAACGGCCAATATCTTAAACGCCTTACACGCCAGAACGACAATTCAAGTTTTATTCGATTGAGTGTTTCTTGGAGATTTCGGTAATATCTGCGAACTACAAGAGGGTCGTTGAAACCGTTGCCATGTTTGATTTATGCTATTTCATTTTTTTAAATCTCCATATTTTTCCAGAACCTAATAAAATTTGCTTTGCAAATATTTCCCTATACCTAAAATATGTCGTTCCTTAGCAAATCAAATATGAAGCTGTGCAGATAAGTTCTTCATTTAAAAAAAAGATTGTTGCAACGAAACGCTATAAACTTTTGTTTCGCTAAATATGTTCCTTGAAATTAATGCATAAACGTTATCCTTTTTTTTGGTACAATTTTGGCACTTTTTCTTAGTAAGTTAAGAAGGATGTATAATTACTAAATAGCGAAAACAAGTGTTTCAGCAGTAAAAATATACACAGCTGGGAGTTGGCGTCGTTGAAAGTTACTAATGACACTTTTGACCGCGCGTGTCAGAAATTTTGCTACTGAACTAGCTAACTAACTAACTAAAGTGTTTGATATAGTTGATCATAGGTTGCTGTTGGCGATGTTTCATTATATTGGGGTGTCTGAGAGTGCGATAAACCTATTAAGTTGTTTTTTACCAGTCGGCGAGGATCGACAACAAACTTTAATTCCGCTCTAGTTTCTGGCAATATCTAAGGTTTTTTCGCTACATTTAGAAATAATTGTCATTCCAAGTAATAAGTAAGAAGTATTTTTTAAAGGTACTAGAAGTAGTAAGCAGTGTACCTGAAGTTAAAAATTTGAGTACCCACTACAAAGTAATTACTCCTTTAAATACTCGCATTTTGACTACTTAATGATTACTACTCAATGTAAATAAATGATACTTAGGCTAAATGAATGTACTCCACTTTTAGTCTACTTCAAGTATTTAAATTGCTTAGAATAAAGGAATGTACTTCAACTATTCTTAAGTATTTTGATATTTTGACCCTTGTATTCTAATAATGTGTATTTAAGTAGTTTTAAAATACAGTAAAGTGTAAATTAGTAATTGATCAATAACTTTTCGTTTTAATTTTGTTTAAAATGTAGAAAGTTCATTTATTTAGTTAATGTTTGAATTAGACGATCCAAAAGAAGTGAAGTATTAATGGAGAGAACACCAGTAATGAAATAACTCATTTTCATTCAAGAAAAATTACAATGTTTCAATTATTGATTACGTTCTCAGATAACTGAAGATATAATCTTATGCATAATCAATCATAAACTAAAAGTATTACAAATGTTTAAGCGACAATAAATTATTTTCAGTGCCCTGCAATCAATAAGCAAAACATAATTTTTCAATAATAAAAACGCAATCATCAAAACATTTTACATTGGGTGAACCACATCTTCACACCTTTTGTGATTGCAAGTACATTGCGTTTCATTAAGAGCATTTTGTCTTCTTGCTTATCTTATGTGTCCGACTGGACCCAACTCTACTTGCAAACTTTCTTATTTTGCATTTTAGGAAGTCATTCTTTATAAAAAGTTCTGGTTCATCTAGCAAGTCCTACGCCACTACGAAAACTTCAAAATAGCATACAGGCTGGTTATAAAACGAGACAACGTGAAATTTGGCTAAGAGTGAAGTACCTTTTATTTCAAAGGAAAGTAAAAGTACTACTGGGAATAGATGTTGAATAGAAGCTCAAATGCCATACCTGAACGTTGTATCTCAAAATTGAATTATTTTTGTTTTTATTAGGATTAATAATAGATACGAATTTCGCCAACGTGATTATTGCAGTTATCTAATAAAGCAAATAGAACTGAGTTTAGCTCAAATGATTTAAAATTAAACGAGTTAATGTTTAAATAATGTTGTCTCTAGAGCAAATGATTTATTTAATAGAAAATATGCGAGAGTATACGTTTCTACGAATCAAGAGTTAGTAAGAAAGTTTGATAGAGTAGGCTGTGAAACAGATTTGAAGAAGAAAAAGCGCATTCATGGATCATATTCATAGAAATCGTTACGACAAAGGAAACGTGATCTTCTATCGATCAGAGAATTCTACCAGAAAATAAAATTTATCATTAAGAACTGGTGAGACTACAGAAATTCGAAAGAAGTGCAGATGAGCTTCGTTCACAGCAGCTATGCCTGACATAAATAGAGCCGGAAAATGTCCTTGCTTTGCTGATCACGTACGAAAATATGACTGAACTTGAACACTTGCCAATATTAGTTGCTTTTTACAATTTCCTTCCAAATTTGAACTATGCGTCGATATTAAATTAGCGTCAGGGAAGCAATTATTAATGTATGAAATTTGTATATTACTTCTATGTCTTGACAAAAACTCAAAGCGTTAATGACATTTTCCTGTTCGGTTTAGGGAGTTCATAACTTCCTGCTTAGTTGTGTTGCTGGTTTACAAATAAGAAATTCAGTCTGCGGCTTAAGCATATTCGAAACTGATCTATAGCTCCTATTTAGTGATTTGTGCTAACCTTGGTAATAACTTTTCTTCTTCCTAGTCCATTTTCACTCGCATCTTCTAGAAACCACAAAGCACCATCGTAAATATTTCAAATGACAATAAAGCGCAATATCTAATAAAATATTTATTAGAGAAAGTGACAGATTGGACCGATTTAATATCGATGTTCGTAAATCAGTGACGAATATTTTAATTTGTAGTAATGCGCCGCAATTAAATTACGAGCAGAAAAGAGGATCGTAAATTATGTTTCTGTGACAGTCAACGACTGTTAGATGAATGCACAGTTAAAGGAAAGAGCGCTGGACGCAAGCAATAGACTCCAAGGCTAGCGGCGAATTCGCAGTATGCGAGCGGCGCAACTTACTGCAGGAAATAATTTCTTCAAATTATCAAACTGATTTATAGAGAATGTTTATGCAAACGGTTGTGTGATAAAACTCCAGTATAATAAACGGGAACGAATGCTATGGAATCAAATTAAATGGGCGTCCATAAAATGCGCGACTGGAAATCTCTTTATTTGGTAACCGACAATTTCCGTGTTGGTAGTAGTATCGAAGTTTATGTCTCAATTAAAATAATGAAGACTGGATCATTTTAATACGCGATATTTACAACGGAATCTTTTTCAGGCGCTTCATGCTGTGAAAAATACTGTTTGTTCCAAGTATTATAACGTGGAATTTAAATGCTACTGTATTCAACCATTAAATGGAATACTTCCCTTTTGCGTTAGCATATTTACCGTAATCTTCCATCTTTGCCATTACTAGATTGTACAGGCTACCTGCGCTTAAATTATTACATTATTAAATAGGATTAAAGGATACCGATGAATGTTACCAAACTCATTCAGTTAGATATTTGCAAATAACCTTGGGGTAATGAAGTCAATAAGACTTTCATTATACGAATCGACTTTGAAACCTTTTAAAAACATATTTTTTCAATAAAAAAATCATTATTAGCCAGATTACTCTAACTTCTGAAAATAAATGTTCTGGCGAAAAGGACAACTGCTGATTGGACTAGAAAACTAACATCAAACTTGTAACAAGCCGATGACCGTTGCATAAATTTAGAGACTCTTAACCTAAAGAAAGAATAAATTTATAGTAAGATAATTTTATTTATTTTTCAGTTTTGTTCACTTATTTTTTGATGCCTCTGTATCTTATTATTGAACGCTAGCGTAACTTGTGTAACGTTTCATGTCTTTTCGCCATGTCGTGTATATACAAGAAATGATACGTCAATCGAATTTTATACAGCGTGTCCATCTAATGTGTGGGTGGGAGATAATTTCTTCCCTAAGCAATCTAAGGAAAAAGTTTTCAAACAAAAATATTGGGAGACAAGTGGTGTATAATGCATCATGTATAATTATAGTCAAGTACGTAGAATGTTTCCCCGCGCACGATACAAATTTAGTTTTTTAAACGGAATACCTTGTATATTGTTGCGGTTATCAATGCCTCTATTCGACTTATGTAAATTTTCCTCGGTATTCCCTACACCTACGTATCTAAATTTTTGAGATAATTTGAGACTTCTCTGAAATTCCACTATCTCTTTAACGGCCTACATCTTATAAGGTAGAGCGGTGATTTTTTTCGGTTTCTCCTGGAGTTCTTAGGAATACATGGTCTGTTTTTGGTATCAACTAGCATCTAAGATGGTTCTCGATCCTTGTTCGAATTATATTTCAAGCAATCGTGAGTGATGCCTCGCAGACGAGAACGTGCACCTTATAAAAGATTAACACCCTTTGAACGTGGCCAGATTAATAAGCTACATAAAGACAGTGTTAGTTTCCGGGAAATTGCTCATAGACTTAATCGTATTCATTCGACCGTGATGTTGAAAACTGTGGATTGCAAATCGAGGTAAAGCACGTAGAGCAGGTTCGGGCGCCCCCAGAAGGACCACCCCGGAAAAGATTTTTTTTAAATCTTGGTTGTGCAACACCAGTTTCAGTCAGCAATATTTTCAGCGCAGCAGTGGCGGAACACCGCTAGCGTTCCACGAATAATGGAATACATCTGCAGACAGCGATGTTGATTTATTAAACGATTTCTCGCTCCATCGTTGATTACGGGTTTCCTTTATTCTTGAACGTTTGATCCAATGGAAAGAAAAACATTGAGGCGTCTTACAGAAACAATATCATTGAGGTTCAGATGTCCCGCTTTACCCTTTACCAAGGAGTCCAACCCATTATATCCAGAACATATAAGGTATCTACTGCTTTTCCCATCAATGAAATATTACATCTACACATTTTTGAACCCAACAATTTTTCTCCTAAATAAAAGTTAGGGAAGTCTGAGAAACCAAGAAACGGAACAGGATACAAAATTGCTGCGACATTCAGTGAAACATAAATAATTTGGAAGAAAGCAAAATAATTCGTGGTGGCTATGAGCATTTCTGGCTCGCTGTAATTATATACGACCCTGAAATGATGCATGCTTGCCCGAGCGTACGTAAAATGCCTAACATTATTATAAAAACAGAATGACAGAATGCGAATAATACGTTTTTCGTTTAAAAAGCAAACATCTTATCTGTCTAATTTCATTTTTGATTTACTATAGGACGACACATCTATATACAGGGAATTGTTTATAACGGAGTTCTAAAACAGTCTATTTGATTCCGGAAAAATATACAGGCTGCTCCGGTTAAATAAAATAAAATAGTATGAAACATACATGGCACCCAGTGGACGTTAGATGATATAAAAATGTCGGTAAATTCTCAAACAATGTTTTTAACTTTCACTTAGGTGTTAATTGGTTATTTAATCTCCATATAAGGAGTTTGCCTAGTAGCGAAAATCGTAATACTGCGGTAAAAGTCCTGCTGTTAAAGCAAAGACTTTGTTGTTATTTTGAGAATAAAAATATTTACAGGGAATAAACGAAGCAATTAGGGATTAAATTGTTGTTCTTTTTTATTTGTACATGCATGACAACTTGCTACTAACTGCAACTAAGATTAAAATAGTCAGCGAGTATGTTATAAAATAGCTTTTCTAGTATTGATGGTTGGGGGTTCACGATCTTAAACCTCTTAAAGGAAATCGCCACTGTTTGCGAGTGGAATAAATCAAAAATCTAGGGCGAAGACGAATACCTCATTTAATTGTGATACATTTTATTTGCTATTTTTGTAGTTTTAATAAACGCGTGCCTAAATAAATATGTACGAGACTTTGCGATGTAGTGCTTATATTATTATAACGAATGTCGATTGTATTCAATACATTTTCTTAACAATTTAACGACTGCGCCTTGTTTATCTTTTCAATAACATTCGCCTAAATGGCGGTCGCTAAGTCGGTGTTCCGCAATATGATAAATCATAATCGAGTGTGTCACTGGGTGGCCAAATGGCATGCAAGGGTGTGTCTTGGTAATTACTTAATAACTTATGTTGAATGGAGTACGTAAAAGCACGTTGCGACACGTACGCAAATTTGTGCGTTCTTTACTATCCGATGGCACGCAAATGGTGTTCATCGCTAACTTAAATTGTTTCAGTGACTTTGCTTAATCAGGTAAGACCATTTACGTGATACCAGCTTTTATTAAAAAAGAACTGACAATCATACTCGTATAATTTCCTTTGTTTGATTGTTTTGTACAACGTAGATTAATTTTTCTAGTTTTTCGTTTAATGTGTTTTTTGTAATACACATATATATCGATTCCTATAATTTTACTTGATATCATACTAATAAACTTTATTGAAATTGTGTCTATATTCGTGACTCTCAATAACAAGACTTCTACAAATATTTCTTTCATTCATTGTGATAAATAATGTTACGCGTCTAACGTACGCTCAAGCAAGCATGCATAATTTCAGGGTCGTATATAATTATAGCGAACCAGAAATGCTCATACCCACTACGAATTATTTTGCTTCTTCCAAATTATTTATGTTTCACTGAATGTCGCAGCAATTTTGTATCCTGTTCCGTTTCTTGGTTTCTCAAACTTCCCTAACTTTTATTTAGGAGAAAAATTGCCGGGTTCACAAATGTGTAGATGTAATATTTCGTTGATGGGAAAAGCAGTAGATACCTTATATGTTCTGGATATAATGGGTTGGACATCTGAACCTCAATGATATTGTTTCTGTAAGACGCCTCAATGTTTCTCTTTCCATTGGATCAAACGTTCAAGAATAAAGGAAACCCGTAATCAACGATGGAGTGAGAAATCGTTTAATAAATCAACATCGCTGTCTGAGGATGTATTCCATCATTCGTGGAACGCTAACGGTGTTCCGCCACTGCTGCGCTGAAAATGTTACTGACTGAAACTGGTGTTGCACAACCAAGCGCTTCAAAAAAAATCTTTTCGGGGGTGGTCCTTCTGGGTGCGCCCAAACCTGCTCTATGTGCTTTACCTCGATTTGCAATCCACAGTTTCCAACATCACGGTCGAATGAATACGATTAAGTCTATGGGCAATTTCCCGGAAACTAACACTGCCTTTATGTAACTCATTAATCTGGCCACGTTCATCGTGTTAATCTTTTATAAGGTGCGCGTTATCGTCTGCGAGGCATCACTCACGATTGCTTGAAACATATTGCACGCGTTTTACTCATTTTTGTACGACTACCAGAATGTAACAGGTGTTCCTGTAAGAACATGTGCGGAACATCTGGCTTCTGTAAGCGCAAGAAAACAAACTTGACCAATGCGATATGATAAATAGATATGACCAAGGCAAGTGAATTTTTTTTTGCAGCGACTAGACAGACTCGTGTTTATTCGTCTCATAAGAAAGGGTTCGTGTTGCCTACTGGTTTTCCCGAGAGCCGACAGAACACGAGTCTGTCTAATCGCTGCAAAACAGTAATAATTTTACCTGTCATCTCTAATGATAAACAACCGTTTGTGTTGACCTTCAGAAATACATTTATGACATTTTAACGAAATACTCTAACAATTAGAGGTGGTGTATAATAAACTTGCATAATTAAGGACCAGAAGTAGATGGTTTTCCATGACTTAAACGTAAGGCAGTATTGCCGACGTATCGCAATATGTACGATGATTGGTCGTAGGTGTATTCATTTGCTTCAGATAATAATATATTGCGGCAGAAGATTTTATAATTCTTCCAGGCACTAGTTTGGCAAATTGAGTGTTTGTGAGTGTGGAGTTGGTAGAGGATTCCTTCGTGCCTTTGTTTAATTTTCTCTTTGAAGGTACTCGAACACTTACACTTGAATACCAAAACACGATCAGAACACTAACACTAGATGTACGTTTCGATAGCTAAGCTATTATCTTCAGCAGTAAATGTTGGATTCATTTTCTGTTGCTTTCAATCACAATTGATATTGCCACTAGCTTACAGCATGTACCTAAACGAGATGTTTATTCCACAACAAACGAAACCACCAAATAAAGTTGCAGATGTTTAGCTAATGCAAAGCGCATAGCATGGAGTTTTATAGTCTTCTATTATACGCACTTTAAGCCATTGCAACACATTAAATAAAATCAAAGCTATTAAATTACTTTGTTGCTGGTTTATTTACGTGTAGGCTAGCTACATATTGCTCTATATCGGTAATAACCTTGAAGTAAACAAAGGATTAAAGATATCCTACCGCGTCCGTTGTTGATATTTTACTAAATGTCTACCTTAAATGTCATCCAGGCTCTTCTGCAATTTATGACGCGTAACAATTTTATAGCAGACATTATATTTGGCGTAGATATTCACTCGTCTTAATTGTTATCGCCGAAATTAATCCCCAAGAAATCTAAAAATTTCTGTAACTTTATATTATTGTGCAATAGAGTAAAGTTGAAAATCAATATGCTAAAGAAATAAATGGGTAGTATTTAAACTCGTAAAATTTATGGTTTATTATGTGTAAACTTGGAATAAAATTTCTTATGGTACGGTGTGATATTATAATAATTTAACAGCATACAAGTATTACAGCAAACAAATAGTAGTTTTGACGGGCTTTTGGGTCATTAGTGAATAGAAGCCATAATTAAGTACATTATTAAGATTTCTAAATTAATATCGAAAGCTTTTACAGGGCACTACTTTGATTGCTAATTTTGTCGAACAATTTGAAAGGCACACATTCGAATTATCCAACGAAGACTATAGTAACTAAAATTTGTCTCTTTTTAAGTTAAAAATGTTACATGTTCAAACATTAGGTTTGGGAGATAATTTTCCTCCCGCACCTCATAAGGTGAATGTACTGTAGTGGAAATTACATTGAAATATTTATTAGTGTCTTAGATCTGGATGCATAATTCCATCAAAGGTCATCATTTATCGGAAGCTCGAATTGTGAGGTGCTATAGTCTTCGTTGAAAACGTGAGAGATAAATTTTTGTAAATTGTAACTCGGCTAGTAGCACCTCTGATACATTTATCAAGTATGTACAAAGTGAGATTTGAAATAAATGGTGGATTTATTACTATTGAACCAGATGCTGGTAGATACATTTTTTCGTGTGGTGACGGCCCAACGGGGTGTATAAGCTTTTTAAAGCTTTTTAGTGTGTAAATTGCGCGTGTAAAGTGTTCCATGACCCTGTTACTATCATCCTCTCGCTGTAAAGCGTGAATTGCAGTTAATTATACCCCAATTGCGAATGGTGACTTGGGAGTATACCTGAGCCAATAAAGAAATTTGTTGATCCTAGCGGAACTCGAAGACATAGCGCTTAACTCTGCCCAGTCAAGCGCAGGTCCTCTAAAAACTAAGTAATTAATTGAGCTACTGCAGAACGCTTCACTCTAAATGCTGATTAAAACTGCAAAAGGCAATATGGTTTAAGCTACCTAATAGTAATATTCGCTTATACTACCATATCCGTCCAATACATCTCCGCACATCTTCTATACATCTTTCCATTCCTGACTTTTCGTTTTTTTTCTAGAACAATTGTACTCGCGTCATTACTTGATGATGAAGTTTTAAGAAACTGTTCTACTAAAGCAACTATTGTTGATGTAATTTCGATTATCAAGCTACGATATTTGGACTAAAATTGATGCACGTGCACCTTAGCCGTAGTATAAATAGAAATTGTTGCTAGTTATAGGCACTAAATTTTTAATGCAATAAAAGTTCGCACTAGTGCTCATTTTTTAAGGCTACTAAAAAATCGAAAACAATGATAGGTGACTGCAGAAACCTTGCTAGGTTTCCTGTATGATTAGCAATCTAGATAAATCGGCATGTTAATTTATAGGTATATATAAATACGGGGTGTGACGTTTAAACCATCTGTGTACCGGAAATAAATGTCATCTT
This sequence comes from Marronus borbonicus, assembly GCA_902655005.2. Taxonomy (NCBI): domain Eukaryota; kingdom Metazoa; phylum Arthropoda; class Insecta; order Coleoptera; family Scarabaeidae; genus Marronus; species Marronus borbonicus. The sequence continues at coordinate 10,530,620 of LR737384.1, read as the reverse complement.
GCTTATTTTAAATACACCACTCTGTATATTTTTTTCATATTATTCTACATAAATTCCGTTAAGATTTCCCTATACCTATCTTTGCCCGTATTTGGGAGAAATATTTTAATGAATTTCGACGTTTTATTAACGGCTGAATGGAGTTAAAGTTAATAACTGAGAAAGTGTTTGTGTTACGGGGTTGACATTTAGTGATTATGTAGTCAATATGTTGCACTATTGTACAAAATTAAGAAAATATAGGGCGATACAAAAGGTTATTGACTTGTATTAACCAATATTATCAGCGCATTTATCTGACTATTCTCCACAATGGTAATTAACACTCCCTATATTTATTTCTACTAGTTCATGAAATTCTGATAATTTTAGATATAATAATTAAGCATTTAAGTAATTAAAAAAACTAATACTATTTGAGATAACAGCACAGCACGTAACCAAATTGAAATTATACGGAAAAATCTTATAAAAGTTTATAAATAATTAAATATTTCCACCGGTGGCAGTTTTAAACATTCATAAATTCTTTTTAAATTTCAAAGACTTTCATTCTAAATTATTGCGTTTAATTGAATATTTCGAAAAATGTAGATAACAGAGTAATAAAATAATACACTATTCATCACTTTGTTATTAACTAATTTTTTGAAACACACTGAAACATGTGTTTTATTTTTGTAAAAGGTAATAATAATGCTTCTTTAAGCTTAAGCATTCTAACAGATTGTACGGTATATTTCGCGTAGTTTGTAGTAATTTGCTTATTAATTTTTTTTTTCTTTTTGTTAATACTAGACATATCCAAATACTCTGACAGTTAACTATCGTTTATGATAAATTTCTAATGAAATTTAAGCAGGTGTATTTGTTATGTTCAATCGTTTCATTATTTCACCTACTCAAAAACACTTCAAATCAAGCTTTACAAGAAAGAAGCGTATACAACAGACAGAAATAATGTGATTGAAGAAGACAATGGTTCTAAATATTCGGTGTAAAATACTTTTCCTCGTTTACAATCGTTGAATAACAATTGAACGCGTGTATTTTATGGTCACGTCAAGTACTTCAATAGACGATAATAAACTTTGAATATAAATTAAATTCAAATTTGACGTCTTACATCAATGAATAAATAAATGTATGTGGGATTCAATGGTGTATGACTTGCATTAACATGCAAGGGAGATGTACTTGATGGGAAAAATGTAAAAACCGGCGGTGAATCTAGCTATAAATCTAATACTGTTATTATTTATTATTTTCATTAGGAATTTTGTGACTTTACAAAAGTCATTGCTTAATTGAAATGGGGTATCATTACTTTTGCTATATCAAACAATAATAATAAATGAAATTCATGAATACGACAGTAAGAACTTGTGCGTCATAAAGAACCTGGAGATAGCGATACGAAGCGCAAAACCTACTCATACGAATCTAGTCTGATTTATGAATGCATACACAATTTAAGGCAATTGAGACACAAAATCCACGTTACTTTGCGAGCCATCGAAAGCAATGAAAAGGCAGACAAGCTGGCTAAAGAAGTAGCGAATATGTCCTTTATCGGGGTCCTAACCACTTTTATGGCCTACAAGGGAGCCACATAAAACAAGTAATTAAAGCATGGGAGAACAATCAAAAGTCTTCGCGTACTGGGAAAATGTTCCAGGACAAAAACAGGCGAAAGCATTCATATCAGGCTCGCCTAAGAAAGCAAAATACTCGTTCAGCAAAGGGGACCTTAGATTGCTGGCGTGATTCCTTCTTTGCCTAGAAGATCTGGAGACGGCAGACACATTTTATGTAAGTGTGTTGCCATCAGTCGCACTCGACAACAACATTTCAGTAAACTGCTTCTGACACCGGAACTAAAGGATGAAGATCCTAGAGTAATACTACGGTTTATTAAGAGCCTTTACCTACTCTAACATATATAACGGCATTTTGTTACAATAGATCTATTAAGGTCGCGGTAACTAAAGGCATTTGTACCATTACATTTATAGTTTATATTACAGGTTATAGTTTCTCATTGTTTCGAAGTACTTTTTCACAAACATTTTTTATTTCTTTCTCTTCATACTATCTTATAAACTCCTTCGTACCTGTTTCTTGATTTATTGGATATCATTGAATTTATTGCTAAATTAGCTGATTGCATCATCTATTTTCGGCTTGATTTGCAATAAAAAATTCAACACTGCCAAACGTTCTGCATTTTGTACTTATCCATTAATTGTTTGACTGCAAGCGTTGTTACAGTTGGTACCGCACAATACTTTTTTACTTTAAAGGGGAATTAGATAAAATTTTGTACTCATGTAATTTGCCTCGTCTTAAATAAAGTACTATCTTCGCAGCTGATTATGTAAAGAATTATTTTTTTTATTTAATACTTTATTCACGTGATTCTTGATATGCATTGATTAGCAAATGTGTCGAACCGAGTAAATGAATCTAAAGTTTCTAAAATTACTAAAATTAAGTTGATAGGTAGATATTACAGTATTTCGACTTAAAAGTTTCTAATGAAACATCCTGTATTTTTAGTTAGAATATTTTATTAGGAGTACAAAAATATGGGGTTCGAAACTAAAATTATTTCAATTATTCAAGTCGAAATTACTACCGGTTAAACGGGAAGTACAATTATCTAAACTAACTACTCAAGTGCTGTAATATTTATCTACCAAATTCTTTGATATCTCTAAAAACTCCAGAGATATTAAATTGGTTCCACACATTTCCCCATCATTGTATAATGAAATGCTCTGTATATAGTGTTCAGTAAATATGTATTGCGTTGAATGGAACACTAGTTTTTCTAATTAATGTTTTTATTTCGTTTAATTAATTAGTTATCTAATTGGTCTAATTATTTCCGAACCTGTAGCTTACAATAATAATTATGTTTGGCTAAGTGCATTGCGATTTCATTAACTACGATTCTAATTTGTGCTCAGTGTCATAATGAATTTTGACGTCAAGTGTACGGCAATGTAATCAATTCAACTGTAAACAGATTAATTATTAGACTATTAAGGTTATGAATCCGTTTATGTTGTAGACGTAGAAAATTTTCGTATTGTCCGTCATCGCCGCTTTGCCTTATAAATATAGGTACAAATTACCGTTACAACATGCATTGTGTTAGTATTTCTGTCACGATTTATGTACATAGCGCTGCAAAAAATGGGAAAGCATTTCACAAATGTAACCATATAATTATACAAATGATTCGAATTTGATTCTGCGTCGCGTATATGGTAAATAATTGTACGGTAACATTTTATCTTAGGCTTTTCCAGTTAGAGAGCGTAGATGATTTTTATAATTTGCATATCGTTGCTTGATAACCTAAAGATGGGTAAGCAAATAGAAAGATCCGTTGGATTCTCAAGGTTTCAAATGTTTACGAGTGCGGTCACAACAATATTTACGTTGACTGTTATTCAGCGCTCGCAATTTATTGTAATTCGATAATTATGCACAGTTATTTTCTATGACTGGACAGTGTGGAGTTCACACGTTAAATTGGCTCCCTTCTTTTCTATTGGTAAAAGTACATATTTAGTCAAATTTGTGTTACTTTCCTTACTTTATGTGTACATTTTATCTTTTACCACTCCTAACTGTCGGATATTAACCTTTGACATTACCAATATAATAACCGCAACCGCTTTTAGAAGATGTTAATATAGTAGCGTATATTTATCTATGACTGTAGTTAACAAAAATGTTAAGGAGGTAGTAACATAGTACTTCTAACTATTAAACTGGTTGATTAACGCTTAAATTAAACTCCAATAATTTTGAGGACCAGGTTAGAGCTGCTTTATGCACTAACACAGTGAAAAACATTGCATTTAAAAAATTCATAGTGACTTTATGTGAGATCAAGTTAACAAAAGGAAAGGTTGAATAAAATGGTTCTATATATCACAAAATTCTTTTATATTTCAAAAATTAAGCCACCGGTTTTGTGTTAAGAAGATACATTATCAGGCCAGCAATAAGGTTGAAGACCAATATTGAAAAACATTTTGATATATACAGACACACGTGCTTAATTGACATAATGTATCCTAATTTAAGCACGTGTTTCTGTATATATATATGAATATTGGTCTTCAACCTTATTGTCTTCGGACTTTTTAACTGGTCTGATGATCTGTCTTTTCAGCACGAAATCGGTCGCCTAAATTTTGAAATATTGAAGAATTTTGTGAGATATTGGACCATTTTATTCAAACTTCCCTTTTGTTTCTTTTCATTTCATAATTGAATGTTGAAAATTCAAAGTCAAAAGTAAAATAAAAAAGAGAAACAGCACTTACATTAACAATAAGAATTTTAAAATCCTACAATTTGTAGATAATCATCAAATTTACTTAATTGATACATATTTAATAGGGTTGGTGGAACTTTAATAGTGGCATAATACAAAAATGATACATATGTGAAACTACTGCAGTTCTTCAATCTAGGTAGCAGTATTGTTAATAATTCGTTGGTGACGATGTGGAAGTCGTAGTAGCGCCTGGTCTATTGATGCTTGCAAGCAGTCGGAATCGAATGTGGCAAGGTGATTTTTTCATCTTTGGAATAAAATCGAAGTCTAATGAGGCGTCCGGTGAATATGGTGGATTGAAAAATACTTTCCAACTCTAGCGATTATACAGATCCAAATGCGAGAGGTGCCGTTTGCGCCCTAGCGTTATGTTACAAAATGAGGAGGATTTTGCATAAAAAAATGAGGTTGCTTTCTTTGCAACGCCGGTCTCAGGCTATGTTTTAAAAATGGGAGAAATATTATGTATTAACAGTCTATCTTTGGGGTAAGGCATGTGCTGAAATAACTCAATCACAGTCGTATGCAAAGCTCACCATAACTTCACATTAGTGGGGGTAGGGCGAGCCTTTGTTTAATGACCCGCGATGACACCATTCATTGGATGAGCACTTAGACCTAGGTTCGTACAATCTGATCCATATCTCACCAAATGTAATACTGCGACCTAGGAAAGCTTCTTCTTCATACCTATGTACCTCACCATTTGCAAAATATGTCATAAGTTTTCATTCAAATTTTTAATAATATAAACATTATGTAGCTTGGGAAACGATCCATTCCCGACTAAATTTTTATGAAGATAAAAAAAATGTGCGAGGTGGCTATTATCGTTCTGGATACAATTGTACTCGCTATTGTTGTATTTCGTAGTACCCTTACTTACTCCCTTAAAATATATATTTGGCAATATCAAACATTTTTGTCAACATTGTTGAAATCAAACGATATCAAAATCCAAGATGGCACCGACGAAAAATAAGATGATGATAACGAACTTTTTTCTTTTTTTTTTTGACGTCATTTATCACAGGTCTATTTTCTCTTCGGGTTCATAACTAGCTCAAAATGTAGCAACTTTGACCAATTTAAATTAACCCTCTATATCCAAAAATTAGCTAGATTCGCATGGTGAGGATCGAAAATGAATCGGCTTGTACAAGGTGTACCCAGAAATTGAAATTTTTTTTTGTCATTCTGTAACAAGTTCATAATATTCCACCATAAAAATACACGTTTATATTTCGTGTAGTAGAATTTAGCGATAAAAGAGGGAATTAACATTCAGTTGTTGGCATGTGTAGTTGGAAAATTAGTATTGGCTATACTAATAATTTCAAAAAAAGGTTTGCTTATGTACATTTTTTCGTTTATTAGGTACTGAAGCAGGAAAAGTTGTTTGAAGTAGGGATTAGATATTCGAATTGTAAAACAAAAATATGACGAAATATGCACGCATACTAAAATATGTACAAAGGACCAGGAACGCACATATCTCAAAAAACTAGGTAGCTTTACAAAGGCTTATTGATATGTATAGTAACTAAAAATTTATCAAAGTTAATAAAACACCAGAGCAATTTATTTATGAACATATAAAACAGAATTTATTAATTAAAGTTTTCTTTATTTTTTTTTTAATTAAAAATAACATGCATGCATTACTAAATGTAAGTGTAAGGTAGTATTTTTAGAAAGTTTGGAACAAATCGGGCATATATAGAAGAAATTGTACGGTGTTTCCTCAGTATGTAGGTATATATCGGACATCTTTTTATAAAAACTATGGCAGCTTCATAAATTTCACATTGAATTTAGCCACAACATCGTATTAATACTTTTTCAAGCTAACGGTTCTGCAGAACTGGAAGATCGCACGCCGCAAATGCAATTTATCCGACGCTGGAATGTAACATGATGTACCTATTTTTGCGGTTTTGTGTCGAATTAATGATAATTTGTAAAATAGAATTACTTCTTTTTAGTAGTGATTCTTGAATAGGTTCCGTGGAAAACTGGTTGCGGGGATAAATTGAGTCTTCTTCCTTGTTCTGGCGTGACCAATAAATTTATATTATAAAACGCTTCCTTTAATAAAATATGAACCTTGATATAAATCATCACAATGGGCTAACTTCGACAATTCCAATGTAACGTAATAGTGGTCAAATGTTTATATGGATGAGATAGATATTTTTTTTTGTAGATTTATCATGATTTCGGCACTATCAACTTTATATTTCTTTGCTAGTTTAAGTAGATACGTGTTATTAATCCATTTGATTATGCTTATTTCAAAACTGTTATCGCTTGTGAGTGCGCTTATTGAACTTTTAATTCTAATGTTCCAACTACTATTCTTGTATTTTTCTTGAAGTGCGCAAAGCAAAAAACAGACATAACAGACTGCTAAAAGAAGAGCTCTTCATGCTTACTTTAAAGTAAAACTTAGAGACCATGACAAGTCTTGAATGCTAGAAAAGGTTTGTTGCCATTGTGCTGAGAAGTTAAGGTTGTGGATTAAAGGTAAGAAATACCGCTTGTAAAAGCCACCTGCACGACTGTTACTTTTGTTTAGTTGACAGTATGGGATGCAATTAAAAAAATTAGAAACTTCCCCTTCTGTTGATTTGGAGAATAAAGCAGAAGGCTATGTGGAAAATGATGAACCAGAAACTGAATGCGATAAATACAAACCTGCTGAGGACTTTACTCCATAGAAATCTTTTCAGCCCGAGCTTAACGAGATCTGAATTTGCCTAAGGAATTTGCAGAATTGCTTGGTTCACGATTTAAAAGTAACGATTTTCTGACACCAGGAGCACATTTTTTTGCGGAGAAGACGAAATAGTCTAAAAAGCGTATAATGGAAATTTATATGACTCAATCCTTGTAGCCTATTCGGTTCAAATGAAATAATTGAGAATTTCAACTGTTAGATAGTATTCGTTATGAGAAACACACTTGGATAATTTGTGGCGACTTCAAAGCAATAGGAATGCCATTAAAGCGATAAGTTGGATTCACAAAAATGCGCGGTTTTTTATGTGAATGGAGAGTCGGGCAGGCGTTAGATATTGCAATGTGAGAGTTTGGCCAAAGAGGTTTGTGCTGCCCGATAGTAAAAACACCTTGCATGGATCGCCTGTACCTTCCAACAAAAGGTTGCTTTCACCACTGCATACAAAATTAGATTTAATGAAGCAGTTGGCAGCACCTCTACAACAAGATGGGGTTTGCTTCAGGTAATTCGGGTATTCAGAGAAATCGAAAACTGCGAAACTTGTTGTGGTCCTCAAATTCGCAAACATAATGAGGAAAATGTATGGACAGCCTTCAGGTTCGTTACTGAGAAGTTTCTTTATAGTGAAGATCGCAGGGAACAGTTCCACCAAGATATGAACATGGGATGAAGCAATGATGGCCGATTACTGTTGGACGTTAAAGGACAATAGAGACAAAGGAATATATGTAAGGAAATCAAAAAAGAGAAAATTAAAAAATCAACCAGTTTCTGTGTTACCGTAGTTTTAAAATTATTATTTATGATATTTAGAAATGTAAACACATTCGTGTTTTTATTACTTAAAGTCTCTTATTGTGAAAAATTCTGACGTGATTTTTCGTGATTGATGAAAATTTGACGTGACAAACATCGATCTTAGGACAACCTATTTTTAAGAAACCATCGTAAAAAATGTAAAAATGATTTTCGTGAATACATAACGAAATAAATTAAAATATCAAAATAACCCGCTAAGAATAGCAAATAAATAATTGCTGAAGAGTTATTTTTAAAAGGTCTTGTTTTGACAATCATATTAAGCACGTCGAAAGGGTAGCTTGCGCAGGTATGTACGTCCCCGGGCGCAATGTTGCTCCGCAATATTTATTTTAATGTAAGACCTACTGAACTTTATTTTAAAATATTAGTTTGAATGAAATATTGAACGAGAGCTATTAAACAAGAAGGAAAAAGGCACTAAGCCTGGCATTATTCAACTCCTATACAAGGGCTGCATTGATATCTTTGAAATAAGATTCCCATTTTCCATGATTCTAGCATCAACACATCTGTAAAAGAAGCTTATTGAAGCATGGTTAATTGAAATTGCTAAATTAAATGCATTAAAGGTTTGGCAAACGTAATAGACTGTGCTACTAAAATGTTGCGCCAGGTCGAGCCAGAAATCTGCCGAAAAATCTCAAAATGTCCATCTTAGTAGTAAAGCAAATGCAAGAACATGATATACGAAGTTTCCCATATTTAACAAAATACTCTACAAATAAATTCCACTGATTTTGGTAGGATAAGAACGTAACTTTTGTTTTAGATTCGTCTATTCTCTTTGAATATTACACATTGTTATAGTTGGACTTAGCATTTGAAGCATTATATAGTCCGTCTAGAAAGTATCCGGAATTTATTGTTTTTCTTAATTTTAATATATTTCTTTTTTGTTACATCCTAAGACAAAAGTAATGCATCAAGTAGGTTGTGCCGACTGTAGGCCGTGGCAAAAATCATATAACTACACCAGCTGTCAAATATTGTTGATTATCAACAGGCTTAATATTTGCGAAATAATGTCGCAAGTAGAAAGAAGAAAGTTGGTGGAATATTTGTGTAGAAAAGGTGTTCAAAACGTTAAAAAGTTAGTGCAATTGATTGAACCCGGAAAAAGTGCAGTATATGAGACAATAAAGAGGATAAAAAATAGGAGAGATATGATCCATCGACCAGTTTCTGGAAGACCACGTAAGATTAGCGGAAACAATCTAAACGCTTTAGTGACTTTAGGACGACAAAACCCGCGCCTAGGCTTTCGAAAACTGGCTAACAGATTTGGAAATCAACGTCAAATAAGAGTGTGTCCAGAAACTGTCTGCATTTCACTGAGAAAACAAGGTTACTTATCATGGAATCCAAAAAACATCCTTGCAATGATACCTCTACAAAGGCAACGAAGAATAGATTTTTGCCAACGATTTCGAGACGATAATTTTAGTGATGTTTTTATATCTGACGAAAGTTGTTTTCAGCTTGCTGCAAATCATTTAAAAATCCTATCAAGAGAAAATGTTCCCTTTCAAATTTCCAAATTTCCCATAAAAATAATGGTTTGGGGAGCAATCTCTCAGCGTGGTGCTACACCTCCCTGTATAATTGATGGCACCGTTAGTAGTGCAAAGTATTGTGAAATTCTTCTTGAAACGGGCTTGTACTTTATATACCGAAGGGTGGCGTTTTCAACAGGATAATGCAAGATGCCACACTTCTGAATACATTAAAGCTTGGATGCTAGACCAAAACTTGACAACAGTTCCATGGCCAGCAGCTTCCCCAGATCTTATTCCCATCGAAAACATATGGGAACTGATGAAAATTGATGTAGAACGAGCAGCACCACGAAGTAAAGAAGATTTGATTCGGTCAGTTTTACAAGCCTGGACCACTATCACCGAAAAGTATAGCGTTGGCCTCATTTCGGGATTACCTGAACGTTTAGTTAAGTGTTTACAGTTAAAAGGAGATTGTATTAGTGAATGAGATGAATTATTTGTTGTGATTTTATTATTCAAGTAATAACAATATATACCGTCCAATTATAGCTGTGCCTTTTGTTTTCCGGATACTTTCTAGACGGACTATATATTCATTATACATCATTTCCAGATTTCATGTGATGCATATAGCAAATCAAAAAAAATATATTAAAGTAAACGTATAAATGTACAAAATATTCTGGTTAAATAATACATCTCTGAGGTTTAGCGTAATAACGAAATAATGAATTTATTCCATACTTTAGAGCACCGTCCATGCATTGTTAATATATATACACATGCAAAATAAATATATGAAACGCGTTCAGTTTCGTACTTTTTAGTTGCTATTCTCCAATCAGATATTCTATCAGTATTCATGTAATTCTATCCTTACAATGAAAATCTAAGTAGTTGTTTCCGTCTACTTCTGATATTACAGCCTTTTTTTACAATTCATTTTTACTTTTTTTACATATATATTCGTGCGTGGGTTGTATTGCTAACATCTTAAGTACATTTCGATGCCTGTCTTCGCGAGTATAGAATTTCACAAAGGATTTAAGCCTGCGTGCATACGTTAAAAATATTACTTATACACCTTGCCTGAATATCAAGACGAATTATCAGCTCCGTTGCATCGGAAAAACATGTATGTGGCATTGCGTATTGCTCGGTTCGCTGATGAAACTAGTCGTAAGCTTGACAGATTGATGTCATGTTAACCTATGATTACATTGACCGTGGTGGCAATGGTGGTTTATGAGAATCGCCGTTGAACAATAGTTTGCTAACAGGACCCGCATACTATATAGGGGTTTTGAAATTGGCAGCCTCAATAGGCACTTTAAACACGTAAAATATTCGATGTTATCATATGATATAACGTGAGATAAAATCTCGTTCACTACGAAAGATGTACTTAATTACTGTATTCAGTGTTTTTCTTCCAACCTTGTACAAGTACGTTTAACGTAGACAATACTCTTGTATGTTGTTGAAATAAATAACACAATAAGATAGGATATGTTTCGTCAAATTAACCGTTATTCATGATTCAATTAAAATAAATATAATCATATATTAAACCATTTAAATATATTACATATTGCTTTCCACTATACATATGATCAAAACTAACGGACTTTTATAAAAAATTTACATGAAATACAATAGGTTTGTTTACAGCCGATTTGTGATTGTTTGAGATAGTAGAGGTTAATTTGGATTAATCTAGGGATGCGTGAATTAAAACTAATTTAATCTAACAATTGAATCGCATGAACGTTTGCCACATATTTACAACCGGTTCTACTATTTCCATGTTGCAAATATGCAGATGAAAACAACAGATTTATCTTGCATTTAAATAGTACAAAAGGTAAATGAAAACAGAGAAAGAAACTGGAGCAACTATTACCAAACTGTTAGAAACTAATTTGGAGATCTCCACGAACGCCCAAAGTTTGACCTTTTAGCAGGTTTAGCAGTTGTACTATCGAGTGCATTTGGCGAACAAAGGCCACCACTACTTTCTTCCTGAGATATTTACTCGGTAGTTAGACACCATCTACAAACTTGTTATATTGACTTATAACGTTGTAACGCGTCTTGCTTACCCAGAAGCTCGGTTTTGTTGAATTTTAGAAGATTTTTAAAATTATGGAAAATTAATTTACTAACTTTAATTAATTAATGTTAATTGTCTTTTATTACCTTTGCCAAATTCGTGTTAGGAATGAGAGATTCATCTGTTCAGTGTTGCTTATTCTTTGTAAGTGCGTCTCACATCACCAAATAACATCAGCGCTTAATATGCTTGCAGGAAGTAATACTTTCGTAATTGCCATATGTTGCTTGTGTACTAATTAATACAGTTACAATCCTGAAATTTTAAATTAATTTTGCTATTATTAAATTAGCGTGAGTAGTGTACGCCCAAGATTCGTCGAAAATGGAAGAGATGAATACACTTAGAAAAAAGATGTTTTATTTACACAAGAAAAGAATGACTATAAATTGAAAATAAAGCAGTGAACAATTTTGCGGATTTTATCGGGATTTAGTATCACGGTTACGGGGGCGCTTTCTGCCTAGGCCAAAACACTAACAGCGATACGGGGGTGAGTTCCGCCTAGGCCAGTGCTAAACTCCGACAGCGTTATGGGGGTGAGTTCCGCCTAAGCCACCGCAGTGCTGTACATGGGAGGAATGTTAAACGACCAAGGTCTACCACCGACGGTTTTATTTAATATCAGAAAACATTTTTTTTACTACAAATATAATGGCATCCTTGGCTCAAATAAAAATGATATTTGTAACTAATCTATGTATTATTAGTTTTAATTGTTTAATATATTTTCTATTTATGTTAACTATATTTCTGTCCTCTATATTTTAATACAAAATATATTAGATTGCAATATAATTACCAATATATTTCTCTCTCCATATCAAAAATGCTTATATGTTTAAAATAATTGTATCCGTTAGGGTCCGTTTTAAATATTTGAGTCAAAATTAAACTTTGTGAAGCATTTACCTTATCACATTTCATTAGTTGAACGTCCAATTTACCATTCGTCCTATTGATAAATACACCGAATGGGTAGATTTCAGAAAATTCAAAATACATGTGCAAAATTTATATACGAACTTGGAAAATATGATCATATTCCCCGTATGTTAATGAACGCCAATTGGCTTGATATGTACAATAGAAGGGATGTAAACACTCTATGCGTGATACTTAAGATTTTGTTAACGAGGACGCCATCTTATGAAAAGATAAAGTTTCGTGGTGATGTTCACAACTTGAAAGAAGAAGCTTTTCATATCTGAAACACAATCGAGTATTAGTTGAAATAAAAAAGGTACAAAGTTTCTACTTTCAGAAAAAGTCTTCGGGAGTGTTTCACCTGAACTTAATGTTGATTGTATGTTAGTTACAACTATTCGTTTTTCTTCCTTTAAAAATTGTTATGTGTACCGATTACACTATGTTTATTTTGAATGATTAATTTCGCATTTATTTAATTGGGGCTTTGTTCTTATAATTTTGTTAATACACGATTCGAAAAAAAAATGGTTCTTTTTACATTTGCTTCGTATGATATTTTGTATATTATGTTACATTCTTTTCTATTCGCAATAAAGTCTCTATTATTATTATTATTATATATAACCAAAGTACAGCAGCATGTGCCCCCTGGGCCTATGCGTTATGAAGCTTAAATATCAATCTCTACTCTTTGCTAAGCAAAACATAACGGTGGTTAGCTTGCAATATATAAATTTGACCAGTATCAGCTTAGTAATATATAATAATAATAATACAATAATAAGAATTCTTACAAAACAATTTCCATCCATTTTTATTATAAAATAATCTATGTTAAAGTGTGTTAGACGTAACTTATGTATGTATATATCAAGAGTGGAATAAAGAAGTTAAGTAGTTAAGTAAAGAAAATAAATAAGCTCGGTTAGTGTGTGGAACGCATAACGTATTTGCTTTAAACGTGTAACAGTTCAACACGGTAACATGCTCTCGCTTTTCCTGGTTATTTATAAAGCCGGGCCGACGCTACGGTGTGAATTTACATTAGTCCTTTCGGCTGCGAAGCGTTATAAAGTGCCGTTGTCAGAGGGATTGCGTCCGAGCTAGACAAAATTGTATGAGCGTATTTATTAGACCTCGATAACATTCACCTCCATGCACTTTTACAATTCGCTTAAGGTATTAAATAAAGCAACTTCGCACGTAATCGTTGTCGTGCCATTCCCGTTTACGTACATTCGATTTTTGCGTTCTTTGTGTTAAAAACTAATGTTGCTTGTTTTTGTAATAGTGTATAATAAAGATGATCACCGAATCTAGCCAGATAAATTAAGAGCCACGTATTATTTTAGTTTTGAATTTTTGTGGACATTCTAGAAAAGGAATTGCTAACATGTTAAAGGTTTAAAATCAATCTGTCCTGTTATAGCGATATTTGAAACTTTTTGTCAATATTTATTTTATCAGTTATTTTATCATGGTAGAATCAAGTAAGTCATTGCGACATTTACTAAGCAAACTGATATTTACCACCACAAAAGCATCCTCTCTAACACAAAGTCGCAAAAAAACTTTAAAATAGTTCCTGGAACTATTGCACAAATACAGCTTAAATATCCCGCGGCTTCCTATTTATTCCGCGGTAAACATTGTGAAATGAATTACATATGTATCTTATGCCTTATAATTATAGTATATGATAGGATGAAATGAATGTACTTGGGACAGCTAATCACAATTTAGCTGGGACAGACAACTTCCACGTTTAGTCTAGGTACCACAGATCACAGTTGTCCAGTGCGTACTTCCGGAGGAACAATAACTTGTGTAAATCCCGACTTTAGTATTCGATTGTTGCTTTGTCTCGCAATGTAGCGGGAATCCCAAAAATGCAATAATATGTAGCGTGTTCCTTTTAAAAGAACTTTAGCTGGCTACGAACTTATGAGACACTCCGTATGTTTCAATAGAATCTTAAACCATGCCCCCAATCGGATTTCATACCAGAGAAGAAACCGTTTTTGAATATCTTTATCGGCAAGGTACCCTATGTACTATTATCCCACTTATTAAAAAATCTGCTCGTCCGGAAATAATAATAAAAGCTATAACCAATTACATTAAAGGGTACTATGCTTCTGATACCTTTTTTTTGAGTGCATGTCGTCTATTTTCTAATTAATGGCCTACAGTTTACTGCGTGCACTTTTCGAAGTAGATGTATTTATCTTGGATTTAACTTTTTTAAAATATTTCAATAAATTTTGTCTTATTACTTAATTGTTTAAAAAAACTGCCTTAAAAAGACTTGTCGCCAGCCAATTGAATAGAATTCGTTTCTGGGATTATCGGCAATTATTAAAAACAGTGTTACAATTAGGCCGTTATTAGACTACTAGGCCGCTAAAGTATTATAATCTGCATGTAAGACTGTCAGCTTAATCTTTTTCGCGTCATGTCATACAAGAGCGTGGAAATCAAGTCTTGTTAGCGTAACAACGACATTGTCATTTCAACTTACGTCCGATTCTTTCGAAACATTAATACGTGTGAGACTGGCGTATTGTTTCTCGACTACTGTCACTTCAATTAAGGAACTGTTGTGACACATATATGTATATTCCAGTAACCTTAATGACATCGACAAACGACCTTATTAATTGTATACTATATGTATAAATCTACACAGAACTGAGATAGGTTCATCGTACCTCGTTTCGTTCGCTAAACGTGATATTTCCCATACCTGATATTATCTGTGTTAAATTAAAGTTATTTAGATGAAGATGGTGCATAACCTGAACATGTTTTTGACTCTGCAAGATGTCTAGAAAGTAGGCGAACCCTTACAACTAACAGCTGTCTACTATAGCATTGAATGTTTGCTTAACGTAGTCTATCTTGAATTTATTAAATTGCACCTTATATTTTCAGAAAGAAATACAAAATCCTCCTGGCCTCCTAGCTCCGGCAATATACCATCATCAGCCAGAAGTTAACAGTATACATCAATATAAAATTATAAGCGTATAGTAGCACTTACAGTCGAGTACTTAAAACTTCATTGCGTCACTACGTCCTAATAAAAATTTCACGTAAAATGGTGAATTTTTCAAGTAGAAATATTTAAAAGCTGAAATTGATTGTTGGTAAAGGGTTGAAAGGATTTGTGTGCGTCGCATACTATAGTTTTCATTAGTTTGTATCTTATACAAATCCATTTCATTTAATACTAAACAGGAAAACGCACCATATAGATTTTTTTGGCTATGGAGTTTTATAAAATTGAAAGATTAGCACTTTTTATAACCTTTTTAAAATACATGACATCCATTAAAGTGTCCTAATATGACCCCAATCAGCCATATGGCTGTAACAAGAATTTTGCGAGAATTTAAAAACAGCGGTTCCGTTGAGAACAGGTTCAAAAATCCTCACGATAAATAGAAAGTGGGCGGAGGTACGGGTTTCACTGTTTTATTGGATGTTTCACTGCAAATGGCAAAACATCTTTACGAAAAATTTCTGACGGAAGCACTGAATCAGTTAAGAGCTGTAGTTGAATACTAACAAAAATATCGTTTTCGTTCTTTTAGAACCTAGATTTACAAGCTCTTTTGTTCCTAGTCTTGATTTTTGTGCATGGTTTGAAGGGGAGCGAGATGTTTCTAAATAACATTTTATGGTCAAGCGAAGCCACTTTTATATCAAATGGCACCGTGCATTCTCAGAACTGCAGATGAAGAAAGAAGTAAACGCTTTCTTGTAGAATGTCGAGACCAAAATTGAGTTATAACTAATGTCTGGAAGATAAATCGCGTTTAATTGGTGCCAAGTTGGTTTTAGAAGGTGCTCAACAGAAAAAATCCACAGAACACAGAAAAAAAGTATGGTGAGTGCTTCTTGACATGCGTTATAGAATAACAGTGGCTTTGAAATAGTCAAAAATACCTCGAAAGAGAGCTTATTATTGTAGGTTGTGGAGCACCCCAGTATAAGCGCATGATATATTAGCAGGAATATCAATTGTAGTAAGCGATCTGTGCATAGAATTCTAGTAGTCAGGAACCACATCCAACGAAGAAGAAGAATAGCCTTTTACAAGTGCTGGCGGGAGCAATTGTTCCAACAATCAAACTGTTTAGAAGAGATTACGCTTACTAATGAGGCCAGCCTTTCCAGCAGCAGCTTACCAAATCGTAGGAAGGCCCACATACACAGCATATATCTGGTATGAAGCAAGGTAGTTGGAAACTAAATGTGTGAGCAGTACGTGAAATTATGAGTAGTCCTTTCTACTTTGAAAAGAATTAAATTGTGTGCACTGCAACTATAGTAGACAAATGTGTAGTATTATGTTGATGAAAAGGTTTCTATCATAGCAATGCAGGCGTGTGTTTATAGTATTCCTAATTTTATTTTCAGCTGCCTGGTTCCGTTAATACTAGGAATCGATATATAGTTGCTTATATAGTGTAGTTATCTTTTAGTACATCAGAAAATGAAATAATATATAGGAAGTACGCGTTCACCTACTTTTTAGACACTTTATATAGGCGGAAATATCGTTAAGTTATGTGCCACTCTGAACTAAACAACTTTCATTCAAAACATTTTTCTCTAAAATTTAAAATAAGGCAGTAATCGAAAAACGTCACACAACTGTCTTTTTCTTTTGGTACTGTGTTAATTAATAAAATAGGTTGTACTATATCTGGATAAAGTGTAGGGATCGTAGGATTCACATCTATGACATCGGTTATTCTCGTTGTTTTTTTTTTCTGAGAGCAAATAGTACTTTTTTGAGTAAGCTGCATGTTGTTTATTGTTTATTTCTGACTTTAATTTTCTGTAGTCCGTTGATAATCGCGAATGATATGTTAGGTGTTTTAGAGAACGCTACGGGATTTAATAATCGCATTCTACATGGTAATTTTAGATGCTACTTTTCGAACTTTTTTGTGCAATATAAATTCTATTTTAATCATGTCCTAGGCGATATCTCCATACAGATCTGCCTCCGTTGATTATTGAAGGTGTTACGATCAATATTTCATCTGCGGATCGATGTTTAGCTGTTAATTACGAAATTCCTCACGGGAATAAAATGGAAATTAATTAAATCCGTTACGGCGTCGTCTGTGATATAAATTATTTATCATTACATTAATTCATTACTTGGAAGATTTATTATTTACCTTCTTTCTTATTTAAACGAGGCGCTTATAATTATTAATCTATTTATCGTACTCCTTTAATATCATATGTATTTTAATGTTTTTACGTGGGGAAAAATAGAGAAAATGTCGAAACTTTTATGTTTTTCGGAAATTATTCGGATGATATTTAGGGCCGGCAATTTAGAATTGATAAATGAGATATAGAATTGTAAATGACAACTAACTTTAATTATCGAAATTCCGCTTCATAAACGCTATTATTATGTGTCAATGTAGGAAACTCACTTTTAAATTTTTAATTTAGAATGTTTAAATAGCCACTTATAACTGGATATATCGAGACGCAACATGCCTGGATGACAGACTCAAAGCCAAATATAAAATTAGCGTCATTTCAAGCCATTGTTTAATCTCGTTGACGATTGCTTTAATTTGATAACCAGCTTTGATGGTTTTTACTATTTAAAATATATTGCTGTCGAAATATATGCCGAAAATATTTATTTTCAATGTAGCATGATGATTTATAATATCCCCCTACTATATATCTTTTATTCTTCAGCAGTCTCGTATACTTTTCCCAGCGATGTTCCTATCCTTTTAATCATATTAATGGACATCTTGCCCTGTAAAATAGGCGTTTATGAATGCGATGAAGATCGATGAAAGCCCTTCGATCGAAGCTTTGAGATTAAGAAATAGAAAACATTTTTGCCAAGGCAACCGGTGAAATGTGAGACCGTGCGTTGCCTTAGCGAGACAAAACTTCCTTTGTTTTTCAAATGCGACCGTTTTTCTGCAATTGTTTCCTACAGCTTGTCAAAAAATAATGCGTGGTATACCTCCATTAATAGTTTTTCTTCTTCAAGATTAACGCAACCCCATGACTATCTTAAAATACAGTCGCTATCAGTTTCTCGACCAATAAAACAGTTTTTGGCTTCTTCGTAGCCGATTCTTCGGCGACTGTTGCGGTAAAAAGAAGAATATATCGCCCCACAGGAAACAACTTGGTTAGGTTTATGCCTAATCGTTATTAGGGCAAGAGGAGCTGTTGCCGAATTATCTTGCTTAACTTCTAAGAAAATCTCATTTACTTAATAATAAAATGTACCATGCATTTCATTTTAGAACTTCGTTTTACAATGCACGTGTTAAAACCTATTAAATGAAACATAAGCTTTTAAATCAGAGTACATACATACGTAAGTGTATTATATCTAAAATCTATTTTTTATAACTAATCACGATTAGTGAAAACAATCCACGTAGATTATGAAACAATAATTAGTTGTCGATAAATGTTGACTGTTCAACCGCTCGTATTGGAGACAGCATTTGTGTGCTTCGTATTTTAATGTTTTGATTTCCATGTAGTACCGTGATATTATGCCGCGTTCTAGCATCATACAAAAGGCACACTTACCGTTATTTCCACTAAACAGAATTATTGATTGGAACTAAAATACCAGCTTTGCTTAATAAACATTACAGTATATGAATGTCCACGTTTTTTTTTATATTAATGGAAATTATTTATAATCTAGGCTTATTAATATTGGTGTGTTCTAAAAAGTGTATAATATGTATGTGGGTATACCGTCTGTTACTTATCATACTTTCTCACATAATTGAAAAATATTTTAAGTAAAAGTAATATAAAATCAAGGAGTCCATATTCAAAAAATTTAAACGTATACAGAATGTTTAGCTTTGTTATTATTATTATTTGAAACGGATTATATTATTGTATATTTGGATCCTCCGATGTTATAGAAAGCATATTTAATGAAGAGACCACTTTTAAATAATTCATCGACCAATAGATAACAACATAACATAAGACTTATGAAGATGAAGAGAATAATTCATAAATAGTCACTATATTTTATTGTGACGTTCACATAAGCTAATGCGAAATTAATTAATTCTAGCAAAAGTATAAACCAATTGTGGATTATGTTGCGCCATCAATCTCTTAATTGTATATATACAACCCGCTGTTGGCCGTATTTTTTTTTTATGAGTTAGTCTCTAGCCTTTTGCAAGTTGTCTTATAAGTTCTGATACATCGCAGTTTGAATATTTGGCAGATATATGTGATTCTCGTAGGTTTTCACAGGTAATTAATGAATCGACCAGGATCACCCAACAGTGCGAATTCTTGATTAACTTAATTATAGTATTATTAATAAATAATGTAGATATCTGTAATATCGAAGTCTCTGAACATGAGCTCGTCTATTGCAACTTCTTAACCGCTATAACTTATTGACTGTATTCCACGCGCAAATAGCATCAGCAACCATAAGTTGAATTATTAAGTTATATTGCCCACACATTATCCAATTTATCACCCAACAGTTGCACTCTTGAAAGTATATTCCCGAAAAGCTGGAAGGAAGCAATAATTATTTCTATACCCAAGAAGATTAATCCGATAGAGTACACCGATTTGCATCCTATAAGCTTATTCCCAGTGCTATCGAAGGTGTTAAAGAAGGTTATGGATTCTGGCTGAATATCCGTCCGGTTTTCACCTGGGACACAGTACCACCATAGCCGTGTTAGATGTCACTGATCGTATCTTGACTCCTACTGATCAATCTAGGCTGTCTTTTTCCACGCGATTTCAGTAAGTCCTTTGCTTCTTAGCTTCTACAATCTATTCTGCGTTTTGTGGAGTTTAGTAGTTTATAGCTACTTATCGCATCAGTCTCAAAAGGTTAATGCGATATGTTTAAGACAAAAATGTTTTGTAACGAACATCAGTACGCGGATGACTCACAATTGATTTATTTCTTCAAATCCAAAAACCTCGATGATTTGCGAGGATCAATTATGATTTAGTAACTGTCCAGTCTACGTATAAATAACATAATCTAAAACCGAACGCATCCAAGAGCACAACCATATTGTTTAGTAGAAAGAACGATCGCGCAAACACGACCACTGCTATCAAACTAAAAATCAATAATAGTTATATACCTGTTGTCAGTGGTGCGAAAAATATGGACCTTATTGTGCATTCGGAATTCAGGTACATGTTTCAGATAAATAAATATATTCAGCGGGGACATGGGTACTTAAAGACTGTGTTCATATCGGTATTGTCTACCGCGTAGTGCAAAAACTTAGTTTATGGTTACTTGCGATAGTAACCGTATTCAGAGGGTGTCTGGGATATATATATGACATCCGCAAACTCCAGCATATAAGCCATAAGTTTACGGAGATGGGCTGACCCGACATGGAGAGCGTGCATGTGTTGCAGACAGCATGCTTGTTCTATAAAATAATTAATGCGAAACTCCACCACAAAATCTCGTTTCGTGTGAATATCCACCATATTAATATTGGGTCCAAAGGGTTGATTACGCCGCCACTGCATCATGCAGCATTCTTTGAGAGAAGCTTTTCTTATGTTATTTATAAGGTAAGTTTCGTAGGAAATCCTTTAATCTTTGTGCTGCGAGATCCTGTTTATTGCTTTGCCTGAGCGGCTGTTTTTACACTAATTTCGTAGTACTCTATGTGAACGTAGCTTTATATTGAAATTCGCGCTAGTTTCACATTCAGAACGAAGTATTGCTCTTATGGAGATAACCTTAAACGTTACCAAATTTTCAATGGAAGGGTTATTTAAGACAGTAGGTTGATGCGGCCGGTACTACCTATTGTTGATAGTACAAATTATAAGCGCAGAAGGATGTAATGTATAGGTTACTGTTACTGATAAATATGATGTAATGATTTCAATATAAATTAGAAGTTTAAATGTAGAAAGGAAATGAACTGCTAATGTTGTGTTCGGATTATAGAAGGTTGTATATTGTTTACACGCGTTAAAACAAGTATATAAGTCATTTTCAAATTAAATACTATCTGAATGTACAAAAATAGCTTAAAAGGATTGCTGCAAATTACTTATGTTACAGTTTCTGTAACAAAAATAACGTATCAAAATCGATTTTGTTGAACCAACAACTCATCTTCTCCGAGTATATTAAACTTGTTACGTAAGTAACATAAGAATATAAAATTTTTTATGGGATTAGATTTTGAATACTGAGCTTGTTATTAAAAGTCATTAATTAAATTAAATTACGTTTTATATTCAATTTTTAGAAGTGTATTTGACAAATGTTTTACGTAAAACGACAGCTGTTTTAGATATCGTTCCTGATGGACAATGGAGCTAGCTGCAATCATTCTATAGGCAAGTTCAACATTGAACGGACGACAGTCGATCGGCGGAATTGTAAAGATAAGTACATAAACGTATACCAAGACGTAAAAAGAAGCCCTGCTAGCTATTAACTGGAGAAATAATAGCGTCTTTTGTTCTAATCGAACAGTATATCTATTATATGTAACAATGTTGCGGTTGTATTGAGAGACATTTATATTCGCTCCCTGTGCGTAAATAGACTAGCAAGGATGGTGCGCTCTGTAAAGCAGTCCGGACATTTACCGGATTCTCATTAAACCTATCCTACCATCTTCGATTTTTTTTGTAACGCGAACAAGACCGGACGGTGGTTTTTATACAAAAAGTTTCTGCATCTTTAATCGTGATCTCGGAGGTGCGGTGAGCTTTTTTATCGGACCTTATTGCTGGACGTTGCGTGTGCAGATAGAACACTGAAATAAACTACATGAAACGGCGCCACCAACGAAAACTAAAAATGTGGGAAGTTGAAAAGGATATATGTCACTATACACTAAAAAAAATTGCGCATGTTCAAGAAGACAATAGAAGAAACTATTTTCGAATGATTTCGTTTCGAAACGAGAGAAATGTAAGATTTAGCAATTATAGTTGCCTCAACTCCGTGTAAGATGGAAAGCGTGCGAGCGAGCGAACGAGTGAACGAGTAACCGACGCCCTTCAAGAAAACGTTTTCGTTATTGTCACACAGTGCAGAACTACTACAACTGCTACCTAGAAATGCTTATGGCACTGCACAGTAATATTTTTCAGGCAGAGAATTGTGTTTTGAACTTATACACTATAAAGAACCTCAAGAGGAAAGATGAGGCAAAAATACAGATAACTATATTAGACTGCACTAAAGGGTGACCTGATACACGAATGTGTAGATAATCCAAGGCAATTAGAACGCTATAATCACGTTACTGTATGGTGGTGAGGACTGCCCTTACACAAGAAACAGTGGGAGGATAATCAAAAGATAAAGCATGCTAAGACAAAATCAGGCAGACACCCCTATCACGCTCGAGAAAGACAGCAAAATCTATCGTTCAACAAAGACCACCTTAGATTACTGGCGGAGTTTTTGATAGGCCAAAGAGCCTTAAGATGCCGTTTATTTAAACTAGGAAGAGCTAAAAATCAATTCTGTCATATGCCAAAGAGAACATTCTACCAGTTGCTCTCTATGACTATTTCTACAAGAAGTAATGTATTTGAAATATTTTCCTACTCACACGCTTCAATTTTAGCTATCTCCAGAATGGTAATATCAGTGGTTAATAGTAAACACTGTACAATAGATCCATATTCTGCAATTTAAAAATCAGTGCTTGGTTACGTAAATAGACAAAGAATGATATTAGTAATATACAGTGTATCCACCTGGTGGAACGGTGAGTAATTTATAGAAAAAACTTTCAAATGAAAGATACTCGGAGATAAGTTCTGCAGGACATAAAATTTACGAATTTTCAAAAACGGACTATTGTTTTGTGTTCGTTTTGTGCCGTAATCGCCAAGATTTGTGCTCTCTCTGCGTTCAAGATATTCGTGGTTGCCAACTTTTACGCTGACAGCTACGTTTCATAAGATAGAAGCACATGATATTAACTTTAAAAAAATTGGAAAACCTGCATGGGATATGTTAACGTAACGCTTTCTATGGAAAGAGATTTATGGCATTGACCTATACGTCAAAGCTTTGGTGATTTTGTAACCTGCCATGCATTGCTTGCTTGGAATTTTTATTAAAATTTTCGCAATTTTTGTTTCATTTCAAATGTATAGTTTGCAAAATTATTTTCTTTTTCTCCAAACAAATACAATACGTGCTTGGTTTTTTGATATAAAATAATTGCAAGAACATTTGGAGATGATTTTTACGGTCAACAGTTCTGCAAAAGTTACACTTTTACAGTTACAAAAGTTTGTCCATTTGTCAAAAATTTTTTAAAAAATTCCGATATAATTATTAAAAATATTTCAGTTCAATACTACATGTTGGTTTTAGTGTACTGGTAAGTTTTCAGTATTTTCTAATATGTAGTCGATCGATCCAGTTCTCAGTGAGACAGTCCCTGTATAAATCGTTTTCAATGTTCGAAGGTGACGAAATGCAGCGCATTTTCAACTTACACAGACTACTAGGTTCAATTTTGATTTTACACTAGATTTTAACGTACCTAACAAGTACATAAAGTTGAATCATTTTCATCTTTATCCACAAGTTACGAACGTGATAACATGTCCTACGTAATATTTACGTGTTACGTATAACCAATTTTTATAAATTAGGCATCATATCGTGTAACATATCCATGTCAATAGCATGTCAGATTATAAACTTCTTTGGAAGTTGTAAGTACAATCAACGTAAATAATTTCCAAATACAATAGATTATTTTTGTAATTAAGAGCGCTATACAATAATTACGCCCACTAATTGATAACATTTAATTAAAATAAGAATTTTATTTACATTAATCTGCAGTCTATTTATTTATCTATCACTATTTAATCATAATTGTTAATTTGATACGATGAAAGTATATTGTATATCACAATATATCTGAAAAAATATATATCCAGTGTAAGTCAATACTTCGATAAAGTCTGTTTATTCTTGCGATTAATATTTGGCGCCTAATCTAAAGATATTTGTAATTTCACACGATAATTGTTTACAGTATAGCGCAACTATGATGAGTTTTTTTCTATTAGAACATTCCGTATCTATCTTACCATACTCTAATAGTTTTGGAGATATTTGTAATTTAGTCCGCCTTGCAGGTCTTCATTAAGTTTTGATGTTTGATGTGAGTGTTGATCTCACTACCATATTGAAATGGCCTGCCGTTATACAGGGTATTACAAATAAATTGCGAAAGTTTACAAAATTCGTTCGATTAATAACATGTTTGTTTTAAATGGAACAGTATAATGCCTGAAATTTAAATAACCCTATGCTGTACCTATCTGTAATAGATTCGCAGCTGTTTGGGTTTCTTATTAAAATAATGAGATTTAGTTAAAATTATCTAAGTAACTGCGTATAAATTGTTTTCTTTTTATTTAAATTTGATAATGTGGATCATTGAAATACTAGAATTAAAAAAAAAAACGAGATCTAAATAACGTCAGTGAAAGAATTTAATAACTGTGATGTTTGCCAATAAAGAAAGAGTTACATGAACCTAGTGATGTGTATTCAACTTTGTGGGACGTGCTGTATTGAATCTAAAATAAAAGGGTCTATTCCTGATGAATAATTACAAATAGAATTAGGCAGGTAAATAGGCTGAGAAATAAAACAGTGTTTATTGACAAGTATTACGTCTACTTTTAGCATTCGTAGATTTAATTACTGTTGAATAGAGAATTTTAGGTAAATTCGAACAGCTTAAAAAACTTGATAAGCAAGCAGCATAGTAATACATACATATGCATATTTTTGGGAACGTTACGTTTAAATTTAATATGTATACATGTAATTGCTATCGAATAGATAATTTCCACATGTATAACACCCAAACTGCTTAAGATACTGAAACTCTTGACATCTTTTTTTCTTCTGGAAACTACTCACCCTAACGCTATACACTACTTTACATTATTATACGCACAGAATTTACCCTATGTGTCTTCTCTACTCCTCTTTTATGCTTATCAAACTGTAACATCGTACATCTTTTGATTTTTTTATTATTAATGCTATTGATATTATTATATTTAGCACTAATGGATCATTTCGCTCCGATATATAAAATATTTCCAAACTCATATAATGAAAATATGTTTGTTACTTTTGATGATTTTTCGTATAAATACATAAACAGATTTAAGAAGTAATTTTAAGAAGTACTTAGTATTCACACATTTACTATTGAATAGTTTGATTTCATATTGTAACGTTTTTCTGCCTTTAAAAACGTTGTCGGGGCTCAAAGACAAACAACTCAGGCGATATACTCAATATAAAAAAAATGGATTTTTATTCCACACTTGTTGTGGACATTACCAAAAAAATCATTGTCAAACTTAAAATAGCAAACTAGATAAATTAAATCCAACACTATTTACAAAGTACCGTACGTAACACTGCTCCCTTCTTAGATCTGTTCCGTCCCAGAACAGGAACTACTGTCGTCAAGACGGTACAGACATCTCACTCCTTTTCTGCACAGCGATGTCTGGCGGAAAACGTTACTGTCCGTCGCTTTCCCTCTGCTGCCCGTGGGTTGTAACAGCACACCAGAAATTCAATGCCTGTATATCGGTAGATTTCTTCAATCATGCTTCTTACGATCCTCCAGTTCAAGCCATCCAATCCACAGCCTAATTTTGGTATTCTGATCTTATTGATCCCCAGCTCCAACAGCTTTCCTCTTAAGCTTATCAGGCTGTCCCATATGGAGTGACAAGTTGGCTTTCCCATTGAAGTCTCTTTGGTCACCAAATAGAACAACAGATTTAAGCTCGGGTTCCCACATGGGAGCGTGGGTTCGAACCCCACACCTGACACCAATTGTAACGTTTTTCTGCCTTTAAAAACGTTGTCGGGGCTCAAAGACAAACAACTCAGGCGATATACTCAATATAAAAAAAATGGATTTTTATTCCACACTTAACGTCTGTCAACATTACCAAAAAAATCATTGTCAAACTTAAAAATAGCAAACTAGATAAATTAAATCCAACACTATTTACAAAGTACCGTACGTAACAATATGAAGCTTTTTGACACTCTCTTTTCATAGCAGTAGATAATAATAGTGAGATACTGATTTTGCAACCATTTTTTTATGCCAAATATTTAAATTAAAAAAATAGTGTAGATAGTCGCCTCAAATTAATGTAATATTTAAACCTTAGGCAATTAATTAATATTCAAGAACGTAAAAATACTTTCGCAGGGAACACATCAGAAAATGCCTAGAAGCAATAAGAAAAAAAATGCCAAAACAGCTTTCGTTTGCGGCTAAAGCAATGCAAGTAGTCCAGGAACTGCTCGAACGATGGATTGGGGAACAATACCTGGTTTATATTGCCGCTTTCTAAAGAGAAGGCCTGTGTTTTTTGCGCCAAGAGGTCGTTTCGAATGTATAAATGCATAAATATAATATAAAAGACTCTGATGGTTCAATAGACTATACACGATGATATAGTTATTTTTATTTAAAACAATCTATCAATCTAAATACGTTCGATAAGGTTTGCTAAAATAAATGTAAATGAGGTAGCTCGTAGAACAATTAAGATTGTGAATGCATTGCTACTTCATTGATTAATTAGATTATATAGAAAAAAGGGGAAAAAATAATCGCATGGAAAACCATATGATACCCAATTATTTTAATAAATTTATGAATGTAAGAGTTGCTGCTTAAGAAGCAAATAAAACTTTAGGTTGCTCAGAACGTACAATATACACGGGGGGAGATTTTTCATGTTACTTACCTACCCATGAAGAAAAAGATTCATCAACATATGTTCCACTAACGGTTACACGCCCATTCCAACGTTTTTCTAATAATATACATATATCCTTTAAAAAATAATATTTTGGTAGGTCTTCAAAGTACCCTCCGGATTGTAAGGTGGATGTCTCATCTATACAAAACGCAGTCAGTGATACCTTTTTGGACTTGGTGAACCTTGTGGCCTATTTCTTCTGTATCCTAAAATACCATAATCACTAGGGTTTTCTGATGAAACTTCTTTTTTAGCGGCGGAGATTCTTTGTGAACCCGTCGCATAAACTCTTGTTTGTCGATGAATCCCAGTACTACACTCTCGTCTCATAACCCGTCAAAAGTCTAAAAAAAAAAGAGATCTTTGTCGTCAGTCAATGCCGCTAAGTTTTCTTCATAAATTTATTGTTGTCGGCACAATTTTTGTTCAGGAAAATTGCTTATAATTTTGGAATTCAACGTGCTGACACCTTACTCATTCTTATGTCATATAAGGTTTTTAAAGCTTCTGATATCCTCACTTCAGGGGGAATAATTAAAACTCTTATTCTTCGATTTGCTAAGATCTATGCCTCAATTTTCTTGATGTTTTCATTGGTTCAACAAGCTCTCGGCATTTTGGGATACCTCGAATTGATTCCTTGTCCTATCGAGACTGTAAAGTATTACCACGCATCCTTCCCGCAGACATCAATCGTCCTGCAAATAAATATTCTTAAATCCACTTTCCTCTTTCTTGATAACACTTCTTCCATTCTTGTTGAATTTCACTAATTTTTTATTATTTAAACCTTTATAAAAACAATACAACCATTTGAATAGGGACGAAACTTGGTCAGAATGCGTGCGCTTTTCTTTTATCCGCCAAATGTAGGCAGTGATGGCATCAGTTATCAGCTAACATGTTTTCAGTTAATAGTTAGTTTTGTGATGGATCGTTTTCGTTTGTATTGATGGGTTGATGGTGAATCCGTGAAATATCAAATTTTTCCATTTGTGTGAATGGACGGTAAGCGAGGAAATTGTCAATTTGAAGATTTTGACGTGGATTTTTCATGTTGGCAGTTTATTGTAAAGCTATAATTGGTAGAATTCATCAACAAAACATCACAGTTATTTGACAGCAAAAAGTTGCCAACGTTACTTACTTTTTTCAAGCCTAGGTAGATAATATATAAATCTCTTCTCGTAATATAAAACAGAAGCAACAAAGAGGTCCAAATCAAGTCCAAAAAATACAAGAAAAGGTAGTAGCTGATTACATATAATAAGAGCGCACAAGCATTTATTCCACGAAATCGTATCGTTTCTTTTTATATAGAATATGCCACCTACTCTAAATACAATTCTTGCTGCTATCAATGGTAATGATGTTCTTTCCCACCTTATACAGTCAACTTGACATAGATGAAAGGGTGGAAATAAAAAAGGTCTTTTCCTCACAAAATTCTTCTATATTTAATTAATGATTACAATCAAATATACAAGAATTCGGTTTCAATACGAAACGTGTTCTTCTATCAGGACAACGATCGGTCACATATAGCGAGGATAGCAT
This sequence comes from Marronus borbonicus, assembly GCA_902655005.2. NCBI lineage: Eukaryota > Metazoa > Arthropoda > Insecta > Coleoptera > Scarabaeidae > Marronus > Marronus borbonicus. The sequence continues at coordinate 10,501,728 of LR737384.1, read as the reverse complement.
TATAATAACTGGAAGGGTTTGAATGGGAAACGATGCCCCACCTACCATACCCAACGAACTTTGCCCCATTGGATTATCAATTATTTCGCAATGTTCAAAAATAATTTGGCGGAAAAAATATGAATTCTATAGGCGACGTCTGGGTATTAGAAGAGCATTTTTCATCACGGACAAATGAATTTGGAAAAAGGAACCTTGAAGGTCTATTAGGAAAATGGAAGGACATTGTAAAAAATTAAGAAGGGTTTATCTTAGATTTAACAAGAATGCTGTCTTTTTATCTTGATTTTGAAAAATAAAAGGACTATATAACAACCGTATTATTTATGGGATGGCCAGATATATTATTTTCGTCATCGTTAAAATCTTTTAGAATATGTGAGTCTTCTAGTCCCATTTGTTTCAATCAAAATTTGGTTGCAGGAAAACAAATTATTTTTGTTTCTAAATCTACATTAAGTGAATAGAAAAACAATATTAAATTACAAATCATGTCACTAGTATAGAAAACGTACAATAAGTAGATGGGAAATAGAAAAAAGTAAGAAACCTAAACCAGATTGCAATCGGAGAAACCTTACGTTATCTTACCAATGTTACACAAATATTCTCGACTACATTCGCCAACATAATTCGAAAATTTGCTACCGAGTTGTAGTAAAGTTATGTTATTATAACTATTAGTTTTCTTGCTACTGTTATCTGTAATTTGTCTGAAATAGCAATATGTAATGTAAAATTTTGGTCTTTTATTTTAATAATTTTCTTTTGTTTCGTTCAAGTTATTGATACGGTCGAGTGTATTACATCATTGCAATAATTTTGACATGCCATTTATTATGGTGGAAACTTCATAGTCATCATCACTGACCATGACTGTTAAAATTTTTGCAGCTGTATTGCTATACCTATTATAGTTTTGGTGTCTGCAAGGCAAGATTGGTATTGATTATTCTGTCATTACCGTAGCTAGTGCATTTCGGCCGCACCTATCTTTTGCAATATGTGCTCTGATAAATTAAACATAAACAAAGAAGTATGCTGAATTGTGTTGCAATATTTTTTTGTATGGTTACTTCACATGCAAACGCAGAATGAGCATAAGTCGCGTTGTTATCCGTCCGTGCTTGAACTACATACACTGCGGGCCATAAGTTTGAAATCATTACTAATTTAGTTAAGATTTTGCTACAGTTTTCATAAATTTTACTTAAATAAAAGTTAAATTGACTTTTCTCCGCAATCTCCTTTAGCTTGAGTCAGTACTGTACACAATTGGAAGATCAAGAATTCTTTAGTCATCGGGCCCTCTTCCTATCCAGTTCTTTCCATAAAAGCTCAATTGGATTAAGATCCGGCGATTGCGGTGGACAAACTGTGTCTGTTAGCGATCCATTATGTTCCCGTTCTTGGAAATATGCCTTAATTTAAAGATATCCTTTAGGTCGTTATCTTGCACCGGTGTAAAGTCTTCGCCGATCAATCGCAAATCTGATGGCATAGCATTGTGTTCGAAGATGTCTCTATAACTTTCCCTTTTCAACGTTTCGTCAACATTTACAATGTCATTTAGCCCAGATAGATAGAAACATCCCCAGACCAGAACCACTGGCATGCTTTACAGTGGACACTACACGCCGTGGTGTCATTTATTCTGCAGCAGATCTAACAAAAATTCGGTATCTAGAGCCAAATATTTGATATTCTAATATCAAATAGTGTGTGTTCCAGGGCAATTCTAGTCTTTTCTTTCTACTTAGAGCACGCTTTCAGTCGTCTCTTTATTATTGACAAAGAAATCGGGATTTAACGCTGTCTATCGAACTCGGCACGAATTCGATCTCTCTTCATCTCTCTTCGATCTCTTCGGCAAGACGGTAACTATGTATTAAATGTTCTGCACCACTTGTAACTCTAGGTGTTTCGGGGAAACCACAATAATGAAATGCAACGATATAATATGTCAATATTAACCATCTGCAGCGTTGGCCAATAAAACAGGGTACCTTAAACTTTTCAAAACTTTTAGAATACATTTAATACTAATCTCGGGCGACTGTCTAAATACGTTTAGGCATTGTACCCACCAATTTTTCGTAATGCGTCGGTGGAATACTTTCCACGCTGCTTTGATTTTGGCTTCAAGTGGTGTTTTTGAATTGTTTGCGACCTTCTAATTGAGTTTTTGCGGTGTGACACAAATACTCGTTTGAATTTAGGTCTAGAAATTGGGCAGAAGATGGAATCCATCTTCGTGTATCTAATCTTTAATTTTTCGAACTGCGTGGTAGGGAGCGTTATAAAACACCCTTTGCTAGTGCCTAATTTAACTGCCCCTACGCATAACCGATTTTGACTCTTAGAATTGTTTGTGTCTAGATTTTATTTGGTTTCTCTTATTTTTTAGCTTTTTTAGCTTATTTTTTGCAATTTTGTTTGCATCTAAATTGGTTATATTTGCGATCTGCCCATGATCCGTCTCAACCCACTTCACTAACAATTTGTTTTATTAATTGTACATTCCTTCAATTGTTATTATTGTTTTTGTTTTTTCTATTTTCTCTCTTGTGGGTTTCCTACTGACCCCCAATTTAAATTGTTACATAGATTAGACTCACGGCCCTTTCTCTACACCGAACACAAGTAGCCACCAAAAGATAACTGAACACCTGCAAACTATTTTAGGATGATTCCCAGAATAACTTTTGACTTTTACATGTACAATGCAGTAATTGCCAAATTGTCAAATTTGTGCCGGCAGACTTTGCCATAGTCAGATTTCAATCATTATCGTCATTATTGTGATGTATTTTAAGTTGCGTTCATTAAGCTGTTTTGTTAATTTGAAATTGTTATGATTATGTTGTCCTTTGGAGGCTTTCGCAGCGTTTCTCAGACTTTATTCCAAACTTACTTAGCATGGTAATGATCTACTAAAGCGACAAGGTTACACATTTCAAGTACAATGCTTACACATTAATGTATTCTTGACATCAGTATGTTTGTTGGAACAATAGAGTAGGAAATACATTTCCTCTACATCTGCCGTAAGTATTATGTAACCATCTGTCCGCTCAAGACCGATGGAATTTAATTTGCTCTATTACGATGTACTAGATGTTGTAAAGTTCGAGGTGCAAACCATAAGGTTGGTAATAATTTGGTTTTTACCCCGAAATTGCGCAAGGTAATCACGTGTTACATTCTTAAACTAATCGACAAAATAATTGTTCTAAATTGATTCTGGAGATATTTTGAAGTAGGACTAGAAGTTCTATTACTTACTTCTTTGAAATTAAGACAAAATATATATTTACAAGGCTAGCCTCTTAAATTTTTATAAATGACTACTAGATATCACTATTAAGATGTGACACTATCATTTTCCTATAGTTTGACATTTATTGTTGAAGCAGTGATTTCACAGAAATCGACCGTGTAGTTTGTTTACAGTGAGCGTTGAAAGAAAGCAATTTTGTGAAGAACAGAAATTTCACGTGAAGGTCATCATTGAATGATTTTTTACGATTTTGATAAAGACCTATCGCAACAACAGTGCTTCGAATGACTTCGTTCAACTTTAGGAAATAAACTGAGATCTGAAATTGAGATCTCGCAATATTTGCTTTGAATTGTCTATACTTGCCTTGTTTGTTGCGAATAAATTGAAAACAAACCTAATAAGAACACACCATATTGGGTATATGTAAGAGTAATAGAACAAGCAAATGAGTGAAACAAGGTTATTCAATCTAACATTAGAAGGTACCACGAGAAGGACCAAACTACACGATAAAAATATAATAGCGACTGCATTAAAAGTTGTAGCATATGCTGATCATGTAAAGAAAAAGATCTAATAAAAACAATCAAAGTAAAGGAAGTAGTAAGGAGGTATGGGTTAAAAATGAACGAAGAGAAGGCAAAATACATGAAAATTGCAAGCGAAACAGAACAGAGAGTAGGTCAAACTCAAAATCATAGGTTTGTGACAGTTACGACGCTTAGCTACCTGGGACCAGTAAAGTATATAAAATAAAAATATATAAAACAAAATTAAAATATAAAATAAAATTATGTACGCTATAAAAAACAGTCATAAATAAAAGGGAAGGGGAAGAGCTAAAAATAATTGAACAAACGATACTCAGAACAATATTAGGTCCAAACATAACAAGAGAAGGAGAGAGAAGAGCAAAGAAAATTATTATTATTATTTCCCAATAAGTTAGCACAAATACTTCCTAAGCCTGGATCAACACTGGAGTCAAATTACTCGTTAATCTACAATACGCTTTTTTATTGTTAATTTTGCTTCTAGGATGTGATTGTAGAACCCCCGACACATAAATAAGTCATAAGTACATAAATGGTTTCCTTATTTATTTCCTTTACGTCTATCATATCACTTATAACAACTACGAAATTATGGCCCCCTCTGTGAAAACATACACATCGTGCACATTTCTTAAGTTATAAAAAATGCAACTTTTCTGCCATAAGTTTGGGTGAACCGATAGAGTGAAAAGAGTAAACAACATAAACTTCATATAATTTGAAGGCACTAAGATCTGAAACTATGGCTCTATGCAAACTGTTTTAGTAAAGAACTTTAATTATATCTAATGCACCGCCAGTTGCAGGCGAACCTTATCTAGCTATCACTTGACAATACTTATAAACGTTTCAAATTAACAAGTGCTAGTTTCCGAAAAAAAGTTTCAGCTTCATATCAATAAGATAATATTCACGACTATCGTTTAATCATGAATGAAGATAGAAAAATTAAATTAAAAAAACTTACCGTATATAAAAGGCCTGCTAAAATCAAACCCACTAGTCTACATTTGCTTTTGGTTAGTAGCATTAGCTATATGTGTTAGTGTTACTGCAGTGACCATGCAACGTTTCAGGAAAGGAAAGCACGGTTAGTATTTGTTACAATTGGTAAACAGCTACATTTATCTACAACAGCAACATTCAACCAAACTGGCAATGGTTACGATAAAACACAATTATGTTTCAGACTTAAAATTGCTACCAATGATTTTGCTAGTTATACCACTGGCTAACGCTGCTACTAGCAGCGACACCGCAGTGAATCTCCAATCTATTACATCAATAAACGGCTGCACGGATGTCAGTTGCCCATACGATATCTCACCTCCGGTAAATGTAACGTTCTTCCCTCACGATTCGGATTGCTCGAAGTACTGCATGTG
>LR737384.1:10402160-10496496 GCA_902655005.2 Marronus borbonicus | reverse complement strand
ACCGAACTAGACACCTGCGATTGGCCAGAAAATGTTCCTAGATGCTCCGATATCTCTGAATGTTTTGATAATTCGAAGAAATCTTTCTAAACTCATGTTACACTTGATTAAACTTATCTGTGTGAACGTGAGCTGTTGTAAATGATTTGTTCCCGAATGCTGACATGAATAAGTAATAAATATAATAATAATAAATAATAAGTAAATGTAATAAGTTGAAATAGATAGTCGCGAAGCTTGTTTCGGAAGAGCGGGACACGGTACTGCGGGTTTTGGAGTCAAACCAACGACAAAGAAAATTTAAAAAAACATATTGACAACTCCATTTTATTAAAACCCAAGCTTTCGAATTAATTTGCAGATCTTCATCGAGGAACAGCCTAAAACGTTGCATATTATTTTATTGTCATTTGTTCGCTACTTGAAAGAAGTACTGGCACGTGCAATCTGTTGACAATGAACTCGCTGGCTCGTTGGTCGTCGGTTTTAGTGAACACATGCTTGAGTTTCGGTTAAAATTCCATTTAATTCAATGCATTTTCGTTTTCCGTATAAGTAGTGAGCTGTCGATTGTAACAAACTCAATTTATTGATCTGCCCGTTTGTAAATGAGATATTCTTCAGTGTACCTTCTGTAAAAGTCTTTTTCTGTTTGCTATAAATACAATTGTTTATGGGCACCTACCCTGATAAACATGTGATTAGATTTAGTTATCGTTATAAGGAGTGAAATCAAAGCCGATGGTTAACAATCTGCAAATTGTTTCGATGGAAAATTGAAAATACCTGCGTTATGTAGAATTTGAAAAAATAAAGACAAAAATTGGCGTTTAAAATGTAAATAAAAAGAAGACTTACATCTAATGAATAATGACGTAAATCAGTTATTGAAATACTCTCAACGAAAAAGAGACGGCGGTTGCATGAAATCAATACTTGTTACAGATAAGTGCATTTTTTGCAAGAATATAAACAAATATACGACAACGTAGCACCCTCAGATTGGTTGCATATGTACATATTTGTCTAAAATGTACATATTATAAAGTGGTGTGAACTTCATGGGCATGTAGGTATACAGGTTGACTCATTTTCGACCTTCACCATGGAGATCCCGCTTATTATTAGAGATAAAGGATGGATTTAAAGATGCTAAATTTATTTTTTTTCTTTTAGCTCTCGTTTATTTATTTGGCCTTGCAGAGAAAGGTTATTTTTAAAATCTTGAACGTCATTTGTAGCTGATCCATTTTATCTTTGGGTTCATAACAAATTTAGCAACTTTGCCTATTTAAACCTACTTAAAAATGAATCAGCTCTTATATTTTCTCGAAAAACGGGTTTGTTGCATTTGTAAATATACACCATATTATGCCTCTGTGCGATATTGATAAATTAAAATTGAAGACAAATTACTTAACCATGCAGAATAAAAGTTAGCATTGAAGAAGACGGCACAGGTTTATTTTCGCTCTATTATACATACTTCGGACTGCCATGAAGACTGGGTTAACAGGTAAAATACCTTACTGATGTCATAGTTGACTAACACCTATTAGCAGTTAATATAAATATTTCTCTGGATAACTATATCGCCGTTAAAAACCTGATTTGCCGAGATTCGTGGGGAACCATCCTCGTGCTGTCACGTAAGAAATGAGATTTTAATAAACAAAAAAAAGCTTGAATTACTTAAATGCAAATACCAAACGATACAGTTACCGCGTTGAAATGAATGAATTAACCTTGTAAGTTTCAATAGTGAGAATACTGTTAGAAGCACGTAGAACTGGGAAGATTGCTTTCATAGAAGAGACAATGCGATGTTCATTTAGCAACACTGACGCTCTCTACAAATATAACCCGGTTTATGTATCATCATTTAAATTTGAGAAGTATATCATGGCTGTAGAAATTAAAAATTTGCGTTACGCATTGGAATGTTTTGTAAAATAGCGATTAATTAAGAAAAAAAGGGCAAATCAAAACATGGCGTTAATGTTAATTTACCAGCGTTAACCATAACAAAGAAAAATCAAGTCAATAACGGGGTTTAAGTTAGTAAGCAGCAACATATTCATCTCTCATTTCAGCTTTATCAACGTATTAACGATAGCACTTTCATAGAGTAACGTCATTGAAGATAGTTGCATATAGTAAGACAACGGTTATTGTTGCAGTAAAAGCGATACAATTCATTCACGTACACGCAAAATAATTCATACGCTCAAAAGAGAATTAACATAATGTTCTTGACTTTGTTTATGAACTTTTCAAACAATAAACCGCAATAATAATTAAATTTTGCGCACAGCAGGGATCAGGAAATATACCTACCCAACTGTTGATAAGAATCTCAAGAGTCATTGTTTGTCAACAAAGAACAAAAATATAACGATTGACATTACCTGGTATGGCGCGTGATTGTGTATAAATACGACCCCGGTTCTACCTTAGTTGGTCCACCTAGTCAACAGATATCAAAACATCTAGAATGCGGACGTTTCTTTATGTTCCATTAAACATTTAGATGTATTTCTACAAACTCTAGACTTACTGAAGTAATAACAATAATTTTTCATTAACATAATAACAATGAAAATTTCGAAAAGTTACCATTGCGAGTAACATCCCCTATAAGGGCTTTTTATAACGGCTAATGTCCTTCGTGGCATAGTGTCCACCAATACCTGGCACTCCTTTGATGTGAAGTCGTACCATGTCCTAAAGCCTTTGCTTTGCGCAAACCTTTCTTAATTTCATGCCAAAGTGATTCAGTAGTAGACCAGTCTGGGCTACTCGAAACCTACTTTACGAGCGGAATATTGTTATCTAGTTCATTGTTTTTTTTGAAATAATATGCGTCCTGTTGGAAAGTGAAATCCCTTCTAGAGTCCAAAGCATCTTCCATTGTTGGTAGCAGAGACCCCTATAAGATTTCTAAATACTTATCTGCCATCCACAAAATACATTTTTTCTACATCTCTTGGTGATATTGGAGCATCGAGTAATCAGGGTGGTATGCTTCATTTTTTATTTGGAATAACTCTGCCCCAATACTCACTTCAAGCCTACACAGATAAAAATAAGGAGTTGTATTTAATATAGTTTTAATTCTATTCCGGTATCCCTTCACGACCATCCGCTGAAGGAGCCTCCATTTCGGAGAAAAAATTGATATTATATGAGATTTCACTCGTAATTACATATGTGGCGTTCGTAATGGTTGATTTTATTTTGGCAACGAAAACATTCTAACTAGTGAAAGTTACAGGCACAATCTCCGTGACAGATGGAATTGTACCATTAAGGAAGGAGCTAACATCTCAATGATATATTGTTCCCGTTCCACATTTGAAGAATGTTACTTACGTAGAGACTTAATAAATAAAAGAAACGTTCGCAATCATGAGTAATTAGATATGTATGGGTTAGTATTTACTCACTTACTTGTTATATGTAATTTAAGCATGAAAGCTAACATTTTTAATTATCAAAGAATTGTTAGTATTTGGGTACATTAAAATTGTAATGTTGAGCATCTGTCATTTGTAATTCATTTTATTTTCAGCTACACTTAAGAAAAAGAAACTCAAGGACAAAATATAATCCGATATGGGTACAATTGTTCATATTTAGAGGTTAGATATGGAATTATAAAAAACGAGTCAATTTATTCCTTGACGATGTTGGTAGAAAGCGGAGGAAGCTTGTTCGGATGAAATTTTATCCGAAACAGAGGGAACATTCTCCATTTTTGGCTAATGTCTCCTTTCTGGCAGAAATTCCATCCAAAACGGGGATTCCGTACTTCCCTCTGTCAAATTTATTCCTACACTCTACGTAGTAAGTTTCTAACTCCGGAATAAGATTTTATAAATTTCTCATGATTTAGCAAATCTTTTCATCAATAAGTACTGCTTAGCTGGATCCCTTCTCTGAGAGGCTTAGATATCATCTGCGATTCTAAAATATACTTACATCGGCTTTGAACATGCTGGGCTTCATTATATGTGTCACTCGTTCATTTTCGTCTGTAACGGCTGTTCTTTCTTTTTACATCGCATTTGCTCGGTCGAAATTAGAATATACTTTTTTAATCTGGTCACCCATCTACAATTATTAGATAATTCTACTTAAACAGATTCGAATATGCTTATAGTTCATACATTACAAAAAGTATAATACTTACCCGCCCTAAGATTTTAGTCACAAAATTTACTTACAATATTTATTGTTGAATCTTTGGAACTTCGTTGAAAGCAAGCTGGGTATAAATTCCTATTTAATTTACTCAGCAATGGTCTTGATGTCAGCTCATGTTAACTTCCTTGTTCCTCATCTTATGTCTATAGATAGATAGACCCGTTTTGTTGTCCTGCGCCCAAGACTAACATTGCCATCATGTCTCCATTAGGCAGGATTTGTAGTCATTTCAATTGTATTTTCAATAGATATTCACACCTGTTCCTTACTCTCTTTGTTAGCAATGAGTCCAGAATCAGTTCATTATGTTTAACAGTATGTAATTGTTATTTCTTTGTGATGCGTTAATTAGGAATTTGAATTTGTAATTTTGTTAATGCCCGTTTCGATAATTTTGAATTTAATTTACAGGTATACTTTTTCATGTTAAAAGATATCTAGAACCATGTTCCGAATAATATTAAACGTCTACCTTTTGCTAGGCTGTCAACCAGTGTTACCAGCAAGAAGAATGTGTTCGTACCAAATTTCAAATTTAAACGTACTACTTTTAGCTATACCATAACTAGATTTGCCTGTCTACGAACAAAATCAGTCAGCTTTGTTGATGACTATAATAAACTAGAAGATATTGTAACAAAAATATTCCATTAAGTATAATTTATGAAGGACAAACAAACCGTTATTCTACAATGTTTACAAGATTTAATTACATGATTGTACCTTTTTCAAAAATCTATCAAAATTAAACCTTTCAATTTACCATCCAGGTCATAGAGGGATTTCAAGATAGGATAGTTTGCGACATAAGCTGTATTCATAGTCATTTATTTACACTGCAGTTGACTTCATCTAATTGTAAGTTTCATTAGTTGCAGTTCTGCAACTAACAAATAGGGACTGATGCCGGTGAAATTTATTCTTAACATTTACACAGACTAACATTAATTAAAAGCACACTTTCCACAATCGAGAACTCGGCGTAGATTACGCAAGTTCATTATGTTATGCTCGCTTATGTTGATAGTAAGATTTTAGAAACAATTTTGTTCAGGTTGATGAACATGAAAATTTTATCATGAATGACGCTGTTCATCTCAGGATATGAGTAATTATTGTATAAGATCGTCGCTGCTAATTAAGGCGTAAGCATTTGCTTTAATGGCGGCGCGACTTTAATTCTTTTACTTTACAATGCGAGAGATTTTAGCAAATTGACAGCAATATCAATCAAATGAAAGTGCGCGAATCGATTTCAGGGGTGATTGAACCAGGTAATTTGGAACAGTTTTGGAATACCAAAATACCCCTTTTTGTGTTAGCTACTATATAAAATGCACAAGCTATATGTTGTGTTAAGATTATTTATGTGTTGAAGACAGCTTGAATAACGTATTTGTGACCACTAATTTGGTGTTGAACAAGTTTGATATCAAATAAGTTGATTTTAAATTTATAAAAAAAAACTACATCAATTTTCCGCCTAGACACATCTGTTGAGCATCAGTTAGGTTTCTAGAACTGCGCTGTTGCTTTGGGATGGCACTTTTCCCTTCTCTATAATTACGACTGAAATCCTTGCCGTAAGGAAATTTTACATTAAATCGGATATTTTAGGATACGAGGAAATTAAACAAAAGGTAAGTTATTATTCCGTCAACCGCTGAAAACAATGGATAAATAAGAAATCTCAAGACTGATGGAAGATTATTCCAGTTCAGAGACAGGCCAAGCAATTTCTGATTGGCCACAGGCCTACATTTACAGCGGACCTACTAAGCAGAAACAGAAAGTCTGTTAGAACAATAATGAGCACATGAGCAATCTGGACTTGACAGAGGAAACAGCATGTAGATTCTGCCAGACGAAAGAAGAGACTGTCGTCTATGTGCTGTGCGACTTTATAGCACTGGCAGGAGTACGGTTCTCAGAAATGGGTTCGGAATACCCAAAAGCCGAAACCTATGTAGAGGGATCATTTAGAAAATTACTAAAATTAGTAAGGAGAGCAAAGCTAATGTAATTGATCTAATGAGAGAGGAACCAGAATAGATCTAAAAAGGTCGCAGTGGGATAGATCAAGAACCATCTAGTGTAGTAATCTAATCTATTATTTCGTTCCACTATTGCCGTCATTGACTGGACTTAATATAATAAATATAATCTCATAATTCCCCCGCTACCTAGATAGTAGGAGATAGAGAAGTGGATTATGATCTTGCATGTTGAGAAGCTGATCCGAATTGAGGGCGCACACTACCCAGAATGTAGTCATATAATATCCTACTATTTTAATCAATTGACTTTTATTTTATTCATTTGCTTTTTGTTTTGAAGTAGATAATATATACATATTATCAAACGTAAACATTATTTTTTCCCCTCCACTTACGGGTGCAAAACCACGAATTGTATATACAAAGATCTTTATATTGTACTGAATTGGCAGCTTTTAGAATGGGAACTACGATGGCTTCCTTCTAGGTAGACGAAAAGATTCTGTCAGCTAAACAGAAATTTACATTTATGTTGCCTATTTCATTAAAAAGTATATCGATTGCGTCATTGTTCTACTACGTTGAATGATAGTTGCCTCTTAAGTGCAATAACTTATTTTAACTTAGATTAATGTGATAATATAAAACGCGACTAATTTCACTATCAAAAAGGCAAAATATCACTAAATGCAAACCCGGCAATCCTCGAGAAATTCCAGTTTAAAATAAATACAAGTTTCCCGTTCTTTCTCGAAAAGAACTCTTACGCTTATAGCACAAAGAATAAGAAGTAAAAAACTCAATCGGCGAAACGAATGCTTAACAATAGAGTGTAGACCTCCTAAGTTATTTTACATGTTCATATGGCTACGTAAATTTCTGTCCGCTAAACCATACATGTTTCTTTTGGGTGGGTCATAATTGTTCGTTATTAAAAGTCGGTGCCTTTAGTGTTGAATAGGAATTTATATTTGTTGCCTATCTATAGAATATTTCTATATACAGGTTATAATTTGCTCAAGCATAGCGTATAGATATTTATGTAAATACTTATAGTGTAATTAAAATATATTTCTTTGTTTACAGGTGGGTAAATTAGATTTGTGTATGCTGGAAACGGGTAAGTAAATTGAAATCTTTACTAATTTTCTACTGTCGAGAAATTAATTCATAATAATTGATTTAGTTAACTTTGTAAGCAATTCATGGCGTAATGGCCTATTTTAAAAATGATGACTTAAATACTAACCTTACCATTGTTCTGGTTGAGGATTACTATGTTGAGGGTGTTGGAATGTTGTTGTGTACGACTTGTAAGTTTTAAAATTACTATGTTGGCATTGTATAGGCTACCTTCAACTGATTTTTCATTACTTTTGGATTTGTTTCGTAACTTCTATAAACTAACTAAAATCTAGTGGTTATGTAGGAGAGGATTTTAATATTTAATTTTTATGTGATTCTAGTAATAAGATGTTTCAGATTTGTTTATAAATTTTGGATATCGCTATATTGTTAATTCTCCGACCAGAATAACTCGACGTTGCGCTATATGATTTGGGTTTGCTCGGCCACTATGCAACTCATAAGTATAAATAAAATCAAGGAAGGCAAATTCAGTTAAGCGACGAACCTATTGCTCTGAAAATTAATTGCATAAGCATGGAAACATGGAGTTCGTTTTTACTAATTTATTGACATATCATTGTGAAGTGTGCCTCCCGTTAAAGCTAATTTCCATAAAACAAAACAGCAACAAACAACAGCCTGGGACTCTGCAATTAAAAAATCTAATCTGATACCAATTTGTTACATTTATTTAGTTTCGTCACAATAAATCCGAATTTTTAATTTGACTTGATATTTCTATTCTGCAAACAACAAGCAAAGTTTGGTTTTCAATGCAATTAGCTGGTACTAAAACATGTTTTTTAATGTTACTAATATAAAACGTATTTTTTACGTTACTAGCACTTTGTTAATTGCACCGCTGATGATAAAGAAATACTTTGAAAGTTGGTAAAATCTCAGAAAGTTGGTCACATTCTATTCAATATAATGATATAAAAGAATTTACATAGACATTAATTTATGTTTCCTACAGAAAAGTTCCTAAGTTGATTTTCTAGTTTGTTTTTGAATTTAGTGCTGACTATAGATTATTGGTTACTGTTAGTAACTTTTGGTATGCATGCACCACCACCAATCGAAATTTTTTTAAGAAATATCGAAGATAACCTAGAAATAGCACCTTTTAAACTGATTTTTAAATACATTTTTTTTTCAATTGCTAAAAAAAGAGTGGTAATTTTGGACTTGACGAAATATGTGCTTTCCGTTAATGTGCATAGAAATTGACAAATCGATGGACGTCATTCCAAAGGGTTATTCGAATTAGTGATTGATTGAATTGGGGTTTTTACTAATTTATAAAAGGCATTGTTAATTTTTGTCTGTTATTTATTTCGCATGAAGCAAGTTATTTACTTATCTAATTTGAGAATACATATAATATATTATGTTATATTATTATATAACATAACATATTTATTACTGCCAATGTTGCTTTTTGGTCTCTCGGATGCGACTCCGTAGCTACTAACTACAAAACAAATGCTCATATAGTATTGTACCTACGTACCCGACCAAGTACTTATCTCCAAATGGTGTAATAATTTTCTCGTTACAATCGTAAATAAATACTTAATTTCAATCTACTGTACGTTTATATAAGGTAAAAGGTACATTATTCAAGGGCCCCGGGATATTTGTTGTAGAATATATCTATAATGCTATCGTTGTTGTTCCTTTTAGTTTGTTAGGGTTGGTAGTGGAACCGTCCGTTAGATATAGAGGCGCGAAATGTAGCGTGGGTGAGAGATATATATATAGAGAGTAAGGTTAGATGTAGTGAGTTGATGTATATGAGTAAAGTGCTTGTTGAATATCAATATATATTGTAATAGATACAATAAACTTAATAGGTTACGGGCCCAGTTCATACTTAATATAAGAACAAAGGAATAAAATGATGGCACTTAACAATAAGAATAGTTTTAATGTGGAACTTTTAAACTCAAATAATTATCACACCTGGAAATTTCGAATGCATACATTATTAACCGAATTGGATGTTATAGAGTGCTTAGACCAAGAATTTAAAGCTGAAAACTACACAGAAGAGAAAGAAAGGAATGCAGGTAAAAAGAAGGATAATAAGTGCAAATCTGTTATAGTACAATGTCTAGATGATGCTCAGATTGATTTAGTAAGAGACGAGAAAACGGCATTTAGCATGTGGAAGAATTTAGAGAATAGATATGAAAAGAAAGGCATCCCTGGTCAATTGGCATTAAGAAGAAAGCTTATGTCAATAAAATTAACAGAACCGGATAATTTAGAGGTATTTCTGGGAGAATTTGATAACATAATTAGACAATTAAAAGCTACAGGGGCAGAAGTAAAAGATGAAGATATCGTATGTAATCTACTGCTTGCAATGCCAAAGGAATTTGACACAGTAGTAACAATATTAGAGAATTTACCTGCAAGTGAGTTAACATTAGATGCGGCGAAGGCGAAGCTAAGGGCAGAAATAGAAAAGAAGAGAGCATCAAATGTGAAACAAGATAAAGTAGAAGGAAAACCTGCAACATTTTTTACCCATCGTGATGGATGTTATTTATGTGGAGAGAAAGGTCATTATAAGAGAGATTGCAAGAAGTTTGGTCAACGGAGTTTTAGAAGAAATAATGAGAAGGCAAGTAGAGGCAGAAGTGAGCATGGAAACTCCACACGTGATGGTTATCAAGGAAATTCTAGTAACAACTCTAGTGGAAATGGTTTCAGTAGAAATGGTCATCGTGGTTGCCAAGCTTCTGGTCATCGTGGATATTATGGTACAGGACAACGAGGTAATAGAAGGGGTAGAAGTAATTTTGTGGAAAGAGAAGAAAAGAGTGACGATATTGAACCAGGTATTTGTTTTATGTCTGATGTAAATATAAGTGACAGTGATACTCTTAGTGAAAATGAACTTTTGTTTTGTATAGATTCTGGCTGTACAGATCACTTAGTCAATAATGAGAAATATTTTTCTGAGTTGTTAATGTTAAAAGAACCAATACAGATAGCAGTTGCAAAAAGCAATAACTATATGAATGCTGTAGGTGTAGGAATAATCAAAGTTAAAAGTAAAATTAATAATGAGGAAATTGATTGTACGATTAAGAATGTATTCTATGTTCCAAATTTAAGAAGGAATTTACTATCAGTAAAAAGATTAGGGCAAGCGGAAATTAAAGTTGTGTTTGATAGTAATGAGGTTAAGCTGTATAGTAAAACTAGAAAATTAATAGGAATAGGTCATAGAGATAATTTATATGAAATGTCTTTTAAAGTAACAAACAATGAATGTGTTAATGTAGAATCAGTAAATGATCCTGTTAAACTATGGCATAATAGATATGGTCATATTTGTCAGTCATATTTAGAAAGGTTAATTAAAAATAAAATGGTTATAGGTATAGATGAAAACCTAAAATTAAACAAAATTGAATTTTGTGAATCTTGTGTAAATGGTAAATTGACAAGGTCAAAGTTTGGTGTCAGAACAAAAGCAAATCGAATTTTAGAAATTGTACATACAGATGTTGCGGGGCCAATTACACCATTAGCATATGATGGGGGTAGATATTTCTTAACGTTCATTGATGATTTTTCTAATTTCGTATATGTGTTTATAATTAAGAGCAAGGGTGAGGTTTTCACATGTTTTAAGGAATATGCTGAACTGGTCCAATCTAAATTTAATTTTAAAATTGCAACGTTGAGATGTGATAATGGAAGAGAATATGTTTCGGATGAACTTAAAGAATATTGTAGACATAATGGAACATTTATTGATTATACGGTACCTTATACACCTGAATTAAATGGCAAAGCTGAACGTCTAAATAGAACATTAGTAGAAAAGGCTCGATCAATGATACATGAAGCGAGAATGCCAAAAGAATTTTGGAATGAAGCAGTGCGTGTAGCTGCGTATTTGTACAACAGAAGTCCCACTCTAAGTAATGACAGAAACATTACATCAGCAGAAACTTGGTACAAGAAGAAACCAGATGTTAGCAATTTACGAACATTCGGATCAGTGGCGTACGCACATATTCCTAAAGAACTGAGAAGAAAATTTGATTTCAATTCAGAAAAGTGTATAATGATGGGATACACAAATACAGGATACAGATTATGGAATATAGAAAAGCAAAAGATAATAATTTCTAGGGATGTAGTTTTTAACGAAAATGAATTTTATTATAAAACAAGAAATTTAGCAGTTGTAGAGGGAAACGAAGATGGAGTCGATATTAATGAACATGTAACGAGCGCAGAAGGAGAAATTGGAGAAAATAGAGAAAATGTAACTGAAGACATTGAAAGAAGGAGTCAAAGAACAATAAGAGTACCTCGGAAATATGACGAATATGAGATGTTTATGGCTTTTGACGCAATAGCATTTGTACAAAGGGTACCTGAAGATGTAGAGGAGTTACAACGAAGAGATGACAAGAAACTATGGGTTCGGGCCATGGAAAAGGAAATTGAGTGTATTGAGAAGAATAACACGTGGACTGAGGCTGTATTACCACAAAAGGCAGAGATATTACAAACGAGATGGGTCTTTGCATCAAAACCATTTGAGGAAGAATTGGAAGACAGATATAAAGCTAGGCTGGTAGTGAAGGGGTTTGCACAAAGAGAGTCCTATGATTGTGATAACATCTACGCTCCAGTCGCTAGGATGACGACAATTAGAACATTATTGTCTATAGGCAATCAAAACAAGTATTTCTTTAAACAACTTGATGTCAAAACTGCTTTTCTGAATGGGGAATTGAAAGAGAATATTTACATTTATCCGCCAGAGAGGGTAAAATGTAAAAAGAATCACGTTTTAAAATTAAACAAATCCATATACGGGCTTAAACAAGCGTCGAAGTGTTGGAATCACAGAATAAACAGTTGTTTGATAAACATGGGTTTCAATAGATCGGAAACAGATTATTGTTTATACATTAAGAATTTAGATGATCAAATTATGTATTTGCTGCTCTATGTAGACGATATCATAATATCTGGACAGGACATGGAAGAGATTGAAAAATGTTAAGAGAAATTGATGAAAGAATTTGAGATAAAGGATAAAGGAGATCTAAAGTACTTTCTGGGACTAGAAATAGAATATGACAGAGAAAAGGGGATCTTGAAGATAAAGCAAGAAAGATATGGAAGAGACATATTAAGTAGGTTTAATTTTGAAAACTGTAGTAGTTGTTGCACTCCTATTGATCCTAAGTTAAGACTAAATGTAAGTAATAATGAAAATGGAGTGAAGAAACCAGTGAGACAGTTGATAGGATGTCTCATGTATTTAATGTTGGGTTCTCGACCTGACATTAGTTTCGCATTAAATTACTTAAGTAGATTCCAGGATAAAGATTCAGAACAAGTGTGGGTTTATTTAAAAAGGGTGTTGAGATATCTGAAAGGGACAATTGATGTGAGTTTGAAGTATGAACGCAGGAAAAATGAATCACCTCTTATTTGTTATGTAGATTCAGATTGGGCAGGAGACGCAACGGATAGGAAATCGGTATCAGGATACTTGCTTAAAATATTTGAGAATACAGTAGTATGGACAACAAAGAAACAAACCTGTGTAGCCTTATCAAGTTCGGAGGCTGAATTAGTAGCGTTGTGCGCTGCAGTACAAGAGTGCTTGCGGTTTAAGAAATTGTTATGTGACATGTGTATAAAATGTGAAAGCTTTAAGGTACTAGAGGATAATCAAGGGTGTATAGCATTGATAAAGAATCCTGAAAACAATAGACGTGTCAGACACATAGATCTAAAATACAACTTTGTTAGTGAAAACTTAAATAACAAGATCATGACCTTGCAATATCTAAGTACAAAATATCAGTTAGCGGATATGTTAACTAAGGGTTTGTATAAGACCCAATTTTATATGAACTGTAATAATATAGGTTTGGAGATTAAAGAGGAATGACTAGTTTCTAATTTGAAGTTATTTAGAACATTTGTATTAGCTTTAAGATTTCCAAAGTTGTAATGAGTTCATGCTAGAATGTAATATATAGGATTAGATGAAGGAAGCAATAAGAAAGCATTAAGAGAGGGTGTTGTAGAATATATCTATAATGCTATCGTTGTTGTTCCTTTTAGTTTGTTAGGGTTGGTAGTGGAACCGTCCGTTAGATATAGAGGCGCGAAATGTAGCGTGGGTGAGAGATATATATATAGAGAGTAAGGTTAGATGTAGTGAGTTGATGTATATGAGTAAAGTGCTTGTTGAATATCAATATATATTGTAATAGATACAATAAACTTAATAATATTTAAACTGTACTTTTGTGTAATAATTACGCAATATAAACTTGAATAATTTTAATTATTGAATTCTATTGCATTTTTTAAGAATATGTAAGGATGGTGCGTGGCTTCGCGGTCCTATGCACCCACCGCCCCTGGTAATAATTAATACAGACAGCTGTAACATGTTTTGAAGCAATGGTTAACGTACTTCAAATTTCATAAAATTTGACTTATCAGTGTTGTACGATAAATTCAATAAAATAAGAGGGTATTCATTATCATTCTTTACTTTAAAAAATAAGGGTCGTCCACATACAACTTCAGATGTGAATACGTGTACCATTTTGTATCAAGAATAAAAACCATCGCATTTTACACAAGAGGAGGAAACTTAGCAACCAAAATCAAAATAATTAAACATAAATTTATAATGTTCACGTAATTTTCACAAAAAAATATCATAGACTACGCTAAATTTCATTCATCGGACAATAAATAGCTTACTCCCTTAATTGAAATAAAATTACCAGGAAGAACAATGATAATTTTTGAAATTATTTGCCTATGTTTATCTTAACGTAAGCAAAACAACAGAAAGAAAAGATAATTTCTACAATTGTAACAAATCACAATACAAATTGTTTAAGGATCCGTGAAGCAGATAGTTTGCAGCAATTAATGAGACAATATTGTGGAAACAGTGCAAAACTTGCAACGTTTGTTACAATAAACTTGCATATTTTCCAACAGGTGTACAAGTATATGTATCGTACTTATTAAAACGCTAATATAACGAATTTGAGCAGTAGCTAAAATTGTAACAATTATTTGAATAATTCAAGCATTATATATTAAATTGCCACAAATTATGCAATGCCCTTATAATTATAATGCTTAGAAATGATAATAACCATTTCACGTTTTCGCATCTTCAACAGCTTTTGCCATTTACAGGAAAGTATTCGTTGGGTACTAAAATATTACGCGCCTGCACTCGCACCCGACCAATTATTCAGTAAATTTGGAGGAGTAAGGTACGGAAGATAATTTCACACATTTTTATAAATTGTAAAGCAAAAATACAGGAAAGATTTTTTTTTAATTTTTGTCAAATAATTTTCCATATTTATTAAATATCCCGACAGCATATTCTTTTGTTGAAGTATTAAGATCAAACTACCTTTTGTGAATTTTCGCTAGTTTTACTACAATAACGTTACTCCAATATTTTAAGAAAAATTACTCATTAATCAAGGTGCAGCTTTCCACAGTTACGTTAATTACCTTCGCGGAATTCCTTTCTGTGTGTTAATACTTACATTACAAGGTAGTGATATCACTAGATACTCCTCACCCTGTATCGTTTAAGTAATAATAATAAGAAAACGTTTAAATGGAAACAAACAAACATTTTTATAACTTTAGCTGGGTAAAGTAAAGAGATAATGAAAAAAGTATTGCGTACATATTTGCGAAGAATTATTCACTAATGTGTTAATTCCTACAGGATTAACAAATATTTTCTTAAGGTAGGTCAACATGTAAAAATAAATATTTAAATCTAATGCCGTTACTACTACACGTTCCCTCCTTTTTCTTTTACTCTTCACTTCGCGGACAATTTGAATGCTTGCGCGTAAATACATATACGGCAATACGAACTCACACGCATGCCGCACACATGCACGCATAAGAAACGTATACACGCACACGTAGCGCATACGCTCGAATAGATCGTGCAAAGCGCTTGTGCCATATGGCCGCTTACACCTTAGTGTAGCAATACGAGTTTGGTTTTTATGTCGTCTTCCTCCATACTGTTTATTCTGCATTTTTATTACCTCTCGCTAACGTAAAGAGTAAAGTCAAGTGAGTCTATGCATTTTGTGTGTAGACGTTTACACATTTCAAATGCATAGCGAGTCGATTCTCCTTTTCCTGTATGAATATTAATACTTAGTTTGTGTGAAAAACCAACTTATTCTACACTTTCTTTGTATATTTACGTGCTTACCACGTCTGCAGCAGTAGCGAAATACACCGTATCCAAGGTTCTCTGTTCACTATTGTTAAATTCACTATTATTAGGGCTACTCAGTTACAATTAATAAATTACAAACATTGAGGAATTTGTTTGATTTAAATTGATAAAAGTAGAGAGATAATTAAATGCTTTGTTGACGTTTATAGAATTTTGTAAAGTAATAATCTTATGAATAACTTTTATAACCGATATGGTTAGTATTGATCAGTTACGTAAGGTGCGTTCAAGCAATTTTTGTACTGTTAAATAATACTAAAAGTTAAGGTGTTGAAACCCGCAGCATTTAATGAGTTCCATAATACAACTGAATGTTCACAAAGACGTATTGATCATCAAATTAGTATAAGAATCAGCCGAGACAAGAGTGCAGTCGCCAAACAATTCGGTTAGATTTTTAATCAATTAAAATAATAAAATAAAAATAAAAAAAAAATAAATTAAAAATCTTCAAACTAAAACAAGTCTTGAATTTGATTGAGTGTTTAAATCAGGGGTTTATTCTTTCATCGACCGCCCTTTTACAAGAATGGACATCAAACTCCTTACATTTTTCTCTATAGAATACAGCATACCTGTAACATAATCACAATAGAAATAATCATACATAAATAACGTAAAGGTAACGATTAGACTAAGAATATGAACAAAAATTTAGAAAAAATGAATTATTAGATTTATGTTTTATTTTTTGTGCTAATCATTTCTAATTTTACAAATGCATACAAATAAGTATTCAGAAACAAAATCACAAATGATAATTGAACAAAGGTTGATGTGTTAATGATGATGATGATGATGTTAATGATTTGGCCCAAAATTGCTTAAATCACCTCGTTAAAGATATTCAACCTGTTTCCGTTGACGTGATTTAAGCCGGCTCCTGTTCCCTACAGATCATCGACCACTTGATCATCATTAACTCCTTTTATTATTCCATCAATCCCGCTGGGAACTCCTGGTTTAAACGGCCATCAACAGTTCACACGCACTGTTGAATTAAATGAGCTCATTTAAACAATACAACCGACACAACCCTAAGAAAATTTTAAATATTTAAAAATATAAAATTGAATTGAGTTTTTGCTAAACGACATAGACGATATGACGATATACCAGAGGGTTTTGTTTTCTTAAAGATATGAACCGAAAATAATCCGTATACATACAGCTTCAACATCAACGCACCATTTTCCTTCATACACCATTTTCCTCAATTGCACTTTGTTGAATATTTACTTTACTTTAATATTTTATGCAATATCAATGTTACGCAATGTCTTAAGAGATTCATCCAGAAAGTTTTTTGAAGAACATTTCTACTTAGCTAAATTGCGACATTTCTTTCAACTTTCAGTACGTTACATTATTTACTAAACCTTGTGTTGTATGCTGCTTTAAAAAATTTTTTTTTTGCTGAACTCCAATCAACATTTGTCTGCTTATTTTCACTATTTATCAATAATGCGTACGTAGTTGTTAACCTGGCTAGGCAATGTGAACAGCAAAATGGTAGTTACTTCCTGTAGATGTTGGAAGTTGATGTAATTGAATGAAACAAAAGTTAGTATTTCGTCGCAGCACTCTGTTTTTAAATGAAAAACTTATCATAATAGCTTTATATTTACATTATTAAGAAAGAACACATTTTAGGTACAAGGAAATGTTTATAAGAAACGTCTTAGAACAGCTTCTCTATCAGGATGTTCCATTAAAGAAAAAATGAAATAGCGTGGGGCAAACATGGCATATTGTGGATGCTAGTTGACGAAAAAATTGATCAACGTATTCCCGAAAATCCCAAGAAGTACTCAATAGAATAAAATTTGAATAATCGTTCTAGCTTTTAAAGCGTTTAAGATATGAGGCATTAAAGAAACAGCGGAAATTCGCAAAAAATCCAAACTGTATACTTGGACATAATTTTATGTTATGTAGAATCTCTCAGCGAATATTTTTGTTTGAAAATTATCTCCCGCCCATGCACTGCGCGAATACGTTATACATGCATGAAGAACGCACAGAAAACTCCTTTAAAGATAATTGCAACAGCGTTGCAGGGATGATTTTGCATTACAAATTCACAGTTATTAAGCAGCGCATTTCATTAAAATATTGTGGTTATCTTTTTGTAATAAGGTATGCTTCAAAAATAGTTAAAATTCTATATGCTGCAATGTGTTGTTGTGATATCTAAGAAAAAATAAATAAATAACAAAACTTTAGAATTTTATTAAAATATCTATTCAAGCGACTATACGCTTTAGAAAGTAGATAATAAAAGCGACCCTTATCACGATCTTAATAAGCTTTATTATTATATTGTTATACCACTAATGAAAATATCTGGCTGTCTCTAGATGATAAAAGCTGTAATAATAAATTATATTGAAAGATATTATGTGTATTTCTCATACCTGGTATTAATTTTTTGACTACAGAAGAGCCAAACAACAAATCATATCTTTCGTGCATTTCTGCAATGTATTTTAGAAAAATATGTGAATTACAAAGAAAAATTCGGGAACAGAATAACCAGTACTATCTTTATGATCGCATAGCGTACGGGCAAATCATTCCCTTTAAAATTTTGTTATAGTGTTGCATCACGTTGCGCCGTATCGTGGATTTATTTTCCAAATATCTTATAAGTAGAGCCGTGTGGATTTTAAGTATGACTCATTCACTGCATCGCCGTAAGATGTATTCCATAGAACTACCAAAACTGTATGTACATAGATTTTATCAATAGTGAATTGTGCATTACACATATTTTAAGTTTGAAACCACAAGTTAGCGTAGTATTAATTAAAATTGATTGCAAAATAGTAAAATACGTTAACGTTGAGCTACCATATATGTAGAGTTAGATATCTGGTCGATTTATAATATCTATCTATATCGGATATCAGTAGTGCGAGTGATGAGTCATACTTAAAATCCACACGGCTCTACTTATAAGTAAATTATCATTTATCTGTGCTGACGGTTGCATTATTGAATCGTATCTAAATGTTTGAACTAGTTGTAGATGTTTTCTACCATAGCTAGATAGCATTGATTATTCACCAACAGATGTCGTTTCCGTTATTAATAGTACAGGTAGAGCAGTGCCAATCGGTCTCAGAGTACCGAGTTCGAACCCCGGCCTCTGAGGTTTTCTGAAGTTTATCTTGCTGCTCCAAATTTTCGTGATTGCTTGAGGGATGCATACGTCAAGATGCGCAAACTTAATATTCTCGTAGCAGGTTATTGCTCTCTACTGTAAAAGGCGAAAGCTAACAAAAAAGTCGCGAGCTCTCCTTTTAACTTAACTCAGCAATATGCTTATTTAACAAAAAAGAAACCTTCGTTTTAATAATTTTAAAAATATCAAAATAAAATGATTAGGAATCTTGAATTAACAAAACAAAAATGTTTAAATCCATAAGAAATTAACATTCACGTTTTGTTGTTCTGAAAATCTTTGTTTGACTGTACTTAACTTAATTTAACTTTTTTTTTACTAGATGCCTTTTATTTTGTCTAAGTTGGACATAAACGTGCACTGCCTTGCAATATGTAATAAATGTAAAGAAAAAGAAAAAGAACGTTTGCTCTAGCTCTTGATACATTAATTGTAGCGCCATATCTAATACTACGTGGTGGCACATTTAAATTAATGACAGCAAGCAAGGAGGGTAATGCCTTCCATTACTTCTCCTACTGCGCGAATTTACTTCCACCGCTCGCCGTCTCTCGTGGTGCGTACAGTAATGAAAGACAGACGCACCATGTATTTTTACCTATATCAAACTTAAAACAAAGAAATGCAACCGCTCACCAATTCTACAGTTCTTATCTGTAGTAGTTATACTTTGGCATCGTGCAACAAATGTTTTCCTTCAAAATAGCTTTGTGCATCTATCTAGTTTGAAATTAATCAGAACGGTTACATCAAGCAATTAAAATTTACTTTCTGACATATGTGTGTAACTCTTCGATAACAAAGTCAATAGTGTCCTTTCCCCTCCCCACACATTTGAAAGTGGTAAGTTAAAAGTAACACCAAGTTTGATCAAAGTTACACATTGTTACACAAACCAATTTGGTAAAAACTATTGAAGATATACACGAGCTTCGGTCTACCATTGGCGGAGATAGAAACATCTGTTGTTCGTTCTTGTTGCCACTATGACAGTAAGTAATACAAAACCTAGTCAAAGTTACACATTGTTACAAAAATCAATTTGGCAAAAGCTATTGCAGACCGACGAATGATGAGCTCCGGTCTACCATTGGCGGAGATAGAAACATCTGTTGTTCGTTCTTGTTGCCACTATGACCGCATGTAAGTACGGCTCATAGATTTCCCATAAAACGTGATAATTATACAGTACCTTAAGTATCGGTTATCGTTGTAAAATTTAACACTCCCAGCTTAACAGCGTTCTGTCTTCTTCCTGATATAAAATAATTTCAATTAAGTTCGAACACATGTTTCCACATCACCTGCACCGTGGAATGCTTTATTAAATTAAAGGGTCAACTTCACAACTAATCTCAAATGCGAACTAACATGTCTTCTTCACCGTTGCTGGGCGAGACTATCCGTTATAAGTCAAAGGTGCACATACCCATATACATGTATTTAGTATTGAATGCATTTGTAATTTTACCCAATTTAATTACTATGATTTAGCTATATTTGAATATATTCCGTGGGAATCCAGGTACGCGTAAAAGTACATGTATTGTATTTGAGTGTTAGAGTGATTTGCACACGAAAATAACTGCAGATATAACAGGTATAAATTGGACGTTTATAAATTACTGAATTCGAAGCCGTATAGTTAAATACAAGGAGAGTCTGAAAAGTTTCCAGTCTAACGCAGGAACAAGTATTTTTTTTTTGTTCAGTTTTAGTTCTCAGCATAAGTCTATACACTTTCCCCAGCAATGTCGCCATTACCGGCCGATGGAACAGCTTCCATCATTTTCAGAACTGATTTACCTTTCGCAGTCCATTGTTTCGACTATGCTTTGGCTTCAGGAGAGTACTTCTTTCGTTCAAATTGTTTCAGCAGAATGAACAAATGCGTTACCCAATGTGGAGTTAGATTTTTAATGCTTAAATTTTCAGTCAATATATAAAAGACATATTTTGTCGAGATGCTCACAGTCTCTGCTTTCCCTATAACCTTGATTCGACGATCATCTAGCATCATTTGGTGAATTTTTGGAATGTTATCTGTAGCGGTTACAGTTTTTGCCATCTGGGCTTTAACTTGCGAAGGTGTTTGGCATTCAACAAAATCCATTTTGTTATAAACAAACTATTACATTAATATAATTTTTAGTTAAGAGAAGCGAAACGTTTGATTATGATATCTGCAAGAACTTCTTAATTATCTTGTCAACTTGACGACATATTATCGTGCATGGATTAGAAAAAAATTGCTTTTGTCTATAATTTAACGGTAAATCAGTTTAAAAGAAAAAATGAAAAGCATGCATCAAATTTTCCTAAGGTGCCTTACTGAGGCTCACTTTCGTGATTCCTGCAGGCCCTTATATAGAAAACTTAACATGCTACTATTATTCTGCATCTATATGTTGAAAGCCGGTTGTCACATCTTCACTGCTAAAGAAGCAATCCCCACGATGACAATTACCATTAACATAATACTAGAGATAGACATAATCTACCTACACCTCAGTGTACCATGACTTTAACATTCGGCGGAACATACTATATTGGAATTAGGATTTTTAGCAGACTTCCTGCTGAGATAAAGGAGAGCAAAACATATAGGCATTTCAGGAGTTCTGCGGAACGTTATTTGCTGGAGAAACAATTGTAGATTGCTTAGATGAGTTCTTTAATTAGCGGTTCATTTCTTTATTTCTTTTTTTTGTGTTTCCCTTGATTTGTTTCCCATATATTTATTATTTTCTGTGTTTTTATTTGAATTATGTTTTATTTTGACAACGTTTGGTGCCGATTAATAAACAAATTACTTACTTACTTACATACTTACTTACTAATCCTGTTCAGTATGCTTTTTTTTCACTTCTTATTTGCCCTTAACTTAATCATCTTTTATTAACAACTTTGAAATGTCGATAATTCTGAGGTATTGTAGAAACCGCCAAAAGTAGGTATAGGGAAGCTTAACATAGTTTGATATGAATGTAATTCGCACTTTAAAAATGTGAAACTTTGTTTGCGTCTGCCACTTAATTGTTAAGAAACAAGAAGATACTACCTAATGTGACTTCAGAACACTTGAAAAACTCGGATGCACAATTTAAATAATAACGTTATTGAATATTTGCCTCTATTAAATTTGAACATCGCACGTAACTTTTTAATGAAGCATTTTTGGACACATGTTTATATGACGTTAGCAATGATTTGCAAAGCAATTCAGCTGTACATGTTGCATAGCTCCTCCCAGTAAGTTTCTGTATGCATGTTTTTCCCACATCGACATCAAGTATACATATCTGCATTCTGCAGTACTGAACGCGAATAATCCTTTCCTCTTGATAGCACACCAAGTTCGATAGCTTATCATCAAGAAAGTGTTTTTACGTGTTTTCCTTTGTGAATATGCAAAAACGAACAAAAATAAGTAGTCCGATAAGGATAGTTTTCTCCATCTACTCGCAGCACAAAATTCAACGGAAGTATTTAGACTTGACCGATTGTCACGGTGCATAGCAAAGCAGAGCCGCGTGCAATATCGCACTATACATTTCCGTCGGAAATAGTAAAACAATCGCGCATATTGACATATTGTCGCTGGTGCAAGCGGTTGGTGCATCCGCTTTTGATAACGGTAAAGACAAGTTTCCTTCCTAGACATTAGGGTCTCGCTAAAGGTCACCATGATCGAAAGAGTTGTTGCTAACGCAATCGAACCCGTTGCAAATAAAGCTATAATGTAAACATCTGTTGCCAAATGTTCGGCTCCTAACGTGTAAAAGGATCAATGTTATGTGTTCGATTCGGAGCCCGACAGTTCATCATGTTAAGGTCTAATTCTGTCGAATTGCGAGCCGGTTAAATGATTCCAATTTATTGACATTACGATTTGATTGTTTTCGAGGTCGTGTAAGTAGGCATGCGATAGTGGGGCTGGTCTCCGCGGAGTTACCGACACGGATCATGAATGCTGCCTAGAACTAATTAGAAACCTTAATTACATCAAGAGAGGATTGCATCTCTTCACGGTTTCCAGTTCGATTTAATACCGGCTTAATTGTTGTATTCCATCAAAGTAACTACGATGTCATTTTATCCATATTCATATAGGTATTATTTTTTGTTTTTTGTCCGCTACAGTAACTGCTATAGCAACTGAATTCAATTTTGTTTCACATTGGATTCAAAAAATAGATTAATGCAGCGTTACGCGGTTATGTATTTGGGTTGCTTAAATCCAAGGACAAAATGTGGCTTTTTCTTTTTACACGTTTAAGATATTTTAAAGGATACGTTTCGAAAAATTCTTTTAATTGTCCTTTTCAGAAATAAATTTCCTTTAATTTTTTTCTTAAAATCCATAATCTCGAAAGATTTTGATATATGAAATTAGGAAAATACATGAAACGGGCTTTTTTAGTTTTTCTGCCTCTTTAATTCGGCGACTGGCGCAATTTGATAGTTACATTACACTACATTGCTTCTGCTCAACGTAATTTGAATTTGGATTCAGTTATTGTTTGTTTTAAAAAACACATTTCAAGTTCTTGAAATCGCCAAAAGGTAAAACTCTTCGGAGACCGGTTCCTGAGAGCAGATTTTTACTATCTATCTTACCTACCCAGTAAGCCTGCAGAAACGAATTGCGCTTCACGAAATTAGGAGAGACTACACAGACTCGTGTCTATTCGTCTCATAAGAGTGGGTTCGCGTTGTCTGTAGTTTCGCCGAGAGTTGACAAAACACGAGTCTGTTTAGCCTCTGCCAATTTCGCGAAGCCATGAACAAAAGTTGAAGTTGGCAACTTTTTGCTCTCAAATAGCTTGACATTTCGATACAAGCTGACCAAATTTCGTTTATGTTCTAACGAATGTGTTGTTTTTATAAAGGTCATCAAAAAATAAATAAAATGTAGCTGGAACACCAAAGTGACGTCGAGTTCTTAACGAAGGAGGGAATTGTATCCATGAAATTTATGACAGCATGATTAATGTCTATGGGAAAAATGCGCCGTCCTACACTGGCTGTAGTTAGAAATGCACCACTCCTAAATTGTTGGAGTATTTCGTTAAATTAAAAAAAATGTATTTGCGAAGGTCAACTTAAACGATTGTTTATCATATTTGCACTGATCTAGTTTGTTTTCCAGAATTTTCAAGAGCCAGATGTTCCGCACATGCTACAATCCGATAGTTACAAATGTACAAAAATGAGCAAAATGTATAGAGTATGATTCAAGCAATCGTGAGTGACGCCTCGCAGACCTGAAGGTGCACCTTAGAAACAATTAATCTCGCGCTAGACGAACCCTATTTACTTTTCCTTTGTTGAATTGTCTGTCATTTGCATGTTTATAAGTAGTATAAGCATTTTTGATACTAATAAACATTCTTTTAAATAATTAATTTTCCGGGTTGAAATCACGTCGTAATTGCATGTATCTGCCGGCATTTCGCTCATTCTGCTCACAGTGGTGACACAACATACAGCAGCCCAGCAGAAACTCCATGCAAGTAAGAACGAAACGTCAGCAGATTCATGCAACTACGACTCGGTTTCAACCCGGAAACTTAAATTCTCTAAAAGAAAGCAACGACCGCACAAGTTTAGAACAACATATACTAATAAACATTATTTTGCAAAAATTTTTTGATGTAAACAATTTCGATTTGGTAGGGCATCAATTCAAGATGGCCCAAGAAAATATCAAGAGTGTTGAGGAATTGGCGGATCGAAGAATAATCTAAAATTTAGAGATGAATAAGGTGTCAGCAAGCTACACTGAGAAAATGGTATTCGCATCATCAAATCTACGAGGAAACTAGGTAGCATTGGTTGACGGCAAAGATCTTGTTTCAAGAATGAGCGTTAATTGGTACCCATCGACAAAACAAGAATCCATGCAATAGATTTCGCCATCTTCTTCAAGAAACTTCACGGGTACGGTGTTTTGGAATGCAGACGGGATAGAGTCTTTTTGAAGACCTATGAAAAGATTTTTTTTAGGGTATAGATTTATCAGAAAGAGGTTGGAATAAATCTGTGACCGTCAGCGGAACATGTATTTCCTGAAAAATATATTTTTCTGTTTCCTAAATCTGTTTTCTCATGGCTAAGTGGATAATGTAAAATAAAACACAAATATTTCAAACTTGATACGCAACCATGGTCATCAATTTTGCTATGCTCTTGATTTCTGGACTGAAAATCCGTTATCTTGGTTCCTTCCACACTCCTATGGGAGACTTTTAGAGCTTCTGCTGCTAGTAGGTACATGTGTTCCGGAGAGGTTTATATAGGAAATTATTTGTGTTGATATCTTTGTCATTTGACCCCATGGACGCGATTCCCTAAACAATTTCCTATCGTTTTGAAAAGTTGAATCGGATGGCTTTATTAAATATTCCCGTGCATCGTTCTCTCAGCGGCACGCTGGGATATTCTGTTTACCCGTTGATATATATAGATTCTCACACCATAACACGGTATTATCAACTTTCTTCTTCCAAGGGCCATTTCCATTTTTGAATCAAATTAACTTACTCAAGAATTGAACCATATCACCGACACTTTGATTCTGGGAAAGATAAAACGTATTACAAAGAATGACTGGACAGCAAAGCAATAACGTTTTTGCTTCAACAACATGAATTCGTTCTGACAGTTTTGATTCTATGTAAAAGACTTTCTTTGTGCCACGTTTATCCATTTGTTGTGTAAGTAGTGCATCATATTCTGATGATCAATTGGATGATTGGATGTGAAGAGACGCAAACACTTGCTTATTAAAGGGGAAGCGCTGCTGTTGAAATAGTAAGTTTCCAAGTAAAACCCCAGCCAACGTCTTTAATATTTATAAATGGGAACAATATTTAATAGTCAATTAGTGTTACTAGCTCTACGAATAGAGCAAGTTTAAATATTTTGCATTTGCGGCGAGAAAAAGACAGTTGGAAGGAGAAGGTATAAATTATTGTCAGTCGGATCTTAATTACGGATGTTGCTGTGTGGCTACTGCTTGTTATCAAGGGATTAAATATCCTAGGAGCGATGAACTTATTTCTCGATAAACGTGTTCTGTTATGATCCTCCTCCTTCGTCGTATTGATTTCGCATCAGGTTTGGTTCGGCGGTCGACTTGTCTTTTTTCTTTCGTCAACGTGCTAATGAAACACGTGTAAAAAGAATTTTACGAGTTTACCAATGTCTTCAATATCGTTTTATAACTCTAAGATAATTACTGTGGTACGTTAGGGAGCAAACATGAACTCTAATTACAAATTTTCTTTTGTGGCGCGCATATAAAAGATCTTTAAGTGAAAGAGTAAACTAATTGTGTGTTGATAGAGATTTTGACGGTTAGTTTTCCTTGCTGATATGCTATATTGATGTATTACACTCTTTTATAACTATAATATAAATGGTAGATAATTAATGTGTTTTTTAATCATACCGTAGTTATATGATAAACTATAAAACAAAATAATACAACCTTTTTTCGTTTTCAATTAATTTTCTTATGACTATTTCTTCAATAGGTCACTACCTCCCCAGAACTTCAGATGGTGACATTTCAAAATTAAAAATTGATCTTTCGGTGTAGTTTTCTTAAAAAGAATTAGTATAAAAAGTTTCTACATTTTGCTTTGACAAATAATCAAGAGACAAAAGATTATTTTCAGAATCTATTGGAAAAACGTAAATTTTGTGATGCTGACTTACAATTAGCTTACATCTTTTGCAACCTTGAAAAAATTAATAAACTTGTTTTTAATTTTAACGTTTCGGAAATACCAGATCATTGGAAAGTTAATCTTTTTGGATTGCATATTTATTTTGTTTTTCCATTACCATTACAGTGAAAACGTCAGTAAATGCTATTAACAATTTAATATGTATGTGGGCCTATTACATATACACCTGTAAGGTTAAATAGCTCATATTTTTGTGATATCGCACATATGGGTTATTAAAGGAATAGTTTCACAGATATTTAGAAAAAGAACATTATCTATTTTGAAATTCTTTTATTTATTTATAGAGTTATTTTTACATAATTGACCCCCATAATTACCCTTTTAATTTTCAATCTGTTGGTAAATAGATGCTGGAATCTTTTAGCTTTATTTGCTAAATACTTTAGGGAGGACTTTAGAATATCAGGATTGAACTTATTTCTGTATATTTTTAAATTATTGAATATGTCTCAGAAGCTTA
Source organism: Marronus borbonicus (assembly GCA_902655005.2). NCBI lineage: Eukaryota > Metazoa > Arthropoda > Insecta > Coleoptera > Scarabaeidae > Marronus > Marronus borbonicus. Next base: position 10,469,447 of record LR737384.1, on the reverse strand, counting down.
TATCTAAGCTAGTGGAATCGTAATCGGGGAATTTTAATTTTTTTGTAACTTACTATTAGTACGCTTTGAAAATAATTAAAATCGTTTGTTTGGTGATTTATCAAAATTGAATTTATCATATCTTTTTCAAATTTAAACTCACGCTCTCCCTACTATAATAAGCAAGATTCACATAGTGGCCCACTAATTTCGTCTAATCTAACAATAACAAGTTGAAGAAAAGTATTTTAAGTATTTTTATCCTTCATTCGCCGACGATGGTAATGAGAATTATATCATTGGTTCAGAAAATCGAAATTGAACCAAATTGACTATCAAGTTCGACTAACTTACGATTAATTAAATTAACTGAATTGCGATGTGAATTCTTTTAATGTAAGGTGTTCTAATGAAAATAAGTTTTAATGAAAAACTGGCAAAACAACATGTAACATGTACCAACACTTTTTAATTCTTCAAGATTTTGAATTAATTCAATGATTTCTTTTTTCCTTTATAAATCACTTTTGTTCTTCTTATCCATATCTCCCTTGGTCCTCCTCTTCCTGCCTCTATTATTCTTTTAACTAGTCTATTTTGTTACCTTATCATCTTCTGTGACTCCTGCTACTCTTCTCACGTACTTCTCCATGGCATTTATTCGTGATTCATGGTTCTGCTGTACTACCCATGATTCATCCATATGTGACTGTCGGCATAATGAATGTATTATATACCTACAGCTTCTCTAAAACTATTTTATTTATAGCATAATATATTCTTATTGGTTTTCTTATGTTGCTGTTTAGATCCACTTCCATTTTTTCCATCTTCCGTTACAATGTTTCCAAGATATTCAAAACGTATCACTCGTACCAGCTCCTTTCTATTTATTCTTGTACCGCTTTCTTCTTCCTGCTGGTTTACAATCATATACCAGGTGTGTCGGTAATTCTTTTCCGGTTTTTTCGCTAAAGAAAACACGTTACTTAGAATGGATAGTTAAAATTTATTTATTCAAAGTATTGGCCATTTGATTCTATACATTTTGTCCATCTCTCAGGCAATTTATGAATGCCATTCCAAAAGAACAGTTCTTCCTTTGAGCTAAACCATTCATCGAGCCATTTTTTAACTTCTTCGAAATCGGCGAAGTGCTGCTCTGCAAGCGCGTGCCCCATCGATGCGAAAAGGTGGTAGTCGGATGGAGCCAGGTCTGGAGAGTACGGCGGGTGCGATAAAACTTCCCATCCAAGTGATTTCAACATTTCTTTGACTGGTTTTGCTGTATGAGACGGCGCGTTGTCATGTTGCAAAATCACTTTATCATGTCTTTCAGCGTATTGTGGACGTTTTTCGATCAATGCACAGTTCAAATTGATCATTTGTTGTCGGTAGCGATCACTATTAACTGTTTCTCCCGGTTTCAACAGTTCATAATATACGACACCAATCTGGTCCCACCAGACACAGAGCATGGTCTTGCGACCAAAGCGATTTGGCCTTGCAGTCGATGGGCCAGCTTCGCCAGGTGATAACCATGATTTTTTTCGCTTGGGATTTTCGAAATAAATCCATTTTTCATCACCCGTTACTATTCGATGCAGAAATGACTTCCTTTCATACCTTTGAAGCAGAATTTCACTAACGATTTTTCGATTTTCCATTTGTCTGTCATTCAATTCATGTGGCACCCATCTCCCCATCTTTTGGATCTTTCCCATAGCTTGTAATCGTTCACAAATTGCTACTCGGCCCACATTCAACTTTTCTGCTAATTGTTTTTGAGTTTGTGTTGAGTCTTCATCCAATAGCTCCTGCAATTCCGCGTCTTCAAACGTTTTCGGCCTACCAGGACGTTCTTTATCTTGAACGTTGAAATCACCACATTTGAATTGTCGAAACCACGTTTCACATGTTCTTATGGTTGGAGCATGCTCACCGTAAGTCTCTACTAGCAAACGATGACTTTCAGCGGCTTTTTTCTTTTGATGAAACAAGAAAAGTAATGCGTGCCGCAAATGCACGTTTTCAGGCACAAAACTCGACATTTTCAAAAAATTATAAATCTATAACGCTGTTATTTTGGCGGAACGTAACTTGTGTAGTTTTAAGGTTAATGTCAGTAGAATAAAATTACATATGTATCAAATCATAACATTTCATACTTATGGCCAGTGACATCTGCCGGAAAAACCGGAAAGGAATTACCGACACACCTGGTATTTGGTCTTGTCTACACTGATGCTCTTTTTCATCTTTTCGTCTTCGGTTGCGGCCTTTCCTAATTTAATAGTTCTAATTGTTGTGCGCATTCTGTTTCAGCATTACCTCCCATGAATTTGTCTGTGTGATACTCTTATGTTTTCCGTAAACTGTGTATATTATTATATTTATCTTTAATCAAATATACTTCTCAATTTTTCTTCCCCTTTCATGTTGTGTTGGAACTTCTTTCTTGCTTGTTTTTTATTTTGTTTTTATGTCTGTATTTCATCGATCTGTTTTTACAGTCTTCATTTCATATAGATTTTACCAGTATTCTAATTACCATTAAAGACTAAAGTAAAACCTTTTATAAAAGAACTACAAAGCTTATAAGTAGGTCTAGTTATGTCCATTGGTAGACATAGTGCATCGAGCTTTAACGCAAAAATAATGGAATAAACAGCTTTTTATACCTCTTACAGGAATACGATAAGTGACTAAATGTTTACATTTGCTCGCTAAACATGACCATACCAATAGCATCCTTCGAGGTGTTACAGTGTGGCAGTAATACGTAAGAGTCGTTGACTTGGTTCTAGCTGAAGGACGGTCGTTACTTCGTTTCCTCTTTTTTCCAGCGTTATTTCTTATGTTTTATCGTTGCAGATAAATAAGCGAATAAATGCACGGCGTAATGTAGAACTACAACGTGTAATGCAAATTTTGTTCTGGCGGTATTTTCGATCGTATATTGCTGTGCGTTTAGTGAACGGCATGGCATGCGAAGCGAGATTTTATAAGGCGCGAAGTACATATAGGTACTTTGATGCATCAAGCATATGCTTATAAACACTGCTTGAAAAACATATAATGCATAAAAACTCTTCGATAAAGAAAATCCACAAATATAAAATATTCATGTTTAATTGAATGGGATTATCTTTCTATAAATATTCTATACGTGTCTTACATGCAGCGCCAAACCTGATAAATATTTCAGAACGCTTGCGAGTTTAATGAACGAAATGTTTCTAAGCAAGAGCATTAATTAGTGATACCAATACCACCTGTGCCCACATAATGAACACCGGGCTGTTTTCAAGGAGGATAAGTTGTTTCACCTGCTTATATTGCGTAATTACAGAATATTTTTAAATGTTTGAAAACAACCAGTCGTTCTTGAGGCATGACACTTTTTCAACAACCTCCCGGTAAAAGTGTTGATTGACCGTTTGGCATTGAAGCACAATTTGTTTGTGGACGATTTCTGGCTATCAAAAACGCAAATCAGCATGCATTTGATCTTTGCCTTGGTCATTGCTACTTTTTTGGACTTTAGAGAGGTTGAAGTGTGAACGCGAAGTAAAACACCTGACCGCCACAGCACTAAGTTGGTGGGAAGTTTTGTATATTAAAATTTGAAGATGTAAATAATGCAAGAAAAATAAGAGTTTAATTTTTTTTTAATAATTATATTAATTAGAATGTAACAGTTTCATATGCTCAAGAAAAATTGAAAATTATTTGACTAGACTGAAAATTTCTTCACTGTGTAAGAATGTATAAACGGTTGATAAGTTGCCAATGTCCTTTCGGAAGTTAACTATATGATCACGAGGTTTAATGTAACACATTTCTAAAACAACCCTTCCTTGGTAATGATTTTCTAGGGCAAAAATCTTAGCGAAATCCATTGTATGAACATTTTCCAGATAACGCGATGGAAGTTGGTTTATTTTTGATATCTCGTTGATGTTGGTTTAGTCTAGAGCTAAGTTATTGCAAGGATATTCCAATATAAACTTCATTGCAGTCACAGCTGGGAGCCCAGTAGATAGTATGGATTTTAGTAAGGGTGGGTGCGGAGTCTTTTAAATTGGTGAACGGGAATTGTATTTTATGTTTATTAGTAATTGCTACTTTTATATTGAAGGGATTGAAAAGTTTAATTATGTTTGGTGTTAAAGTTTTAATAAATTGTATACTGCGCTCGCCATCTGCTGGTCTACGTATCGCTGGACTTGAAAACGGCAGCGTCTTATGGAGTTTGTTAGGATAGCCATTCTTTAAAAAAATGTTGTAAAATAGTCTTATATTGTTTTGGTGAAAGTCTGGATAGACATTGTTCATTTTTTGTGTTGTAGGGTGTCTAGTTTAATTACATCAGAGTTTATAATTATTTTGTATCTAGAAAGGAGACACAGCCATCAATTTGTTGAAGTTGTTTAAAATGTCCAGAGACGTATGAATTTGATTATAGGGGACAACACTTATAATGTCGTGCACGCATTGATAGAGGAAAGCTGGAGTGAAATCTATTTGGGAGCAGAAAGGTTTTAAAATGTAATTAATGACTATTGTACAAGCATATCAATTAAAGTGGACTGTATTTTTAATATTTAATTTCATTTATTGTGGTATACATTTTACATTACGTTACATTATAACGGCATATTTCTATACACTTTTTGTTACTAAAATTTTCTGTTACCGGCACGCCATATTTAGTGGCGTTAAAAATTCAAACTTAAATGATATTCAACAACTGTCTCAGCAAGGGGGGTAATAACGCTGCCCATGGGCGTATCGAAGATCTATAAATAAATTTTATTTTTAATCGAAAAAAAACGATCGAAAATCTATCGAAAGCCTATTATCTTACTGAACATGTCTAAGTGGACAGAGGTAACTTCTTCTATTAAATGATCATTATTCGTTGGAATAGTAATAACCAATTCGCAAGAAATATTGGTAAAGAGAGAGACTCCATCAAGCGAGACGGCAAAATCGCCAGGCAAAACACAGTTGTTGATTTTTCTTTGCAAATTCAAAAGGAAAGCTAAAGTTAATATTTGAGCGCAAAACTGTGAGACACCATATGCCGAGGATTTGATTAATGAAATAAAAGGTCTGAAGGACACATCTGTTTTGTGAATTTTTGGAAGTCCACAATATTTTGCGTCTATGAGTTATAAGTTTTAAGTTGTTTGGCTTCGATTTCTAAAATAATGGAAAAATATGTTTTTGCTATCGAGCTCTCAGACTAAATTGATGTGTTTGCGTTCCACACTATCATTAAGGAAAGCTGGATTTCGTGTTATAATCATCTTCTGTCATAACAACAGTCATCAGCTCTAGTAATATTTATGTCTTTATTATTTTTGAGAAAGTTCTGATCTGTGACTCCAACCTACCGGCGCCGTGTTATTATGATTAATAAACTAATTAGGGACCAGATGTGTAGCATTAGTCTTACCAAGATCTCTCCGGGAATTAGGCACATTTGTCAAAATATCAGACAAAAAGCAAACAAGTTGATACGTGGAGGTTTAAAATCCAAGCAAAACATAGGGCCTAATGCTGAGAAATCCTGTATTTGGTGGGGAATCACATTAATATTACGCTTTGAATTTATTGCGATATTCCAACCAATCCATCATCTTGCGTAGCTGATTGTATATTAAACAGCATGTATTGGATCTTGAAGAATAACAAAACTGTAATAAAGCCTATTACAATTATAATAAAGCTTTATCTGGAGTGTGTGTAAAGCTATTCATTATCATTCTATGACTTTCAAAGTGATCAAGAATCATAAGAATTGGATGACGTCTTTGGAATTAGGACAATTTATTATACGCACATAGCACTTAGCTTCTCGCGATATACCATACCGTAGGTACGTCTTTATTCGATTATTGATTATTTGATTTCCTTGTGAAAAACGTGGAAGCCTCTACCATTCTCGAATCAAGTTTCGGTCAATAGTTACATTACAGATTTGCGACGGTCTATGTTGCTTAAGCCAATTGTCAGTCAAGGTGCGAATAACTAATGAAGGTATGTGCATGCAGACATATGAAAAGCAATATGTCACGTCATGCGAGTACGAATAACCTTTACGAGACGAGAACGGTTACATAGTTGGCATATTTCAGGTAATTGATATTACGGAAATATTTGTATTTGAAATGCGCGCGGCAGTTATATGATTTTGCTTATTGTAAATTCGCGTTCCAATTAATTAAATTGCTCGAATAATTTCAAGAGTTACCTTATCGCATCGTTGTATTGACGACTGGGCAAAATGGTCTTCTGTCGAAAGTTGCAGGTTTATGAAGTATTTAATTAAATACATAGAAAAAAATACCTATTGCCACATAGAGAGAGTTTGGTTTTGCAAAAACATGTAATAAAACAACGTCGCCAACGTTCCAATCAACGTTCCTATGTTTACGACTTTGTTCATAATGCTTCTCGTTTTTTTTTTTTTTCTAAAAGCTATTAAGTATATAGAACACTTTAATAAGTACTGTCGCTTCGTTATAATTTTTATTACTAATCATTTTCTGTAGATACAGAAGTATTCACTTATAAAAATAATACTCTCAGTTGAAGAATATCAGTATACTCAACCTCCAATACTCAATTCGAAGTTATATATCATTATTTTGAAACTGTTATATTGACCTACAAGATGTAAGTGTGTATCATTTAATACTAACTTAAGTTCAATATGTTCCCCTTAATATTATAAATACATATATTTGGATGATTTTCTCATAACTTTTTATTAATGTAGATATAATTTGTATAATATATTTGAATTAAATTTTGGTGAGAACCATTTTGGACCTTCAGAATTCAGCGGTGAATTAGATTTTTAATAAAAAAAGGCACTAATAAAATTTTGCTTTTTTTCAAAATCGAAAAATATTAAGATTACGAAGTAAAATTCTATCTGAAAGTATGTATTAAAGGGAAATAGTTCCATTTTAAGGTAAAATATAGATTGTACAGAGATGCTTCCATTTTAAGTGGCTCACATTGTATATCTGCGTATATAATATTTTTCGAAATAAGACAACTCGACTTATTGACCTCTATCGACCTCTAAAAGGTGCAGGTTCTAATAATTCAACATGCCCAACAATTAAAACCCACATTTTAGCTTTCTGCTGTCTTAAGAACAGCAACAGCAGTATGGTTTGTTTACTGCTGTCATTGTAACCAAACACTACTAACACCATAACTCACTTAGGCGCAATACCCAATACTCCTTAGCCTCTCAGATGGTGCAGTTCTTGTGTAAACAGGATGGTGGATGAATAAAAAAATTGACTAAGAAAAAAATAATGATTTATTACAAAAAAATAAGGTTTTTAACAACAGCAAATTAAAAAATATAAAAAATAAGATTTGTTACGGAAAAGTGCCGTCCGGAAAAGGGCCGGAAAAGGGCCCCCGAAAGTAGAATATAAATAAATATTAATTGTATTAAGTAACTAAAATTTATATCAACTTACAGAGGTGAACGAAAAAGTAATACATTGTAATGTTACAACTAACATCTAAGACATTAATTGTCATCAGCGACACCTACACATGTCTAGGGTCCACCTAACGAAGGTAAAGGTTCTTCTAATGGTAGAAAGCTCGATTTCTAAAAGAAAATTTCTTCTTCCTTATTACCTTTGGAGCGTGGATAAGTACAGCTAACGACGGTAGTGGGGAAAACAGACATTAACTGCTTTTGTATTCCATTTTTCAAAACTTCTCAATTAATTTCATCAATTAATAGTCGTTCGGTTAGTCTTCATCAAAATTCATAGTAAAATTTCAGGTTCTAGTGTTGTATGTGGGAAAAAATCAATGTCAGCTACAGTTGCGTTCCTGCATCATGGTACATCAACCTCCATAGTTTCCGTTTGTAATTCTACATGAACATATTTCGAATTAGAAAAATCATCGAAGGTGACTAGAAATAAAACAATCGCCAACGCAATTAAATAATGGCATTAAATGGCGCTAATTTTATAATTGACTTTAAGTCTATCTGTCATACAGATAACTTGTGTCTAAGTAAATCTTCAATTAAAACGTGTTGAAGTTGAAGAATTTAAATGGGAATTCAAGCATGAGTCGTAGTAAATTAATCAAAAGTAGCTGATTGTTAAAAAAAAGCCACATAAACATAGCATTTATGACGTGGAATTTCGTTAAATAAGGTTATTTTTTGTTAAAGAATGCTTGATATGGGTATTCCGTTACATATGTACATTTCGGATTCCTTATGCCTACATTTAGGCGATTAAGAACAAATGTATAAACATTTCCCCATATTATGTTACTTTATTGATAGAAGGGGAAATCAAAAACGCAATAATATACAGGATGTTCCTTTTAAAATGGCGAAAGTAGATGCGTGGGCCGCTACTTATCAATCTCTCTATATATACGAAAATATTTTGGGGGAAACTCTATGAAGTCTGTTATGTTGTCCAAATTTTATGAAAAAAGCATACCGCGTTGCTTAAGAAAATAACGTTTCTGTAGACTGTTTGAATTTGATAAAGCATGGTGGAGGTTGATATGCAATTTAAACTCATGAAAATTTACGCTAGATTGTATTTACAATTCGAAATTTTTGGAAGGAAATAAATGTATCTAAATTTGGAAAAATATCTCAAAATCTGTTAGAAATAGATATATACAATTCATATTGGTACATTTTTAGATGGAGAAACCAAATACGTAATAAAACAGGATATTCCATTTAAAGTAGCAGTGTAAGTACTGTTTACACAATAGGTGTAATTTTCCATCTACGTAAGGTGACAATAGTGGCAGCAAAATAATTGATCCTCTTCTAGATTAAAAAGAATATCTTAATTACTTTTAAAGTAGCGGTTACCTGTTAAAAACAAGTAAGAGTGTCGAATTCTAAAAGTTCCGTAATGTTAGAGTCTTAAGATTATTAAGTGACTCATTGAAACTTATTAAATTATACAAATAAATATATGTGAAGCACGTCTGCTATACCTGCCCGGTGTTTTGAATTTGTTCTGTTGATGGCAAATTGCCGCAATACATGTAACCGCTGGTAAATTCCATTGCAATCCGTTAGAAATATTTCTCGGTCTACAGAATAAAATTTGTATTAAAATATTTATGAGCAACGCTTTTAACATTTTTTCCGTTGGTTACGTCTTAATTTTATATTACCGGCTAGCATGCGTGCAAGCTAAACCCAATATATCGTTACACATGTTTACTTTAACGTCCATCAGAACAAAGACTTGAATAAGTAAAAAATGTTCAAAGTGCATTATGTAAGCTCCTTTGCTGTGTTTGTCGTATACAGTCAAGTCTGGTGGGTTTATTGCTGGCTATGAACCGGTCCGACAACTGGTGTTGTCGAAGATAGACTTTGAATTCTATCTAAAATAAGGCGAACTATTTCATATAGATGATTATATCATGTCCTTGTAGATACATTCAAGCCATTTTTACTTGAAAATATTACTAAACTGCTCTACTAAATGTTAATTCGATGTATTTCTAGGGGAAAATATTTTACCGTTGCAATAAACGTTATCCAATTAAATTAAATTTAGTATTGTTTTAGTTGAGAGACAACCTGTTTTCCTTTGCGTTATTTTTAGCGAAAAATACCAATGAAAACTTGTTTCTAATATTTAGATTGTATCGTATTTTTAAAATATTTTCAGATTCATTCAATTCATGTAATTAATTTAACATGAGTTCCCCTTGAATAAAAGTAGATACAATAAAGAACTAGCGACAGAAACCCGGGATAAGAAATGTATGAATCTTCTATTTCACAGGATATCGAAAGGTATTAAGCGTTTTTAGGGGCCCAGATATGAACGTGCATTTCCGTTCGCAAAGTACACTCAGCAACCTTGTGAGCAATCCGAAAGATAAACCGGATACGAAATAAAGGTGGCGAATTTATCAAATCACATGTGGTGACTGTGATAAAATCTATATTTTAGCGAATCGTCAAGTGTAACACGACGCATAAACAAAACCGAGCATCATATTAAATAGGAAAACCAAGAACACTTCGCCGCGAGAATTAGACACTTATAAAACCATTTATACGGAAGACAATGCAAATCGTTTAAATAAGGGAAGGGCTCCACTTAGCAGTTAATGTCTAATTAATCTATTAACATAAAACGGTCACATGTTTACGTTTTGCGCTTTCCTTTTAGTTTTGTATATTTCGCATGTAGCAGGGTGCATAGGTGGTAAAAGAAGGTAGGTACTTGTAAGTAGTACCTTTTTTAAAGTAAGGATGGACAACGCATGTTTTTTTTTCACATCATTTAGTCATACGGTTGACAATGAGATCCCACGAAATCTCGAAACGATCGCTTCGATTTAATCAAATAACTTGTGTGGTGAAGCGTGCCTAGATATTTAAATGTTTGAAATAACCAAGAAACGAAATAATTTCTAACACGCTCGCACACGTACTGATTGTAGGCAGTGCAAAATTTTCGAATTTTCGGCCTTTATATACGCTACACAAGCGAACTCTCAGTAATGGAAGGAAGTAGTTCGTCTCCGAAATTAACTTATTTTTTGTACTTAATATCTGTACAGGGTAGTTCACTAAACTTGTTAGATAGAAGTTTTAAGACTGTTATTATGAATGGAAATTTTGGATAGCATCGGACCTATTCATTTAAGATATGTTTGCCTACGAAGCATTTCCGGTTGATCCTGTAGTTACCAACCTTTTTATTTTAAATACAATAGTATACTTTACTATTACTATTACTTTTGCAGGTACAAAATTGAATGTCATTCCTACCACACCTTATTCTTAGGGTTACTAAATTTTATACAGGCTGTTCATAAACTGTTTCCAAATATAGATATTTTCAAATCGAAAAATTCAAATGAACCGTGGTATCTTTGACTGTACTTCAATAGTTTAAAATATCTATATTTGGAAACAGTTTATGAACACCCTGTATAAAATTTAGTGACGCTAAATAAGGTGTGGTAGGTATGACCTTTCGTTTCGTTCCTACAAAAGTAATGAATAATAATATAAATAATAATAATGGCTTAATCTTCATCATATTTTCAAATATTTCAACAAGAGCGGTGCAAATGCTAAAATTTGAACGTGATCATCTGGAAAAAGCTTAAGGGTAAAGTGACCTAATTCAATTTGTTTACATACGATGTGCACAATCGTTTAAGCTGATGATTTAAAATAAGTAAGTTGGTAACCTCTGGTTCAACCGCGAGTGTTTCGTAAGTCAAAATATTTTAAATTAATAGGTCCGGTGCTATAACTACCTATTCTAAAATTTCGGAATTCCATTAATAAAACATCATTAAAACTTCTAACTAACGAGTTTCGTGAACATACAATAGACATACACATTTCCGCTTTGAAATAATTTGGGAATCCCCAAGAGCGTTGGCGCCAAAGTACAGAAAAATCCTTGTAATTCTATTTATTTCTGGTGCATCTGTACCTCGGTTGGTCGATAACGTATGCAAAATATATAGATATAACGAATAAAACCCACGATAACTCCTTACGATAAATAGCAATTTATTGTATTCTTTTAATACTATACTGGAATAATATTCCCTGACCTAGCTGAGAGGAAATTGACTAAAGAAATTGATGTCTGAGGTAGAATTCTCCCTCGCCCGGTTTTATGAAGGTTAATGGTGTCTTAGTAGTCACTTATTCTTCCTATATACGGATACTGATTAGCGGGCATCTAGTGGTCTAATATTACTAATTTAATGTGGATAAGATCTTGTGGATGAGTAATATGTTGTTCGGATAAATGCACAAAGTACCAAACCGCTTATAAACGATAGTGTAACCATGCACATGCTCGTTTAACTATAAACAGTCTCCGAAAAAACAAGAGTATTTTCCGATACGGTTCTCTGTATTGCAAGAGATGTTATTATTTTTGAAAATAATCGAAAAATTACTATCTAACGTTTTGCATCCTGCATTTCATGGTCTCGCGGACAAACCATGTCCTAAGCGTTCGTTTAATGTTTAAGGGTTTCGTAGTATAGGGGGAAAAATGGAAAACGTGATTGATACATCACGATCAGTGTGTAAGGATAATTCTTTCATGATTTTCGTGACCGAACAGCTATGTTCGCGTTTCTTTTTTTTTGTGAAATCTGTTATTACAGAATATTTAAGTTTGTTCGACGAGCGATCAAAAGATTAATTGATTCGAAATGATTGCTAAGCATGAAGCGATGTATTTACTGGAAATTCCTGGAACTAATGCGGATGTCTTGTAGGTCAATATTCTATTGACAGCCGGCTGCGAAGCATTTCTTTCATTTCCATTATGTCCGTCAAATCGGATTACAAATTCAGTGCCGGTTTTTTCGATTAACTGTTAATTTTTTTTGTACATAGTGCGTATTAAGTCGTTGGTTCTGTAGTTATTAAATACTCTGTTAATATAATAAATGGAATTGCATTTGATGTGAATATTAGAAGTTAATACTCTTTAAAATTGGAGTAGTAATATCGAATCAGAATATTTTATTCGAAGTAGGTTGGTATTAATGGTGTTGACAAAATTTGAATTTTTTATTTTTTAAAATTCGTTAATTTAATAATTTCAGAACAGTTACCACTACATAAATTTATTTTTGCCTTTTTTTTTAATAATACAATAGTGATTTTCTTTTCTTTAACGATCAAGTACTGTGACTTGGCAATACTTCTGAAATAATAAGTGTTTTTTAATGTAACCAAAATATATTGTTAGTTTTGAATATATTTACTAAGTATTCATGAACAACTGCATCAGCGTTAGCAAATTATGGTAATGATGGGTAACATTTTGTCCAATATTGAGTAATTATGTGCCACCATCCATTTTTCTGGAACATAACTCGCTTATTAACTTGCCCTTGCCTTCATATTATGCGTTATGTGCCGAAAGGAAAATATATGAAGTCAAACACTTATTGTAAAAATTAGACTTGGACGGATATCAAGTTATGAAGTTAAGTTTGAGTTTAAACTTAATTATATAATTTGATTTTGTTATACAGTATGTCCGTCCAGTGCGGGGAAGACAATTCTTTTGCTGATTAATTTAGGGCAAAAGTTTTCAAACAAAAAATATTCGGGAACAAATACTCCACATCATAGAACTATAACCAGGCATACAGGGTGTTCAGTTTCCGTTGTGCATGGTACAAAGTTTTTGTTAATGTTTCTCTACAATTCATCTCAACTTTCATCAATATTCTCCATCTATCTTATCTCAGTGTTTAAGATAACTGACATAATTAGAGATTTTTGCAAAATACCAGTGTTATTTAGCAGCCGGTATCTTAAATTCCTTGCATATATAGCGGTGATTCAAATTTTATTCGATGGATTTCTGGAGTTTTCGATATGTCGAAAATGTTTTTTTATCAACTAGCGTCTGCAAGATGCCTCCCAAAATCGTTGCTATATCTGATTCATGCTATTTCAATTTTTTTTAATTGAACACGCTGTATATTTTTCATGGAAATTGTTTTTGATTTTTTTTAATGAACATTTTTTGTAGTTCTTTAGGAAATTAAAAATGAAGCTATGCAGTTTTGCTAAAATGAATGTTATGGCGAATATTTCAGATGCGGGTCGAGCTGGACTGGGAAAATGCTAGAATATGAATAGTTTTTTTTTCATTATTGTCAGCCAAAAACGGACTTGTCGAAGAGAATGGACATAATGGGGCGACAACCGACGAAGCTGTCAGGGCGCGCTGGGCTAATAAAGTGTCGGGCCGGATCTACGAAAACGTCGAAATGCCAATCTTTAATAATAATTAATATTAATGGTTTGTGCCTTCACATCCCCCACTAGCCTTCGCCAATTACAGGAGGCATCGCCCGGCCATGAGTTATTATTATGGCTGCGACGGTAGAGCGTCTTGAGATATTTACCCTCAGCATTCTGCGGAAAAATCTTATTCTAAGAGTTGCGAACCCAGTACCACCGCACGAGCCACTATGCCACTGCGTCTTCTAAACATACACGAAAAACTATTGCATATGTTCGACTTGGTGCTGCATCGACTGCAAAATGAGTCGCTGATGCTTTTCAATATGAAGAACTGAACGAGTTAGTGTCGGTGCGAGGTGGAGGCATATAAGTCGCAAACGCTATAAATTTCTGGAATCGATAGCTTTTCAGTGAAGCACGTAAAACTCACACTGCGGTTACTATGTGTAATATCAAACATGTGATGTTTATATTATTAGAGTGTGTTAGTCACCAACGATTAGAAAACCACAAATGTTATATTCACACATTTTTACAGATATATAGAGTCCCTCATTTTGGCATGGAGAATACGGTTTTGTAACAATTAGAGTAAACAAAAAATAAAAAAAAAAACTGAAAGGAAAAGAGTTGGCAGAGTTTCTATTTCTAACTAATATTATAGGAAGCTTGTTAAGACACACGATTAATTCCAATAGCAAACGAGAAAACGCGGCATTAAATATCAAATTCTATTTTGCCTTAGTTTACTATCTTTGTAACTTATTCCCATTCTTTTTCGAAAGATTATTTTGGCTAAGCCTGTTTATGTGTATCAATGTCTTAGGGTTGATTATTTTTTACAAAAGGCACAGATTAATGCTAGATTTATGAAAAAGCACCCAACGCTAAATGAAGTGTTAAACTGATCTAGTAACAAGAAAGCTATAGCAATACACGTAATTATGTTCTAGAAACGGTTTTGATAGCTAATAGTTTTGTGGAAATACATAGATACAGATAAAATATTTTAATATAATAAGATTTTAGAGTACAGTATAAGAGTATGCAGTATGAGATTAAATTTGATAAAAGTAGTGAGTAATATTTCTGGGAAATTATGTTTAATTACGTATGTACGTAAGTATGACGTTCGCGGTTAATATTTTTCTAGATATTATACGTAAATGGAAATATCTTTAAAATGTCATTTGGGTATCATATATATGGATACTGATAACAGATGGAGCATTAACTAACGATGTGTAGGAAAATATGAATGAGAACAATGTGTTGTTCTATCAGGCTTAGATTTTTCTAGTCCGATACAATTAATTTTTTGCAAATTTAAATTCTCCATTTATTTAGAAAACTTTCTATGATCTTAGCAACTTTTAAGGTTGTCCTTTTAAAGTTCTTATAAAGAAAACTGCATACTTTTAACGTTTCGCCAACAATTTTTTGTTGTCTTATTCAGAAAATTCTTTTTGAGTTGTATTTATTCGATCTAGCATAATTAACTAATCAATTGTTTGTCTTACATTTTTCACTTGCTTAGGTTTACTTAACTACGTCTTAGACACACCACATCGCTGAAATTTTAAAAAAACACTGTAAACGTTATAACATTTTGAAAAGAGGTATTCACCTTTCCTTCTGTCGAGATGAGAGTACTACAATCTTAACAACCAGCCAACGGGTCGCACACGCACATCTTTTTGTTGCTTTCTAAAACCTTTTTTTGGATTGTTAATATGAATTCAAATACTATTTATGTGCTAATTTTTAAGGTAAAGTAACGTTATAGGGGCAGGGTAATAAATTTTGGGGGTCCTTCTATTTCCCTCTTGTCATTAAGGGCACTTTTATGCTTATTTATTTGAATCATCTATAATTTACTTCTTTATTGAATATACTTGCGTTATCGAAGTCAAATGTGTGTCCCATATTTGTTGTATGTTTTTTCAAGGCTAATATTATTTTGGTATTTGTAACCATTCGTCCTACCGTTCAGATGTAATGTTTGCCAAATGAGGTCCTTACAGTTCTTACCAGGAATTTGCTAGCAGGAAAACTAGAACATGCTTTCGCATGTTCTAGTTTTAAACGATAGATGGTAGAACACGGCATGTGGATCTGGTTATGAAAATTTGTTAATTGTACGTGATATTTCTTGGAATTTATTATCTAAGACCGCTCCTCCACCTCCGTAGTGTTGTCGTTAGTATGCTTGCCCGGTGCCAAATGGAAGGTGACAGGTTCGATTTCTTACCGCGGCAAGGTTTTTTTCATATATTTAATTATAATAATAGTAGTAAGGGAATCATGGATTTTCACATTTTACCAACGGAAGCCAAAATATATTAATTAATTAATATACCTGGCAAGTAAAATTATCTTTTTTTTTAGAAACATTATAACATATTTGCAACTTAGATAAAAAGAAGTGACCGTTCCTGGCGTAGACCTCTTCGTAGTGCAGTGGTTATCATGCCTGTCCTGCAAGCGGGAAATGACAAGTTCAATTTTTCATCAGGGCGATTTCTTTTCAAATATTTAATTATGTCGGAAATACCAAGGCAATTACGAATTTTCATGGAAGCTAAAATATGTCAAAAAGAATGTAAGTTGTCTAATTAATAAGTTAGAATAAGTTTTCAGGAATTTCCTTTTATTAAAACAAACAAAGAACGTTGACAAAACTAATTTGTTAATTCTGGATATGAATTTACTCAAATTACAGTCACTACACCAAAACTAAAATAGCAAAATTTTGTTCTTCATATAAATTTACAAACTATTGTACAATAAGATATGCATATACTACATGCATGTACTATAGTTAAATAATTATTTCAGATTAAAACTGTAATTTTAAGATTTAAAATCGGTACGCATTAATAGAATAAGACCCACTTATGTTAAGTTTTATAAAACTGAAAGGCTCTGCATTTTCTCGTTGCATACACTATGGACTTATCACAGATATTAAAAACGAGTGAATACGAAGAAGGTAGATGACCCATAGGTTATGTCAATGCTTGATTTTCAAGCTACTGAATACGTAAGCTACTCAACATCAAACTCATTACAGGAAATACGCCCACTCCCATTTAATTAAGAGGAAACGAGCAAAACAACACTAGTTCGCTGTACGCATCCGTATGAATGTGTCCGTGATATCGAAGTGAAGTGTCACTTTATGTTTGACTAATCTAGCTATAATCTCGACTTCTCGCCGGAATATAATGAGCCATTCCGCAGTCAGTACAGTCTTTTGACCGTATCTAATTCTTGTTTAGTAAAATCGCTGGAGTTATGACATGACATAATCCGCTCTACGATGTCCAGTTATTAGAAGAAAACGAGCACGATTAGCCGCAGGCCGTAAAGCTAACTAACCGACATCTTCTGGCAATCAAACACCGATCATTAATCGAAAATATCGTCTTCTTTATATTAAGACTCGATTACATCGGCAGGTTGCGCTTTATTTTTTGTTTATTTCGTATAAGTTACAGTTCAGAACATAGTAATGAATTAGTCGGGATGTTTAATTATATATTGGAAATGTAATCATCATAAATGATTATACAATATGTCCTCATCTTGTAGCTCATTGAACCTCCACATATCTTCTTGAATTAAAACAAAGAAATTACACGAAATTACCGTTCATTACGATTAATATAAGTTTGCCAATTCTGAGCGTATGTCCCATTTTTATATATCCCTTTAGAGTAAGTTTTGATATTTCGTTAGCTCTAAATATTGTGTCGAGTCTATACTCGACACAAGCGAACAAATTGGGAGCACAAGTTAAGGCTATCCTTTAACTTGTGCTCCCAATTTGTTCGCTTGTTTCTACGAGTGCATTGGAAACGTTCACGGTTCTTTTAAATATCTAACAGTAGAAAATCATTTGTTGCATCTTATTTTTATCTAGTAGTATGTGGTTTGTTATACTATACTTACAATAGTTGACATTACTAAAAGTTGCAGTAGTCCTTAAAGCAACTGATTCGCTCAAAAATACATCCAACTGAAAGGAAAAACACGGAAAAGTAGAACAAGACAAACAATGAACCGAAATTGGCGGATGACAAAAACATTTGTTTACGTTTATTTTATATGCCAATTTCGGTATCCCAGAATGAAGCCCGTTGTTTGAGTGAGCTACATACGAGATTGTTATATTCAGATGTAGAAGAGGGCTATATTCCGTAAGAACCAATACATCGATCTTAACCAACTACAATTGTGTATTTCGAATATAAAAAAGCTTGAATAAGATAAAATTTGTACAGTGAGGTTCTAAAATGTAACTTTTGAATAAAAGGAGGTAGCGTTTTAGAGAAAATAGGTCTATTTCTAGTTTTTGTGAACTAATTTTTGATTTATAGTGAACAGCTTTTGTGATTTAACAACAGAAGAAATCGAATATAGAGCAGTGACTAAATACTTGTTTATGAAAAAGGAAACGAATGATGAGGTAAAAGTGGAAAGTCAGTGAAGTTTATGGGGATTCCGTACCTACGCTGTATCGACCATATTGATTGAAAGTGCGTAAAATTAGTGACCAGATGAAGAGCATTGTAACAACTCATTTGTATGTAAAGTAGCTTTCCCCAACATGGGCGCCACTCAAATTCACCATAAACACACACGTGTATCAACTTCAAGTGAATGTTTGACAATGTTAAAGCACAATTCGGATGAGGTTTGGCACCAATTCATAACCGCTAACGAAAAGTGGATTCATCACAGCACACCAGAGACCACAGAACAGTGGGTTTTTTCGTGGCCAACCGACACCAATGAATGTCAAAGCTACTTTATCGACCGGCAAGATCATAGTCACAATGTTTTGAGATGTCCGCCATAATCTACATTGATTACCTTGAAAAGAGCAAAAGAATTAATAGCGAGCTTTATGCCAACTTATTAGATCATTTCAAGGATGATATGAAAGAAAAACGTCCGCCTTTGTCGAAGAAAATAATTCTATTTCTTCAAGACAATGTAAGCGCGCACACTTGTGTCGCCGCCGTAGCAAAACTCCATGAGTCGAGATACGAATTATTTCCGCACCCTCCATATTCGCTAGATTTACCCCCGCAGTTATTTCTTATTTCGGAATATAAAAAAATAGTGCAGCGGAAAAAGGTTTGTTCAAACTTCAAACGAGCCAATGCCTGTTTTGCAGGGTTGAAGATATCGCTTTTTCTATATGGGATACAGAAGATAGAAAACGTTGGACTAAGTGTATCAAAGGGAAAACATGTTTTTTCTTACCAATACTAGGTACATACACCCAAATAATCCGAATGTTGTAAATCTGATAAGACCACTAGGATTCTGCCTCTTCCATTGCCATATGTTTATTATAATACGCCAATATCTTTGCGTCCACGAAAAAGTTTTTTGGCAAACACCAACGATGCGATTATATATATATATATATATATATATATATCGCATTACCATTTACCATTACACAATCATTGTAGTATAGATGTGTACGTAGGTGCATTCGAAGGACCATATAATACTTTTAATGTACAATTGGATAAAGAAAATCATCAACGGGTAATTTACTGCGATAAACGAACACCTATTGCCTGTTATCGACAGTTTTTTCTAAGTAGAACATTATATGGTTTTACTTAAAAATATCAGTCTATTCAGCCATAAAGATTTTGGCACTTTGTTTTTGTTGGTTTCTAAAGTTAGCTAAAAAACGAGCCAAATATTCTCCTATATCTCCACGTTGAAATTCAAAGTAGGCAACGTAATCATAATAATTATCAAACTCTCAAATCGCAATTTTGAGAGCAAAAATTGTTCTTGTTATTGATTGTTGTTACACACATATTTTTCATATTGTACGTACGTCTGTCATCTGACATTTTTTTCTTTTTGTATACTAAATACTCCTTTTAAACTCTGCTGCAAATTTTATTAGGATACCACGGATCATTATGAAGTGGTATAATATTCTATTAAGCCCTATAAGGAAGTATCTGTAAGATAATGAGTAAATTCACATCAATAGAGCAAATAGGTTACTAAACTAAAACAACTCCTTGATTGATGTATAGATGTTAGAAGTCTTTTTCGTCGACTTGCGTATGTCGCACCACTTGCGATTCGCTTAACTCGCATTAGTGCAAGGGATTAAAACAGAAGCAAAGTAGCAAAAAAAAAAGAATAATGAGAGAATACATTCTCAAAGAAAGATAAACCAGCAAAAATGAAGAACTAGGGACAGTAGGGCCAAGTGGAAGCCGTAGCAAAAGGAGGAAACATTTCACGGAAAACAAAAGTCGTTAGGCGATAAATCAGGCAAACACGGGCAATGAGACATTAATTCGATATCTTTCTCCTTCAAGTAATCAATTGTATGACGTGCTGTGTAAGAGCCGGGATTGTGGGATGATGCATCGTTGTTTATAGGTACGCTACGGTGTAAGTATCTTATTCTAAATTCTACTTGTTACACCTCCAATTTGTTAATTTAAGCAATTCTTATAATAGCTTCCCAACATAATCATGTATTTCCTTACCTGCCCTGAAAAATTAAAAATTTTCAAATCATAATGCATAAACGCATTCCATTATCGCGGTAGGCCGAGGTTCTATGCCTCAGTACAAAGAACTTTTCTCCTTGATTTAATCACCAGTACATACGTAAAGGTTTACAGGAAATAATACAACTAACCGCACTTTACTCATGGGGAGGCATTTGCACTTACATCAGCGATACCCTATTTGTCTGGTGCATTTCACAATAAACGATGAAATTCCAGAGGTATGTGTATTTCGGCTGCTATGCGCAAATGTTAACGCTCCTGAAGATTGTGAGTAATCTCGGAATTATTCGGCTACAAGAAAAGTACGATACAACTTCGTCATTGTCGAAGAATGTTCTAGAATACGTCCTTGAACCCCAATAAACGTAAGAAGACAATAAATGTTTAGTATATTGCCCCGTACGCTAAGTTGTATTAAATAAGGTAGTTGTATGCAAATGCGGTTTTTAATGAAAATATTCATGTTACGTTACTCCCACCGCGCACACGTATGTACACTACCAATGTGGGTATTTACTAGTCCCATATACCACACACAATTAGTAATATGCGTCAATTATAGTTTAAGTAAAATGTTCTCTATAAATACTAAGATAAAGGTAAAAGCTTTTATTAGAAAAATTGCGCACTCTAGAGAAAAAATGAAGGAAATGCAACTACATATATAACTAATATTTGTATTCTTAAAAATTGTTTGAAAATTTGTGCGGTACAATCCTGTGTGTCATTTGTTCCTGAAGTATATAAACTAGGAAGAAGTAAGTAAATAATAAATAAATATATGTAATTTATTGATTATTAGACGTATGTATTCCATTATAGTGACGCAGTAGTTCATTCAATCGGCTTGAGCTATTCCACAATGCTTTCAGGCTTAGATCCAATTAATTTATACTGCACATTTAAAAATATGAAACCGTTTTCTTTCTTTTTTTATTAATAATGCGACCAAATTATTACGAAACAATACCTGATGAATTTAATTCCGTTACATGCTACGTACTAAAAAACTACAAGTTGCATTTGAGTCAATATTTTACCCAAATGCAACTTGGGCTAGAGTAGTACCAAGTTTAACCACAGTAGAAGCAATTTTCAACATTTTACAGCAGGGGTTCCCAATGGGCCCAGTACCGATCTCTTGGGGGTCGACTACATTTTAAAGGGGCTGTGGGATGGTCAATAGCCGAATATGCACCAATCGGCGACTAATCGGCATTGCACATAAACATGAACATGAACAAAAATAATAAAACAGAAATCTAATAAACCATTTTTTTTTCAAAATTTCATATTCTGACTATTGATGATCCCGAACCCGAAACTGCAAAAAATTATGAAACTTCGAGAACAACTTTGGGAGACGTTTCGCAAATGTTTGTTTAGTGGTGAATAGTTGAGCTAATAGTCGGGAATTGTTGAATACGAAACAGATTGTAATTCTGCAGCGTTTCGTATGCCGCACATAACTTTTTCAAATGGACTTCCGGCGTACTAATTATTCAGCTAACGCTCCATCTGTCAGAATCGCCTCCACGATTAATAATCATAATATTGATTGTTCTCGGTATTCGTATAACTATTATGCTGCGGGTCTTCAACAAATAAATTAAGTAAACATGTAGAGAATATGGTAACGGTAAGCGTCTAGTCAGTTATATCTATAGATAGAGTGCAATTTTATTTTTCCGCTAATATTCACTCTGAGTGGGTAATTTTTGATATTTGGAAATTTTCACTCTATCTATGTATATACCACTACCATACCTACTTTATACATAAAAATATTCTTCTTAAGCAAAAAATACTTCCAGTAGTGTTATCGAACAGTTTCCATTATTTTCACTTTCGATTTTAGCTAAAAAGTATATGTAACAATGTCGATATATTTTGGGTTTGAGATGATCCCCTGCTAGTCAAATTATCTTTAAATTATTTGCATTATGATTGTGTTGCATGTTGAAAATTATAGAGAAAAATGTCAGATTAATGAAGGAGTTATTTTAGATGGGGTGGATGCAAGAAAAAAGATGGGAATCCCTGTTTTGGAATATAATAGACCATTCAAATAAAGTGAAATTCATGAACATATGGCGAAACTGATAGCGCGCACTTGAGAAATTTATGCATGTATTACTGAAGACAATGTTTTCTTAGAATTTAAAAATAAAACGTATATGTAGTTGATGATTACACGTAATAATAACCATTAGTATACGTATGCTCAATATCAAGTATTTTAAGATGCAGAGCTTAGAATTTATGTTATACAGGGTGTGGTCTCGAAAGATTGTGCCTTTATGAATGGAGATTGTCCAAAATGGTTTTCTTGTTTCTTATCGTGTCTAACTGTGGGCATGTTTTAAAATTATATTGAAATCTACACGATGTTCAAAAGCGATCTTTCAGTATCTTTTGCATGAAATGTTCTAGGGAGAAAGTTTAGCTTATCAAGTTTCTTTTTTATTTCAACGAGCCGTGACGCGAAATGTGTAGGATTTCGCCCCATTTAATTAATTCTCTATATCTTTCCGGTTACGAAATCCCAATGGTGAGCCCACTATATGGGACAGCCTAACAAAATAGTATTACATTTTCGATGGATTACTGGATTACTTTTTTTCGATACTCTCTGGCGCAATCTCTCGAAATATTTCGCATTAATATACTACTAAACGTCTTGCAAGAATCTTTCAGAGCTTACCTTTTATTTTGCATATCGAAACACTTATTCATTCATAGAATCGGCTAATGGTATTGGTTTCACCGTAAATATCAGGTTAGTTATTTCCGAGAAAATAAAATTATTATATTCGATGTGTTTTGAAGTAAAATTCGAATATCGAGAATGAATTTTATTCCAGATTTTAGGCTTTGTGATGATGGTATAAATGATTTCCGGGTCCCTTTACAACACAAACGCGGGTGTAATTTGGAGACCGTTCAAGGTCTCACCTAATGATGATCGGAACAATCCATCAAAAATTTCTTAAATACTTGTTCTATAAAATACACGGAATTTACCAAAACACTTTCTTCCCAATGTTTGACATGGAATCCCTGGAAATACGACGCAAATTCATACCGTCTTTAGTTCTTACATGACGTTGAACATAATAATATCAATTCTACGAGGAGAAATTTTTATATTATCTTCCTAACCAGGAAAACAAAGATTTAGGAAACAAGAAAAATATTTTTCAACATATGTTCCACTACATACTTGTTCCAAAGATTTTCTGATAAACCTATGCCCTCCAAACAAAAATGTTTACTAGGTATCCAATAAACTCTTCCATCACAACTTTCAAGCATTCATCGGAGGACGGCTAGTTAACAGCAAAAAGTTGCCGTTATTTATTTTTTCATGGCTAAATGAGCAAAATAAAAATCACCCCTCGTACCCTTCTCAATTTTCTTGTGCCTAAAATATCTTGTCAGCCCCTTGCCAATTATAGCAACTAACAACAACTTGAATTTAATGTCACGGTTTTCTGATTTAAATTACAGCTCACTAAATGAAGTACTGACGATAACTAGATTATATTTACAATTGGCTTTCAGCTAATCTGCCGTTTGAATCACTATTTTTGTTACATTATTCGTTATTCAGGATATAGTTAATTTTGTTTAGATTTAAGTATGTATTGGACAATAAAAATTATGTTTATGATGCCATGATTATCATATACAATTTTAGGACAAACCTAAAAAGAACCTAATAAGCAATAATACTAAATATGTGAGATCTCTTCAATTTATTTTTATTTCTCGCTTGGTATAACACAATGAGAAATAAAAATGTATTGAGAAAAGTAATCGCATACTGCGTGATGCATTTTCCCAAACATAACCTATTATTATCCAATTGTCGCTTGAAGAAATTAGTTTTTTCTCGTCTTCTCAATGTATGTGAAATGAAGATAGCGTAAAATTGTGGAAGGAAGGAAAAAACAAAAGTATATAATTATTATTTATTATTTAATTATCGTTTTCTGTATTGTGTTAGTGACTTGCACGGTTAGGACCAAATTGTAGTCGTACAAATTATTTTACGCGGTGCAATTCATACAACTGTACCACTGCTGTCTGTTTGCAGCATGCACAAAATGTATTGTTTTTAAACATACTTTATTTTAATCTCATTTAATATTTTTATAATCAAAATTGTTATTTCAAGAGAAGAAGCTCAGATGTACTTCGAAATCCAGGCAACTAATGCAACAATTGGCGTTATCATATTAGAACTAAACTTCTTTTTCAAGCAATTATTGCGGATACTATTATTTTTTAAAGTATTCTAACTTCGTTGCGATATAAGGTAATTCCAAATTTTTGTGTAATAAATGAATCATAAGATTTTATGAATTTAACCAATATATCCGCAACCAACATATCCGTAACATATGAATCATCATATTTTATAAAGAGAGCATTAAAAGAATGGCAGTGAAATTTCCAAAGATCTTTTCAAAGTGTAATGAAGGTTAAGAGTAATTTTATTCTATTAAATTGACAATATTACTATTGTTTCAGAATCGCTTTTCGGATTGGATCTTGGAGGGCTGATCAGGTAAGAAAACCGTTTTTATATGTAATATTCTCCAAAATTGAACGCTACGAAATGTGGTGATGCTCCCACCGATGAATGTTGACATTACGAACATAAAAGCTCGTGACATCCATTAATCGTTTGATCTAAAAGATTCGTCTAATACAGCACTCATATCTTTAATAGTTAATTAATCACTTAAATAAAAATCCCAGAGAGGTTTGTGTATTTCATTTCTCCGGACAAGGTACATACTTGAAACTTTGATTGCGGTGAAGCAGTAAGCTTATGCATTTTGCATACGCTATGAGCTTCCGGGAATACAAAGAAGTGAAGAATTATCACCTATCATCTTCCTATACGCATGTCTGTTATGAGTTGCGTTTCCTCTGTAGGAAAACTGTATTGACCACCATCACATATTTCACGATTGATAAAACGTCAAGTCATTTGCAAGAAAATACCATCTACTTGTTCAAGAATCACTCGGACCCATCAATTTTATTTTCTTGAAATGTTTTTTTTCCAGAAAGTTATAGAGTGGATTGGAAAAGTGCTACATGCATCAACTTCAACCTTTTCACTTTGTACAATTTTACATTTTTAGATATTTTTTCATAAAACATGCCCTATAAGTTGAACACAGCCGTTTTCAAACTGTATGCAGCGCACCCTCAAACTTTTTTGAACAAGAAATGTTTAATTAATTAGAACTTAACGTGTTTCGGGTTCGGACATGGTTAAACGAAAACTCGACGTTTCGCCCACAGTCATATGGGACTTCCTCAGGAGAGGGAAAGGTGGCATGGCGATTCTAGTTAGATTCTTAATGAACATGGGTCGTAAATACTGGACGGTTTCGGAGTTATCATTTCTTTTTGTAGCATTTGTATATTTTCTTCGTTTATCTCATTCGGTGGCAAAAACCTTTCTCATCGTAGATGACGTAGGTTTCTAATTCATATTTAGCGGTTAGTTCAGAATGTTTGCTATACGCAATTACTCTAATATTAGTCTAGAATTAGTCTAAATCACGTACAGTGAAGTGTTTGTGGTAAGGGGTAATAGTGAAGTGTTTCATTGAATTAGTTAAAGTATGGTTGACGCTTATTCCAGTCGCCAGATCTCTTCAATTCGCGGTTTTGTACCAAAGATTGCGTGGTACCGGTTAATTTGGGAAACAGTTCCATGATGCTGCGAGACCTAGGTTAGTGTCCGCTCCTGAGGCAGAAGACAATTTTATCCAGAGACGAGTTTGTCAAGAATATCAGCCAACGTAATCTTATCGAGAGACGAGTTTGCGAAGAATATCAGCCGAGGTAGCAATTAATGTTCCTCTTAAAAAATATGATGCTAAGATAGCTTAGCTTTCTCATAGTATTGATCGAATAATTCACGGCAAACGCAATAAAAGGAGAGAGAAAAAAATTCACTAACACACGGACATGTTTCTGCCTACCCGGCGTCATCAGCGCGGTTTCGAGAGTATTTTTCATATCTCTACATTCTAGCGCCGTTGCCTCACAGTTAATACCACAACTTTCAAAACGACAAACTCGACATTTCTTGGCGCCCTCTAGTGCCAAAGAAACGCATGCCATGCCGTGCTGTGAGACAACAGCGATAGAAGGTAGAGATATGAAAAATACTCTCGAAACCACGCTGATGACGCCGGGTAGGCAGAAACATGTCAGTGTGTTAGTGTATTTTTTTCTCTCTCCTTTTATTGCGTTTGCCGCGAATTATTCCATCAATACCATGAGGAAGCTAAGCTATCTTAGCATCATATTTTTTGTTTCTAGGCATTTTCTGATGTGTAATGCTCGTCTTGTTTGGAAAATCCTTCACGAGTAGCAACTTTATCCCTACCATGTACAACGAAGAGGCCTTAAGTTTATCTGATTATCAAATGTCTTCCCCACGATCTGGAATTTTTAATTTCCATAATACGTATTACTCCATTGCAGTATCGAATCCCATTAAATTTACGTAATTGTATTGTGTTTTTTATACTCTTGTCAATGAGCACTACATTTATACAATACTGTCAGCATTTCGATTTCTCCTTTCCAGCGATCGTACGTGTTCTCGGGTAAATACATATATCCACGGGCTACCGAATTAACTGACCACGTTGAAATCATAATGAAGTGCACGATACAAGACTATTAATTGTGATGACGTGATTAGGAAAGAAAACAAAAAAATATTCACGTTCTGATTTATAATCCAATCATTATTATGTTACATATGAACTTATTATCTTGATATCATCTAATGTATCTTTTGTGTTGAGCGTGTGTGATTAGGGTTTGTCCGACTTCATTAGAATGCGTCACTTTCAATTTGTAAAAGCTACTTATAGTACGTATTTATTTATTTAATAAGAAATTATTAATCATGATATATAACCTTTAGAAAGTAATGCGTATTCTTGGTGAAAAGATAAAATAGACTAAATGATGTTACGTTCTGTTTTTTCTAAATAAAGTT
This sequence comes from Marronus borbonicus, assembly GCA_902655005.2. Classification (NCBI taxonomy): domain Eukaryota; kingdom Metazoa; phylum Arthropoda; class Insecta; order Coleoptera; family Scarabaeidae; genus Marronus; species Marronus borbonicus. Next base: position 10,442,041 of record LR737384.1, on the reverse strand, counting down.
TGTTCGCAGATTGTTGCTGGAAATAGGTTATAACGTGCTACTTAAGACCTGCCATAAACAGGCTTGATTGTATGTAATCGCGAAAGAGATTATCTGTCGTGTTTAAACAGACACATGTAATGTGTTTTATGAATGCCATTCTAGCTTCTGCAGATATTCTCTTTATATATTACGTAGTATTTATATGAAAAATATGTAGCTTTATAGCGGTGAATAGTAAAATAGCGATTATATAAGCAAGTCTCAGGAACTAATTAAAATGCTAACACATACAAAGTAGTTAAGGACACATTACAGAACATGGGAAAGGCATGACAACAGCTTTGAAACGGTACTACATACAATTGCGTAATCAAACAGTTTGATTAAAGATAAAATTACAATTGAACTGTAAGAAAATGCATGTTGTTCACTATAGAGAAGTAACTAAATAACACGTTAAAAGTAAAATTGTAGTGTTTTATCCTTTCAGTTTTAAAATGCGATAGGCAATCTACATCCAAAACTAGCCAGACTCCAGCAAGGTAGAATGAGTACCAAATTGTTTGTAAAATGTCGAGTGATATATGTTAATTCAACGAATCAAGTAATACAAAGCTTATGATTGAATAAGTATTATGATGTTAAAAAAGACCGCTGGTATTGGCTACCATGAAGGTATAAAGAACGACGACGTTGTAAGATATGGTAAAATACATCGCAAGCTTTGGAGTTTTATCCCTTTTTATCTACGACAAACCCTACAAATCTTTGACACACGAACTGTCAGACACCGATGAAGAGAGTTTACGTTTCTTCATAGATGGAAAAACTAATAAAAGAACTGAAACAACGATTTTTTCAGAGGAGCCCTACCTAAAAGGAGCATGGCCCCTCAGCACTGTAGAGCTTACTTAACTGACTTTAAGATTGTATACAAAACACCAATCTGTTTACTGACAGCAAGCAAGTGCTATCAGCACTGAATCGACCAATAACGTCGAATCTACTACTAGATTGCCACAGAGCTCTATCAATATAATATGACTGAAGCACCACAATGGAAATCGTGACAATAAAGAGGGAGACAGACAGGCTAGTCAGGAGGAGTTCGAGCATGATTATATATTGTTCAGAACCGTCAATGCGACCGGCTGTATATGCGATTTATGAAAGGATCAAAATATCACTAATAAAAAATTCTTGAACAGATGAGATGGAGTTAATTAAAGAATATCTGAGATTGTCTAGGTCGTTGTGGTTCTGAGTGGACACTACCGGTTAATGGCGCAAGATGTGATTAATCGAAGGCCTGTCTGAAACACTGAAACCTTTCCTCTGTTGCTGACGTCAATTAGAAACGCCATGCTGTATAACGAGCGCCATTAGGACGATACCTTTGGGTAACATTCTAATCTATCCCAAGATGGTGGGTTGGTTGACGGCCTAGAGGGCTAGAGGGACATAGAGAGAATACATGGTGTGAGATTAATTTCGCCATCTCATTATTCACTTTGTTTTCGCCACGACTGATGCTGTACAGCTACAAAAATTAACAGGTGCTATCGAGAACAGATGAATGAAGAGACCCTAGCTCGAGCTGTGGTAAAAAGAAGATATGTTTAGCAGTGAATTCTATTTAAAAGTAATTTCATGTGTGAATGGTGAATTCATATTATTTCCGAGTATGATTTTTAATCTATTCAGTCATTTGAAAGAACATGGAGTTTATAATAGAGGCGGCGAGTACATATATAGCTAAAGGGTCAAATCTCTTTGCATTGATTAATCGTTCGTAACATTTGGTCGTATTAATTTAATTATATAAACTACCGAGGGAGTATCAACGTAATACTCCCGAATCCATGAGAAATTCACGGAGAAAGGTATCTTTCAAATTATAAGAATCATAAGAAATCGGATCATTATATGTACCAACATATGCTGTAAAGTAAATGCAAATTTTCCTTAATGACACATCAATTTATTGAATATTACAAAATCTAGTCATGATATTAAAAATGAGCCGCTGCATACATTTGTGAAGCATGAGACACGTGGTGCTACGCTCCTCCTACACTAAATAGTTGGCCGGCTTGTCACAAAGAAAGATATTAAAGGATATTGATTTCCAAAGACCCACGCTGCCAGACTACTGCATATGTAAAATAGTGTAAACGAGAGAACATAAAATCTTTATAACGTAACAGCAGTATCTAAGATGTTAAAACTCATAAATAATGTAATTTCTGTAGGCTTCCACTGACTACTATATCGTTTTTTTTTTTAATTAGACGATTTTTCAACGATCGGAGATCTTTCTAACCGGATGTTCTTGTAACTATGATGTTTGGAAATTATAATAAAATGGCTTTAAATAATTTAGTTGACCGTTTTATTATTTTATTTATAAAAAATACTTGTGACCGTGCACGTGAATGAGCGTATTGAAAAATCATCTTCAGTGGCTGCTTCAAGTAGTCAAATTTATTCGTAATTTTCAGTATTCAAAAGGCTCCAGATTAATGTGATGATTCCTAAAATGTCAAAAGATACCGTTAGCAGTTTGCGGAAAGGTAATCAATATAAAAAAAAAAATTATTTTCTAGTTAGTAGCATTGTGCCAGGCATCCATCGAGTACACAGTATGTTTTATCACGTTGTGAAACATAAATGCAGATTTACATATAACAGTATAGCAGTAAGACGTTATAAAATATAAAAAGTTTCTAAGTATAAAAAGAAAAACAAAGTGGAGAGAATAATGATTATAAAAATATACGAATTAAAAAAAAATATCGTTGTATCAAAGATTCTATAAGCATCAAGTTCGACGCATTTCTATAGCTTCTTCAATGGAGTAGTTACATCATCTAAGGATAGTTTTAGAACTTCTTTTTTCAGAATTCATCACCTATTTTGGTTTATCGTACCTCCTTACTAAAAATATTCTGCAGCTGTTTTTCTTTTCAACTGACGATCGGACAAAAGCGTAGAATCAGTAGTGACCAGTTCCAGAAGAATTATCATTTATCACGCTGTAGCGAAGAACCGATAATTCTGCCGTTAAGAAAATATGATATTCTACCAAGAGCCTATTGTCATGATTTTTACAGTACATACAAATAATTTGAAACTTCTTGAGTGTAACATACTTATTGTCGTTAAAAGTCATTATTATATGTATTTAACATTTATAAAAATAGACCATACTAATGTGTTCCAGTTTAGTTTTGTCTCCTGTTATAGTACATTGTTGTATTTTATTTTGCCGGGGTTTTAATCTACTTCTATCTGTGCGTATTTACTAGGTAAACAAGAATGTTTGCCTTTACATCACTATTAAACGGTTATGTGATACTGGAAGTATTAACATTACTCATGGTTTATGTAATTTTTTACTGGTAATTGTTGTTATTTGGATTTATACATTTTAGATCATATACCGTATATGAACATTGTTGAAATCAGTTCTTCGGTAAGAATAAAAAAAAAAGAAATAGGAGAATATTAAAAAGCATTAATTTTAACAATACATCTATAACCCTATAATAGAAACGAATACGTACCTCAAATTCTTCGTTTTCGGAAAAAGCAATAGTTATTCATAAGGCGTAGCGTAAACGACAGACATTTTTGTGGCCGACAGTCGGATCGGCGAAAGAAATGGTACAGATTTTGTTGGTGCTGTGTTCACGTGCATTCTAAACCGTAGTGTACATTGAGAGCGATAAAATTGTCGTTCACCGACTATCTGTCGTCAGCACCACGATTAGTAACAAACGTCTCCCACAATTTTAAAATTTTCCGTTAAGATCATCAATTATGTTTTCTTTTAAGAATCAGCAATAAATATTTAGCGTACTTGTTGTTTTATTCAATACAAAAAGTTGGCATAAATCAGATAAAAAACTGTTGTTCATATAGTTCATGTTGTTCATTCTCTTAACAGTATAAACCTATTTACCCGGCCCCACATTTCCATACCCATCAGCCATAAACATTTCATTTAGATAATAGCCTTCGGTGAACTATTTGGCCTGAAAGAAAAAATCTTTAAATATTCATTATTTGCAAGAACATAATTAAAACAAATAAATTTCTTTTGAAAAATTAGAAACATATTAGGTATTTCTCCATTTTCAATTCTCCATACTTTAGGCACATCTACAACCTATTCAGCAGGCACTGAGTATTACATGTAATGACTATCTCGCGTGCACTAAGTTCATGTTCTATATGCCTATGTTCTGGTATGAATTAGAGTTTGCCATTTCTCTTTAAGAAGCATGCTGTTGTCTAGTTCATGTTTTTGTTGTACGAAAACTGTTTGTATTTTGTTTCTTGTATTCTTCACTATATTTATGCGGTACATTATTATTATTATTAAGAATTGTGTCCTTGGCGATGTACACAAGATAGTTTCAGTTGGGATCTTCACGTATTTTAAGATGCCTTATAAGATCCCCAGGCTGTAGTCCCTTCATTCTGCAAAGTGTGAGGGCACTCAATATAACCTGTTTCTAAATGCAGATTCCCAGCGCTGCTGTGGGGCAGGTACATGCAATTCCGTAATTTGTTGAAGCTGGTGTTGATCAGTCTTATGAGTTGTTTTTGGCCGCCAAACCAAAGAGGCGTAGGTAATTATTGCTATGCATGACCAGAAGGTCATTTAAATCGTAAAATCCCAGTTCTTACCCAGCAGCCTACGGCATACTAGTGACGCTGTGATGGCTTTTTTCTTAAAGTTGGACACGTGGGAGCTCCATGTTAGTTTTGTGTCGTGACTCCCAGATATTTATCTTAGCTAAAGGTAAGGGTTTTCTCTTCGGTAGAGAGTGTTTTTAAACGGACTTTTCTTTCCCTAGTAAAAGGGAATGATTGTAATCTTTTGAGGCCACTTGTGTGTGTCGTAAAGAGTTCTTTGCATAAGTGATACGATATTTTCATATTTTCTACGGATCATGATTACCAAATCGTCAGCGTACCTCATACCCGTTAGAAGTTAAGTTTTATAAGAAGTCATCTACAACAAGACACCAGAGCAGAGGTGACCGGACCCCTTCTTGGGAGCAGACTATCTTGGCCCTAACGCCGTTTCAGATCCCAGTATAGTGGTTATTCGTCGACTTTGGAGCATGGCTGTGATCATTTTGTAGATAACTGGTGCTCCATGTTCTCCAAGGATGTGCTATCAATAGCTCCCTCTATGTTTAGGACCACACAGAGAGCTATTTCCTTTGCCATAAGCGACGCTGCTTGCAACCCACTAGAGGGCCGTAATGTTGGTTATGATGAAGCGGCCGCCGAGTCAGCGCAAACCGGTATGTGTCATCGTTCTAAGAGGTAGACAGGTAGTAATCAGCAGGCCACGTTATGACTATAAGTTATAAAACTGTTCAATTTTTGTCCACTCTTGTGGGACTGAGTGTAAGGATTTCGGTTTTATGTTGGCTTCACGTTTGAATACAAACTAACGCTTTTATAACTCTAAATTCTTTAGTTAATCCGCGTCTCAGAAGTGGAATGGTGTAGACATAGACTGATAATTTAAAAAGTTTATGCGCTGCATATAATTTTAATGACCCTTTGGTATTTGAAAAGTTATATCTCAACGAGTGAAAAATGTTGATGTGTCCAGTGTCTTCGCAGAACAAAGGCGATTGACTCCAAATCACATCAAGAGATCTTTGAAGTGGTCCTCGTAATAAGCTTAAGAACACGTCGCAATTTCGTAGGTGGCCGTTGTTCGTTGTGTACGTATGTCGATGGTGGGGCCCGCGTAACTGTCTGCTGAAACATGGTAATATTTTAAAATCGTCACGTGACTTATAATGTGCGTGATATCACCTGGTGGACAGCGTAGTTCTTTGCTTGACTTCAGTTTTCGTGGTTCTTCGGTGCGGTGTCAATGGTAAACGTCTCTCTCTCGCTCTGCGCGCCGACAACGAGTCATACAGCTACCGAGGTACTTCTACACGGATAGCCAGCGTACAACACGCACACTCGTACGTACGGAGTCAAAAGCGCAACTTGTTCGCCGAGCACTCGGCTCGCCTCCTTTAGAGCCGGCCGTATAGAACAGAGTGAGACTGTTATCTAGTTCAAGTATATTATGTATATGTGACACTCAAGTTCACTTATTGTATTGAGAGAATCTGGCACACTGACTACGATTCGTATGCGTATATTTTCCACCCGTTCTCAATCTATCTGCAATCGGGTAAATTAGTCGCGCTGTGATACTTCGAATTCTGTGTGTGTCCGTTCGAAAAACGAGAAAAACGGAAAATTAACTTTCTCGATGGTCGGTTGTTGTTGTTGTTGTTGACTCCAAAACACGACTCTCTCGGTCGATGTTATCGCAATAGTAGTTTCCACCGTTATTTATTTTTGTGTTATTGTGTACTGGAATAAGTAAATGTGTTTTTGGATAACTATGTGAGTGTTCGTGGTAGGTATTTGTACTTTCCCACTTTTTTAACCGCTAATCAAACAATACGGTTTATTGATGTTATAACACCTACCTAAACCAAATATTAAGGTCATTTAACACATCTACGTCCGGAAAGAAATGTATGAACAAAAAACTGTTAATCAAATTTTATCTGTCGTATCACTAGAATCTACGACATATACCACTGAGGTTTTTTTTATTTTCACATTTAATTCTGAGACGGTGATCGACGATAAATCTAGATTAGTGGGAAAAATAAATTATAAAAATTGATTGACAATCGTCGTGTTAGATTAGATAGCACTGCACAATCGTATGCAAATGACATGCAAATTACGCCAAACCGCATATTACTCGTCCTTTTAAGAAAATCATCTATTTCTCTTTCTTGTACTCATTCTAATTTTTAATACACACTACTGCCCTAATACTTTTCTTCCAATTTAAAGCAATTCTTTGTTTGGATTCTTAGAAATCTCAGCGTACGATATCCTAATTCCTAAAGTAATTTTTATTTTTGAGGGTTAATATAGAATTTCGGTAAAAAAACCATTTAAAGGGAATATATTTTAAAAAAAGACGTAGTGTTTGTTACCACTGTTCTTCAAGGTGTGCTTTTTTTATCCGGATTTTCTATCTCGATCACCGTTAAAAATAGGAAGGAGCAACTTTGATTCCATTAGAACTCCCTGCAATTATTGAAGGAATGGAAGTGTGACCAAATATTTTTTCGAAACCAAAACATTCTCAGAAACAGTCTAGAATGGAATCCATTAAAGATTTTAATAAATTAGGTAAATAGATAATAATAAACCCGAAAACGTACACATACATTTAAGTAAATGTTTGAAATATGTTGTAGAAAGAAAATAATGTAATTCCTTTAACATTGTAACAATTTACCCCTAGCAAATAAGATTTTATATTTTTTTTTGGTAAATGAAACAATAAAGGTAAAAGGTAATCATTTGTACGAGTGTGATATTCATTGTTGTAACTATATAGAGAAGATTCATCCCTACATTATAAATAAAGAAATCGTAAACGTACGATATGTTGATTAGATTGATTAAATTGTCTCGAAGTATAACAAGTTTCTTAGAGCGTTTTACATAAACGATCCATACTTAGAAACCAATTTGGATTTTCGTGGGGTAATAAACCTACAATGTACAAACATTAGAAAATATGATTTTGTACCTTACACAGCAACTTTGCTATATTAGAATTAAGAAATATCCTTACGTCATCAACATAAAGGTATATTTTCTGTACTTGGGGTAATCTTAGAGGTAAATGATTTATATATGTGAGTAGGGCCTAATACAGAGCTCCTGGTACTCCTGTGTAGGTGTCGAAAAAATTGATTGAAAATGATCTATGTGTTCTGTTCTATTTGATTATGATATGTAAAATGCCGTTGCCAAATAGCCATACCATGTAAATTACTATCTAAATTACCATAAGTATGTTTCAAAAGAATTGAAAAAAAACCGTATTAGTAGATTTGTTTTGATAAAAACCATGTTAATTAGAACGTACACAGAAAAAATAAGTTAATAAATCGATTTGTTGACTTCGTTTTGTTAAAACAACGAAAAAAATTATTATATTAATTAGTAAATTAATTACCACAATGAACAACGTTTATTAAATCGAAATCTGCTTATCAATATAATAAATACGTGCTTATTAACTTTGTGAGAAGCGATTAAATGCTTAACAATTGCTACTTGCAGGGAGTGGCAATTTTTTGTTAACTACCAAAATTACTCGTTAAAATTTCTTCCAATGCTGTTTAGTCTTGGCTTATTTATATAAATAATTTTTGGAAACCGCTAACTTAATTTACTGAATAAATAAAAATATCTGCCCATCAAGCCATTTATTAAAATAATAAACTCGTTTTTTGAATAAATTTTGGTAAAGAAAAAAATTGTTACATTAATGTACTTTTTTATTGTATTTACGTACTTTTTGAATTCAATGTAGTAAATCAAAAAACATTAAATACTATGAGAGCTTTTGATGCCTAATAGAGAGCAACTGTTCCTCACTTATGGGAGTACTAGTAATAATCGATTTTTGGAAGAAGCATTTTTTAATAATAACTAGCCCGATAAATATTAATATATTATTCGATTAATATATATTCTATTCAACGCATCACAGAGTTCTGGTTTAGTTGAGAAATTGTTGGGTGAAATTTTTATAAATTTGTCACTGCTGATTCATTTCAATTATATATATAAAATGACGTCAAAATATTCAAGTACATATTCCTAGTTTTTAAAATCTAATCTAAATTCTGGATACTTCAAACAAAAAAAAATCTTTTAAAAATAGTATTTTTTATATGTCAGATTTCAAAATGTTATTGTTGTAGCAAGTCCCCGGTATCATACCTGGAGCGTAGGTCAAATGAAGGCAACATTTTTTCATAAACTACATTGAATTTAATTAACTAATGAACTAATCCGAGACAGCTGTTTTAGGATGTGTCGATCCTCATTTTCAATCTATGATATGAGAAAAAACTCTAGCATGCTCTTTGTAACCACCCTCTCCACAAAAAAATATGTTATTTACAAGTACCGCCTACACTCTCTAAAACTAAGACATGCAAAAAAAACCGAAAACAGAAAAATACGGAAAGACAGACCGAACATGTGTGTCCCCTACCCTAATAGATGAAACAGAACTGAGAATGACAACTGTCCGTTCTGTTTGTTCATCAATTTGGTGTTGCTCTTCATGTAAATAGTTTCGTAAGTGTCTACTTCCTGCGGCGAAGTTACGATCTTTATCACTTTTAGGTTTTTTAATTTATTATGCTTGGTTTCGTTTATGTGTTTTGTTACACTTGACGATTCTATTCTACAAAACGATAAGATCTGATATGCTCCTTGAATCTGGTACCTTTCGTTTGACCAATGTCGGCTTTGCTATAGTCACTACATGCAATTTTATAAATTCCCGACCCTTCCTTCATATCCGGTTTATTTTTTGGATTGCCAAGAAATCCAAAAAATAAACCGGATAAATGTATTTCTCGAACTAAAACATACGTTCATATCTTGCCCCCTAAAAACTTTGCTAATGCCTTTCGATATGCTGTAAAAGGGGAGATTCACAAACTTCTTAACGCTACTTTCTGTCAGGATTAAGGTTGTGGAATTTTTCACATAATGCCTATGTTGGACTATTTTAAGCATGCGATGGACATCTATGGAAAAGTATCCTTTATAAATAAATGAATTTAATCCCTTTATTGAAGCTGTCCAAAATTTTTCTGTGGCTATAATTTACGCAGGGTTATTTACCTTTCAAGTGCAAGAATTCGATGACGACTCGATATTCGTTTTTTTCCATTTTTACAGAAGCACTAACATGGACCGACACAAACGACTGTTATACAACAACTGAGCGTCCAGCATGGCTGAGATTTTCAACAGTATTTTTTAATTATATTATCAGAATATTTTTGACGAGTAGCGCGACCTTCATTTTGAGACTTGAGACTTTTCAAACTACCTGTAAATGTTTAATATGTCCATATTTCCAAAGGTGATAATAAGGAATCTAGAAAAGTAGTCGCTAGCGAATCAGAAATTTTTACAATAAAGAAGCGATTTCCATAGGCAACACATACACCTTGACCTTTTACCATTATAAAGATGTCGGAGGAAATTACATTGCTCTAAGATACTTCCACCAGCAAATTTTTCCGAAATAGTTACGCATATCCAGGAATATATGACTGCATCTTTTTAATTAAAGTACGGTGTATATTCACAAAGACGTTCTTAAAACCTTATTATTTGTCATTAAACAAAATGTAAACCACCAGTATTAAAATGTAGCTGCAAGCTTATGTAATAGTTTATACTTTCATTTTTAGATTACACGTTATATCGCGCTTTTATTAATAGAGGCAAACAGCGTCTTGATGTGGTTCTAATTTACACTTGCAATGATTACCTGGCCGCATGTTTCTTAATAGACGATGTTTAGAATGTCAGATTTGCAAAATGTCATAAAACAATGTGTACCTACTCTTGCTGAAACCAGTATTTAACGTGTTACACAATCTCGTGTAGTGTAGAATATTAACCTGTCAGAATACAGCACTGTAAACACGTCATTTAAGTAATTTCATATGTTTAATACGCGTAACTTCAACGAATATTTTTCAACTAATTACAAACATGTAATTATCATTTTGCATACATAAATAGCTAGAGATCTGATACTACTCTTACTATAGTATACCTAACGTACCTTTTTATTTACAAAGGTTAGAGTATTCTATCGAAGAAAAATTTAAGAAAAGAAGAAGCATATTATGCATAAAAAATATAAATTACTGATACTACTTATACGTAAGCAGGAATTAATTAAATGCTGAAGTATATTAAATCACTTAAGATTTTGAATATAACAACCAAATTTTTAGAAAAGCAGCGAATCTAAATATCTCATTGTAATTTGCGACGCCCATCGATAGATAGAAGGGAACGAAGAAAAACCAAGAACTTATTAAAATAGACGTTTTCTAACTTAATGGAAAATTTGGGAAAAACGGTCAGGGGGCAAGAAAAGAAGAACCATCCCTTTTTCTAATATTTCCCACTGCTACGTTTCGTTGGGCGCTTTCCAACTTTTTCAAGCAATCTAAATATTTCTTCGTGCCACCAATTTCGTATTGTACCATTTTATTGTCGTTAATTGAAGACAATTTATGTTGCCTTATCATTTGTTTTATTTTTATTTTTTTATATTATTTCTAAATATCTGTGTAAAGTTTTTTTGTTTATTTCTTCCATGATTTTTAAATAGGCAATAGCGGTTGAAGTTGAATACCAATTTTCGATATCTTTGGGATAATTGACTAAATTTTAATAATAATAATGCATTAGGCGAATCACAATACCTATTTATTTTATTTTATTGTGTTTCAAAATATTCGCCATTAAGATTTCTACATTTTTGTATGCGTCCAAACCAATTCTCGAAACATTTTTTCCACTGTATTAGTGATATTCTAAAACATGGTTTTTCAAAGCTTCAAGAGTTTCTTGACGTGATAAAAGTTATTGTCCGTATATTTTTTGTTTGACATTCGAGAGGAAAAAAAAAGAAGTCGTTAGGCAATAAATCAGGTGACAATAAAATATTGATGCGATATTTTCCTCATTTAAATAATATCAATTGTTTAACGTGCTGTGTGAAAGCTAAGATTGTCATGATAAAGTACGATGCCACGTCGTCCACTGTTTTTTCTGATTTTATCGATACTTCGTGAGAAACAAATAGTTGTATACAGTTCAGCATTAACTGTTATTCTTCAAAGCTTGCCACATGTTAGTATAACCAACGGAACAAGCTTAGTTTCCGGTTAATATGAATATATAACTTTTGCCAACTGTTACGATGTCGTATATGGATTTTGAAGTTCCTCTGTCAATTTTTTTAAGAATTTGCTTGCATCAATTGAGAAAAGCCTTTTCTGTGCTTGGGACAAATTATGCAAAATCCATTCGGAGTAGATCATTTTCACACCTAAATGTTTATGCAAAGTGGAATATACTTGCAGTCTCTCCCCACATGCCGATTCTCCTTAATGATATTGCGCACCCAAACAATAACCGGTTTTGATTGACCTTCACGAAATTCATCACTGGAGGCACGACCATGACGAAATTCTGCAAACCAATTGCAAACAGCAACATTGTTGCCGTGTTTGCCAAATGCTTTTTTTAAACGCTCACTGCAAACAAACTAGTCGACCGACTTCTGTGCTGCCATTGTTTTAGCAAAAACAATTGTCAAATTTTACGAAGATAGTGTATGCGTCTTTTAATTCCGCAGCCGTACTATGGTTTTCTAGTTATTGGCGAATATGAATATTGACAACTGCTACATAAGAAGCCCAGCCAAAGGCAAAGTGCTAAGCGATTGAGCATTCAGCAATAAGCAATAAATTAAAACTACTTTTGAAAACATCCCAGGTTTTAAATTCCTAAATAAATAGCAAATTGCATGTAACTAAAGCACAGCAATGGTGTGTCCAATTTACCTATTTATCTAAAGTTAAACCCAGGTATTGACAGTTGTCGATACTGCGCAATATTTGGATCACTTGCATTATATTCATATAATTCGAAAGATGTGCAAGGCAATTCCTCGGAGTGAGAAAACATGGCGCAGTGGATAGTACTATTGTCTGTAATTTGAAAATAAAAAAATACGTAACTTTTTGTAAATGCAACTATCCTGATATAATGAGACTAGTAACGGCTAAAATATCATGAGTAGGACTACGAAATATAGAAATTGTCGTAGAAATTCTTATATCACTCCCAAAATTTCATGCATAGGTACACGTATCTACCATTGCTTTCATAAAAATCTGGGACAACCCATATGAGCGAATTTTTGAAATTTTTTGAAATTACTTTAAAAAATGACAATATTTTGTGTTTAATCTTAGACTTAATATTCTTCTTCTGTGAATACGTGTGCTCTGAACAGTTATCTTTGTTGATATATAAACTTAACATTAAATTTGACCCCAATTTTTTGACAAACGTAAAGTATGGTGTAGTGGTTAGCGTACCTGTCCGACAAATGGACGATGTTAGCTTCGATTCCTTACAGGGGTTGATATTTTTAAGAAACTACTTTACGCTGGCAAAACCAAGGAAATCACAGATAATTGCAGGTACATCTTTATATACAAACGCAACAATTTCAGTATCAGCATCTTTCCTGTTTCCTATTACGCCAAATTATGTGAATCAGTATTAGGTGCTCAATTAAACTCTGTAATCATCCACCCAGGATTTTATATTTCCTCTTTGTATTCTACACAATACGCGTCTAAACTTGAAGGTTACGTGTTATACGCATATATATACATTCCTGCATTAGCCTTTTACTATAACCTTTAATATAGGAAAGAATGCGTACATTTTCTTAAGCTTTTTTTTACTATGGATAATTACACATTTATTAGAGCTAACTTGTACTCCTTATATGAAGCAGCAAATTGTTTGTAGGGTGTGTTTTTCTATTAAAGAGATCAATACGTTTCGAAACCTTGATATTGGATTCTAATTATTTACATCATTTTCATAATAATAAAATATAATAATAATAATAATAAAACCAGATTTGTCGAACGTGGTAAATCTTAATGATCTAACTGCGCGGACTCCTCATACTGCTGATCTCTTTGCTGATTCCTTTCACAATAGTTAAGAGTCATGCAGACAACTACTCATTACAGGTGGCTCTGTTAATGAGTGCACCCGTATCAGCTATTTTAGGGTCTCTGTGGCGATGTGCTGGATTGTTTGTGTAATCTAGTAGAAGATAAGGGGGCCGGGCCGGATGATCATCCTTTTTTGGTAAAAAGTGTGCGTCTGTTCGATATGTACCATTGATAATGCTCTTTAATATATTGTAATGTTATTAAAAACGACGAGGCCGTAGTCACTTCTTCTTTACTAAGTTCACATTATACACCTATCGGGTATGAGGGTCCATCTATTGGTAAGAAGCCCGATTCCTAGGGAAAGAATCCTGTTTTGAGCCGAATATATTTGGGGCGTAAAAATAATAAAGTTAATATTAAAATTAATATAAGTCCAGCCAACGACAAGCGTGGGGAAGACGTATATTAACTACTTACCATATATCTATCATTCTCTTTTTCGAAAGTTAACATTAGAAATTTCTACAGCAAGTTCTAGGGCATACGTTAGTGGTACAAACGTTATAAATGTCAATTAAATGTGTTTCGATTCGTATCATCTAAATTCTCAGTACAATTTAACGTTGTAGTGTTGCATGTATTCAAATATGTCTTCCTAGAACACAGAATCGCGGCAGCAGTTGCGTCCTTGTGTCACACTACAGCAAAATAGTTCGTTTCGGAATCCAATTCAATAATCGTATATTTTAAATTGTTAAGAATTATCGTATCTATGAAAACTAAACCGTTGGCAAGGAAACTAACAATAATTAATTATTTTGGTAACTTTATGTCGAGATATCATTCGGACATAATATATTGAGAAGTTGCTCCAATTTTTCCTAGTTTCCCTCCTATTTAAAAGTTATTCAAAAGTGCATTTGAGGAATATTGTGTTTATGTAGAAGAAGGCTGCAACATTTAAGGTTAGTGGTCATTTAATTTTTCGTTTTCCGTTTTGAAACTATCCTCAAACAGAACTTTCATTTGCCGAAAGAGTGTCTAGGGGCATTCCCGGATTCACGACCCTCAATTTTAGTAAATTTCTGACATTTGTAAAAATGTCGAAAATTTCTTTAAATTAATCTATCAAAAACATTACAATATGTTTTGAGGAATGCATTTTTCCACATAAGTGGAAAGTTTCATATGTGGTCCCGACCTATAAAAATAGCTTAAAAAATTTAGTTAACAATTATAGATCTGCACGCTCAGTATTTTTGGCAAGGATGAGGAACATCTTATTCATGCAAGATTTATGAACTGTTTAAAATCTAGCATTCGAGTAACATGGGTTCCTTCAATGCTCGCCCATTGAATCCGATCTAGTCATATACTCTGAGTATATGTTGTCTGCCATGAATGCCCAAGTTCAAGTGGACTACGTGTATACCGACTTAGAATATTTTGATATTTAAGCTGGCTGGGGTTAGTGTATATGGTGACCTAATGAGATGGATTTCCTCATAAATTTTCGATCGGCTACAAAAGGTGAGTGTTAAGGAATACGTTTCGTCTTCATATGTTGTATCATCAGCGGTACCCCAAGGGTTCTACTTGGGTCCCCTTTTCTTCCCTGTTTATATTAATGACATTAATACCTGTTTCAAATTCTCTTAAGTATTTGCGATTGAAATTTTTCTCCGGTATTGAAGGTTCTGTCGATTGTCTCAGGGTGTGACAATAGTTTCGAATGGTTTTATTTACCCCTAATCACAACACTTACTCTTATGGCCATAACAATAAATCGCATATACTACTTCAAATAGACAAAATAAGAGACCTAGCTATATTTCATAGAAAAATTACGTTTTCTTCCCATTTTGATTACATCTCTTTAAGATGTTATCGTATGCTCGACTGTTTTATTCGAACATCTCCATTGAATAAAAACGTCATACCACCCGCAGTTTACAGTAAGCTAAATTTTGCAACCATTATTTGGAGTCAATTTTATGTCACATTGTCAATAGATAGGAATCACTTCAAGACAAACTGTTAAAATTTCTTAATTTAAATTTTCTATGTTTTAGCTAGAAACTCGCCGTGAGCATTTGACCATTTACTATTTGTACAAAATTGTCAGCGGCGTAGTGTACTCGCCGCAGTTGTCTTTAATTGATTTCAATGTACCGAATAGAACTTTGAGATACGCGACCTTATTTTTTGAGCAATTTCCTAGAACTTCCCTTCAAATGTCGTTGTCATTAAAATGTTGAGTTATGTAATAATAAATTCCACGATGTAGTTTTATTCCAACAATCTTGAGATGAGATTTGAGAAATCTGCCAAAAAATTATCTTTGAATATTTACTACGATGGCGGGTCAAAGGAATAAAGTCTCTCTGACAATGAGCGAATCATATACATATGTACATAATATATTTCTATTACTTTTACCTATCCTTGAGTATATAAGAAAATGTTACTCTTTTTGTATTTTCTAAAACACATCAATATTCTAAATAGTTAATGTTAACGCCCAATGTTAACACTTTTTTTCATTTATGAGCAGCTCTAGAATTTTGGTTTCACTTTTACAAGTGCATGTCTACATTACATAAGCTCTAGTAATTCTTGTTCGATAAACATGGACAAAATATGTCGCAGTATACTTCCACGACTCTTCTTACAAATTATAAAGTAGAACATACCATACACAAATCTTCCTACGTTGAATAAACTTTTTAAAATTCTGCTAAGTTTTTAGTTATATGAATTTGGGATACGCGTAACCTTCTTTTAAAATTTGAAAGCATAATTTTGGAACATAGAAGTATTTACCTCCACCATGTATCATGTTCTCAACACACGATTTCTTTCAAATAAATAAAGCGCATAATAGAATAAACAAAGTAAATAAAATAATAAATTTGAGTTTATAGGTATCATTGTTCTTGTGCATATTCCAGGTGCATCTACATACTGCACATTCGCTACAATATTGTATTTATTGTGTTTTTTTATGAATATTTACGAAACTTTTTGTTTTTAACAATCGCCAGTCATCTTAATACATCTTAGAAGTTAATAAGAAAACGTACTACAAAATAGTTAATAAACAAGAAATATAATAAGGATTTTACGTCAAAAATCTGATAAAGAAAAATTGTTTTAATCTTGAGATTAACTTTGAAAAAGAAAACATGATTTTACAACTTAGAATTTCATTACTGGTACATAGAAACTCGTAAGATTAAAGACCAAAGCGTATTAAAAAACAAAATATTGAAAATGCTTTGAACTGGATAGTTACTT
This sequence comes from Marronus borbonicus, assembly GCA_902655005.2. NCBI lineage: Eukaryota > Metazoa > Arthropoda > Insecta > Coleoptera > Scarabaeidae > Marronus > Marronus borbonicus. The sequence continues at coordinate 10,425,089 of LR737384.1, read as the reverse complement.
TCGTCTACGAGGTCTACAGTGTCACACACATTGTCTGCTTTCTGTGGGAAGCTTCTTTATTAATTAATACGTACTACAAGGGGAAACACTTTTTTACTGCTAATTTTAAAATAAAATGTTCATCATAGAAGCTTTTGCTTGTTCTAAAACTCACAAATAATACAAAACATTTAAAATAAATTGTAACATAAGGCATAAAATCGTTTTTATATATTTTGTGTTTTGTACTGTTTTGTACTAATATCAATTTGCATTGATTATTGTCTTTATACAACACGTTATATCATCTACTGTGACGCGATTTTTATGTGCCAAAATGCCCCGTGGCACATAATAATCCCCCGCATATACCTTATTATTTAAAAGAATAACTAAACTTTTCTTCAAGTGATTGAATTAGTAGTTTCGGCAAATCTTTTGTTTACCTAGCAAATGTCTACCTGAAACAATATTTAGTAACAAAAATATATTTCAATTGTGATTTTTATTGTGTATAAAGATCAATCAGTTAAAAAAATTGTGTATAAAAGTGTATTGTAAATTAGTAAATTGGTAAAAAATTAAAAGGCAGGCAGCTTTTTCCTTTGGCATCTTCTAACAATTAGGAAAATAATGCTACATTTTGTAATTTCCAAAAAATGTATATAATCATAAATTTGGTATCTAGCAAAAGTTGCAAAATTCTTCCTATACGTATCACATATCATGTTTTAAACAAAAACATGTAGCGAGGCTAAAATTTACATGAATTAATTTAAAAAAATCCTATTTAATATAGATTTTATGTGGGACGCTATATATAAAATCAACCGTAATCAATAAGATTTATTGCTTATTGTTAGAAAGGTCTGATGATAGGCTGATGATCCCAATTCGACAAAAATTAATATCACAGTGATATTTAAAACCACAAATCTTCCGCTAGTAGATACATAAAGATGTGATAATAATATGTTATTGCGTTTGAAAAAACTATTTATTATTTAGCATGTGAAGTTTGTAAAAAGAACTACATTAGAATTTCGTATTAAAACAGATATGTCCATGAAGAATTGGCACAAGTGTAGAGCTGTTTAAATTTACAATATTCCTTACTCAATGCCATTCGAATTCTTTAAAGTTTTGTCTTGTTTCCGAAACTATTAATTTACTAAATTGATATGTAGAAGTAGGTATGTATTCTTTTATTACCCATTAACAATTCAAGAATGTCAATAGTTTCCGACGTTGCTTAACTTTCCTTGCCAGTTATTACCAATTAAGAACGGCTATTTTTTTTTTCTGTTTCGTTAATCGAACCGTCCGGAATAACTTCTCCGAACCTTGACGCACTGCTCAAAAATCTTTTTTATTAGTTTTATGTGAGCATCTCCAAGAATTTTAAACCGTTCTCCGCCATAACTGCACACAATACCTCGGCAGATTATTATCGCTAACGCGTTAATTAAATCTTAAGAGGGACGTGTAATACTTTTCATTCGAAGAAATTTCAAATACATACGCATTCTCCATTTGCCGTCTCCGCGCTAACTGCATATTAGAATTATCACCGACGTGCTCTGCGGTAATCTTCAGCGTTGTGCCTGAGTCATTTCGAAGAAGAATGTACGTGCAGAAAACCACTAAATACCACAAAATAGTCGTGCGGTTTGCTAATGCTTCGTTAATTGACTAGTCACAGTTCTTGAAAACCAGTCGATGACATTTTCGTGATAAACAAATTAGAAAATACATTTTCAGTTTTCTGTTACCTTTTGAGAGTTTTGATGGCGTATTATGTGTATGTATATGCCTTTCATTTTGAACAAAACAAGATGTAATAAATGCGCCCCTTTATGATGCTAACGGTATAATATAATAATGAAGAAAAAACTGCACTAGATATGATGAGATTAGAGATTTTACACACTGTGAATTTATGAAAAAACGTTTCTGACGAAAACTTTTTTCATAAATTCATTTTTATTAATTTTGTGCTAGTATTTAGTTGTTCACATTCGCGTTTATACTGTATCTGCAATGTTCGTTAAAAACGATAATAGTAGCAACAACAGCAACGAAAAATATGTATATATATCGAACGGCGTTTATAAAACTTACGATAATGTCATACTTGCTTCAAATATTTTTGGGGTGGTTTGGGTAATTAAATCGGAAATCTTTTCTTCCGTGTTGCAACCAGAACTTATCATGCTTACTTATGTGATTATAAGATATTCTGTAATCAAAAGCCGTCGATTCCAACGACTCCCCGCTAGCAAGAAACCTAGAAAGATAAATTTGGAATTTTACAGATTTATTTTTATACACATTTAGAAATAATGTGTAAAACTTACAGTTACCTCAATGTTAGAAACGTTTCAAATGCCGAAGTAGGATGTTTTACAAACGTAAGAGGTCACTTTTAGTATATCGTTGGATATACAGGGTGTTACGAAATCGCGAACACGAACTATGGAATAACGTTAAGCATCAAAAACTGAAACGAATGTGCCTTTACCATTTTTTAATTTAACTAATATTTTGTGATTTATAAGAATTTTAAAAAAGAAAAGAAATCGTAAACATCTTTAGTATTAGACAACTAACAATGTATAACACAAAACATTTGATCAAAACGTCTTCTGGCAGCAGCAAACCATGGTCCACGAGAGCTTTGCAATTATTTATTTATTCGTTTTTGAAATAATGGCTCAAAACTACTCACATCGTGAGTATTATGTTGACGGCCCTTGGTGCTTCAAATAATAACGCAGATCAGGCAGCGCGATTATATGCGATGCGATTTCCTGGGCGTCGTTTTCGAATTGCTAATGTCTTTAGAAGACTAAATTGCCTGCAAACTACGTAAAATATTCTTAGTGCAGGCATTCTGGACTTTTTGGATCTATAATGGCAGCCTGAGGTAAATTTTATTCATTAAATCCTCGAGATCCATTAAAACTAGAGTTGATCAAAGGAGATAAAATTTAACAGTTCAATTGTAAACGCTGTTGCCTTTGTTCCCCAACGCGACCCACAGCGCCGCTCCAACATAAACACCCGCATGAACAATGTATTCATTTTCGCTTCGCTAGTATCGTCGCTCTTATCGAGTGTCGCCTTTCCCTGCTGTAACCATGGCAATAATTTTTATAAGGAATGATATTTCATAAATCGATAATAAAAACTTTTTCCTCTTGTGCAATTCATAACGTGATGCACATGGGGCAAAGCAATTGTATAAAAGCCCTAATGAACAGTCTTTTGTTAATGTCTTACTTTCTGATGCGCTGAAGAACTACATGTGCAGATGGTTCTAAACGCTTCCGTTATACTAAAAAAAGGTACTCACATTTAGAAAAGTATGTATTAATACGAGGATGGCATATGCCTAATGCCAGATAAATTAAGAGATACGAAAAACATCCTGGAGAAAGTGGAACCAGGAGTTATAAAGGTGGGACTTAAAATAAATGTGAAGAAGACAGAGAAAATGACAATAAGAATAGAAGACGATCAGTAAAGAAAATATATAAACCAGCAAGAAATAGAGTGTGATTATTGCAAAAGTAGATTCAGAAGCAGATGTAAAACAACGAATATGGAAAACGCCACAAGCACACGGCACATTAAGGAATATTTGAATGTTAACGTAGATTAGTCAAAAAGTATAAATAAGGGCATTTAACGGCAGAGCTATTAGGAGAGAATAAGGAAAACATAACAGAATATGCACTGAAATGGAACAGAACTGAACAGAGAAATATACCTCAAATTACTTGGAGGAGAGGAACAGAATAAATACAAACGTACTACAGCGATTATCAATGCAGATAGAAATATTTGTAATTTTATGTAAAGAATGGCTCAACCAAGTTATTTTTTTTTTTTAGTAAAACACTCCATATTCTATATTTTACATTATATTCTGAATATTTTCTGTGAGGAGTACATTATATATTAGTCCTTTTTTACAAATTTCCTTATATTTCATGACAGCGTTATTCAAAGACTAAGCCCTGTTTAACCAGACAATACAAGGCATTGACGTCTCACTACTACATTGTAAGGGCTTGTCGTTGTACAAAGCGTTCTAGATAAATTGTCAAAATAGACACAATTTTCATGGATTCTTCAAATATTTCAATTTAATGAATAGCTGCACAAATAATTATAAGGAAATGTAATTAATTAAAATAAATTGAAATATCCACTAAACTATTACATCTAAATATATGTAAAATATATTTAATTTAAGTAATAGGGGAACTGTTAGAAACTCGTAATGTTCTATCTAAAATAAATGTTATTGCAAAACGTTAATGATAGCAAGGACTGCGGTATAGTATGATAAACAACAAAAAAATATCGGCAACCTCCGCACCACACAAGTTTAATTAATTAATTCGGGACGGCCGCTTCGAGAATACAAATCATCTAAATTCTCAACCGGTGACCGAAACTCAGTTTTAGAGATTTCTCACATTATTCGGAGAATGTGGATCATTCGTATTCTCGAAACGGCCGTCCCGGATTAATTAATTAAACTTGTGTGGTGCGGAGGTTACCGATACTTTTGTGTTGTTTATTACAAAACGATTCTTTTGAATTGTAATTGTTTCGATAATTGTAGTTCAACAATGTTTACTGTGTAATATTCGAAATGTAGTGCAGAATACCAAAATGATGCAAGATACAGAGCGTTCTACTTTAAAAAAACATGCTTTGCAGTACATTGTAGATGAAACTAGAAATATTTTGCGTAGCAATAAAAATAAAGTAGCGAAACATTTATCGCCGCCTATCATAACATTTCTTAAGCATATATGGTACCTTTAGATTTGCTTTTCGATTACCTTTCCAAAAACAGACATACAGGGGATGTCTTATTTAAAATTAAAAAGTTGGGGTCACCTCTGGCGATACTGGAAATGTAATTGAACTGCTGATAGCGCCAGAAGTTAGCTAAGTCGATCTATTTTTTTCTAAAAACGCTAGCTTCTGTAATTCAAAAGTTGGTAGTATGGGGAGCCAGGATACTTTAGCAATAATGTCGAAAGAGAAGTGAATAAATCAATTCCTCGATAATTTTAATTAAAATTGTTAAAGCGAAATGAAATAGGACATTCTCTCTCAGTTTTTAATGCCGCACATTAGATAATTCGAGATGGTTTCGTGGTGATCTTTTTCATAAATATCTACGAGTAATTTTACAATCTTACGTAACCTTCACTTACACATCTTTTCTGTTATGCCGCAATTCCACGAAACGAATGTGCTAAGGTTTAGGTATACAGTCCAAGGCGAAATTTCTAGAGAATAGCGCAAAAACCATAGCAATGCAAAATAAGCGTGACAAAGTGATTTAGAAATTCATGCTTGGTGTTACGTGAATAGCTTTTTCAATCTTCTCAATAAATTACTGCCTCTTGGGTTTGTGGTGGTCAATAGCGAAATCCAATGTTGATATATGTTCATACGTTAGTTCCAATAATGCTATTTATGTTCATCAATCTAAAACTTATGTTGTAAAATCAAAAAGGACCGTTGTTAGGTAATCGAAACACCTTGTGCTATAAGCACTAATTTAAAAATCTCCCAACCAACGCGTACACCAAAATGAGCAAAAAAGCTATTTGTTTTTTATGCGCGGTATTCTCGGTATTCGTTGATTAAAATTCAGTCTGTGCTCAGATTCAAAAAGTAATTGACCTCTTATTTTTTTCGGAATCAAATTTTCGAGCTTAGCGAATGTTTATCCGTATGAAGTTGTTTAAACACAAAATCATCTACACAATTCAGTACGCGCTGTAATGCAGAATTAGACGATCTCATCTCGCTTCAACATCCGTATTTTTATCCTTAACACTTCCAAATTCTATTACAGTAATAATGTGCTAGCATAAAATTACTCATTAGTCTGCTCGCATAAAATTACCATCTCATTTACATGAAAATACGACGGTAGACGCTTCTCGATCTTCGCGTTTCTTTATTATAAAGGTACATATTTTATACTGCGAATTGCTTACTATAATCAGATATTCTATTTTTGTACGACCTGTTTTAAAAATGTTTATCGTGGAAGAACCTGGTAACATCTAATTAGAATTTGAAATTAGATAATTATAATAGTGACATCCTACACTATCTCGAGGTAGTAAATTTGTACAAATCGTATTATCCTCTTGGATGTTATTTGGGATCAAAAAATCAAAAAAATCAAAAAATTTATATATATATATAATCAATCCAAGTTCTAAAACATCATTTTCCATTTCGGCGAGACCCTGTCTTTAGGGGATGAAATCTACCCACGAAATTTCGATGATTTTCCAATTTTTGCATCGTTATTATGAATAAAAGAATATGTAGATATGCCTCCGAATGCATCGTCTACTAATTGATCACACTAGCGCAGATGGGAGTTTTCTGATCCCCTTACCATCACCCCTTGCCTCCATGCGGAAAGGTAGTTGAACGGAAAAGGACACACTTGTAATACTTGCATAGCTCAACAAATTTTAATTTTAAATAAGTGAGTCGGGAGGAACCGACTAAACTCCAAAAGTGTATTGCGCACGTGATAATAATGTAAAAAAACTTGTATGTTCTTATCCGATTTTTATTGGTTTTCAAGTTATAGCCTAAATGACAATTTTAGGTAACGTTCTTGTAAATGGTTCAAATTTTCGCTTGTTTTCAAATCGGTCTTGTCTTAAATAAAATAAAGATATCCTTGCGTTAACTACCCGAAGTATAAAATGTTTTGAAGTAAATGGCGGTATTTTGAAACACTTATTAAAAGAATGCTATGATTAAAAGAGTGGTAATGTACAAAATGTTGTTCATTTGAAGAAACTTGGGTAAGAACGTTTTTTTCCTCTCGACCCACCCTGTATGTGTATTTACTTTTAGGAATGAATCAATTGGGCTGTTAATTGATTGTAGTTCGTCTATACCGAGTGTTTCACCGGGTACTGCATCGATTGATATGTGAAATACTATAAATTCCGAAAATTCTGAAAACTTGCTAGTGTTTCTGTGCTATTGAACTAAAATATTTTTAATATCCCGACACTTAGGTATAACTGTTATTTCAAATAGAACCCCCTATATATTATTAAATTTTTGAATTACTAATTCAATTCTAAGGACTGCTTGATAATTTTACTTTTTTGAAAATTTTTGATTATTTCGAATTTTTATAACTGTAGAAGTTTAACTTTAGAAAATTGAAATTTTATAGAACTGTTGAGCCTGTAGGGTAGTATTAGAACTTGAATAAATTTCTCGAAAAATAAAAATCAAATCATTCATTAAAACCAAAAATTCAAAAACATAGTTCTTACGAATTTATTTTAATATGGTCTCAACAGCATGAACTATTTTTGGACAACATTATGTGGACAAATTAAGACAAATTTACAAGAAGTGGACTGCGAAAAATAAGAAAGAGAAAAATGGGTATTTGTATTTAAAAAAATTAAGTTTTGACACTTTCTCAATTACAAATATTTTGGCACACGCTGTATAATATTTTTGAAAAATTTATACAGATTCTAATAATACCTTCAACGGTGAGCAGTTCTGCAACATTTCAATTTTGAAAAAGTTAAACACTTTCACAGTTATAATAATTCACATGCACTCGTCCACATGTCAAAAATGTTCAAAAAAAGAAGCGACCGATTATTAAAAATATTTTAGTTCAATAGCACATGTCGGCTTTAGTGTACTGCCAAGTTTTCAGAATTTTCCAATATATACTCTTTCACATATCGATCGATCGAGACACCCCTGTATATTAAAGTAAAATGGCTTTTGCAATACAAAAATTATTAAAATTATTTGTGTGCGATATCCCCAAGAAAACATAAGTAAAAATAAATAAATATCGGAAATAGCTGCTTACTTCAAAAAGCAATGTGTTTTCACTTGTGAGTTTCTCAAAAAGAAAATATGCATGAGAAGCCGATGCAAAAGTCTTTTTTTTTATAAATAAATCAATCAATAAAAAATGCGAAAGTTACTTATTCTAATTCTATTGTAGTTTTTTTATATAAATTTTATTCACATCATCGTAATGAAAATAAAAGTGATTAGTGCAAAAAACAGCATTAGGTAAAGTTCCGCAATTGGTGTGAAGTTGGCGAAAGCAAAATGTTCTGAAAAGGATGTAATAAAACGATAGAAGACTGTACTTGCAACATGTATATTTATAGGCATATCTAGTATATTAGAAATCGTCACCAGTTTGTTAAATATAAAAAAAATAAATGGCGATGTTACATATGGATTTCCTTTTAACTACATAAGGCATGTACCCGTCCTTTAAAAATCGATACAAATCTTTACGGACGGTGCTAAAAATCAAGTAAGTACCGGCTATTCAGTCCGCAATACATAATAATTTTGGTTGGAATATCAATTATGTACAGATAACAGGCCACTCAGAGATTCATTTTAATGAAAAAGTAGAAATTTCTGCTAGAAGAGCATGTGGGGAGCTTATTTACGAGGATTACCTTATCCCACACGTGGATATTTTTGCAAATTTAAAGGATAAGATGCATAGAAATTGACAGACATTATATGATGACTCCTATATAAACAAAACCACAAATTATCATTTACTCTTTCCCAAAATCGGTGAGGCAGAGACGATTAAAAAGAAAATGCGAGCCCGAGTTATAAAGATTTCATTTAATGGGGGAAGGTTTTCGGCGCATATAGACAGATCTACTAAAACTGAATATGCAACTTCCACTCAATGTCAACTGTCTAATTGCTTAACAAAACATCGATATACATTTGAGAATGTACAAGTGTATCCTCGACTACCTCTATCCGTCTTTGTTCTTGATCTGATCCGTACTAGGTATGTTTATCCTGGTGTCCGTTTGGGTAGCTAGGAAAGTATATGTTTAAGGCTAATGAGGTTTAATCAGTAATTAATTTCTTTCATTTCATGCAGTAGGGATAGGCGGAATTGCCTTTTGGAATAATAAGGAAACGGTAATAACTGAATACAATTCGAATGTGATAATGTTTGAAAACGTTGCAGGCTAATGAGTCAACAAAATTTCAACTAGCAGTATATCTCATAGGAGGTCGTGTTTGAAATTATAAATTTACCATACCCTAAGCTGTAAAAACGCTTACAAACGAGCTAGAAAAGGTTTTAACCATAGATTTTTTTAACAAATACCAGATTACTTAAATGTTGCGTAACAACATTTACTTCACTCGCAACCGTCAAATATAGGTTACAAAATATTTACATTTACAAATGAATCTAGGCACTTTATTTTAATTAATCGACGAACATGCGTATGTTTCAAATAAACGTCTGTTTCAGTCGAGTATTACATCATCAAAATATATGTAATGCTCTTTTGCTAGCTCATGTTATCGATTTTCCTTCGATGTTCACTGCATACATATAAGTACGTCCTTTATATAAGCACCACAGTACAGACGGGAAGAAGACGCTTTTGCTAAATTTGTACGCTCCAAACCATTTTGAAATTCAACCATCCCTCTTAGTCTTAATTAATTAAAGCTCTCTAGAGCTTAACACGAACAATCCATTCGATGCCTGACGCTTTATTTAATAGAATAAGAAATAAAAAAAAAACAAATTAAAAGGGAGGATCTTTTAATAGATAACTAAATCACAGTAGAATAAATAGAAATCTGCTTAACAAATTGCTCCAAAATGTTCACCATTTTGTGCAACTAATGCGCTGATTGTATTAGAATTCAAATACTATATAACAATGAAGCCATTATGAGCTGGTGCTCAAGAATAAGGTCTGTCTCAAGACCAGTAAAAAATCTTACATCTATCTACTACAATCTCTAACATCAGCTGAAAAATGTAGACGTCTTGTGGCATTCAAACTGTCTTCATAAAAATAAGGCCCTAGTAACCCGTCTCCTATTACCAGACGTTAGTAGGCCAGATGATTCGTCTCTTTTGTCCAGTGTGGCTTTTCACTTTAGAAACTTATTATTTTGCATATTATTAACACCATTATTACAAAACTTCGCTTTGCCTATCCAGCAAATTCACCTACGCACAGAAGTGGGTCTACATAGATGCAGTTTGTGTCTTTTTACAGTTTTGTGTATCGTTGCAACTGATGTTCCGACTTCTCCAGCTACGTGGCTAATGAACGAAGGTGGATGTAGACCAAAACCTGCAATCTTCCGGCCCTTGATTAGCGACGCAATTCGTACGGGGTTCTCTATCTTCAATTCTTACTATAGGAATGATCCTTGTCCATTTCAAGCATATTTCCACTTTCAAAATGGAAGGCTGTGGAGAATAACACGGCATTTCTTCGTGAATTACGAATACACTTACCATATGTTAACAGAAAATCAACTTTTTCACTATTGTTCATTTTTATTACCCGCAATTATTATTATTATTATCGCTTAAAACGTATCACGTAAAATGTTATCTAATTACATGTAAACAAACTTTACCAGATGTGAAATATAATTGTTTTTGTTTTCATGGCTATAAATGTTTTATTTTGAATAAAATTGGTCGGTAAAGAGAAAATTAAAAGGAAAAGTCGAAAGAGTCGAAAAATTTCAAAAAGTATACTGAACGTCATTAAGAAAAAACAAAGATGTGTCCGTTTGCGGTTTAATCGCAAATGGAAACAACATTTGAAAGTACCACCAAATAACAAAAAACTACTTAATCGTTTTTTATAAACTTCAAAATTATATAATTATTGAGTGTTCTCTGTTTTTTGAAAGACACTGTTTAACACACTTATTAAAGTTTGCTTATCGCGCTTACGCAGAAACGAAATGCAAGAATGCCACAACTATTATATCAACTGTTTTACTTCCAATTAATTAATAGGTATCATTTATTAAAGCACAATTATTTTAATTTGCACAGACAAGCCATAATTGTACAAAGTACAAAAAGTAAAACAGAAACGATTGCTTTATATAAAAGTTTGCATTATTCAGAACGTGCATAGCAAACAATCCAATACAGCTCATTCTAATGCTATGAATTGTTCCCATCCTAGTCCAAGCTGTAACGGTACACTTTGACACATACTTCACCGTTACAGTTTTATAATACCACGTTCAATAAATTGTTAATTATTTGAGATGATGTGAATATCCGTTTTAACTGCCTAAAGAATTCGTTGCGAGTGATTCGCGTTGTTCGTTATTTTCCTTCTGTAGTTCTATTAGCTTGTCCGTTAATCCTATAGGATGCATTTTATTCTTTTGCGTAAAGGAAAATATCAATAAAGAATTAAGCGGTGCTTACCTCCATATCAATATTTACCTCTGTATAGCTTTCGATTGAAAATATTAGCTGGACGATTTTTTATATAACCTTCAAATCAAATATTGCAGAAATGCAATATTTTAAAATAAGGCGTATGCAAATTTCCGGCGTATAAGTCGGAATTTCGTCAAAATACAGCTCCTTGTAATCCAAGAAGTGCACCAATCTTAATCTTTAAAAGACGAACGACGGTGGAGTCTTCAAGTGCAGAAGAGACTCGGGCAAGCTCATTAGCAGTAGTTAGATACGAAAGGATCGTCGACCAGCGCTCCGACCTTGGACTGGTCACACTTCTGGCCAGCAATGAGCAAGGTCCGCCCGGTGAAAATATAGCCTTGACTCCGGCGAGTTCATGCGGCCTGCTTCATAATGAGCGCACTTTCTAAACGAGTGCTTCCCAATAGGTACCGTGGCCACTCGCTGGTTATATGTAAGTGAGACACATGCCGAAAACGTACGAATATGCCTGCACATGTGTATATATGAATATGGTAATGTTTTCAAAGGTTGTTATCCTAGCAAGAACTTCGAAACACAATAATAGATATTTCCTAATTACTTCTCAATTTTTTTTATCGTCGTAATATATTGCGTTTCTTGAGCAAAAACAGTACTTGCTAAAATAAACGAAACACTTGAAGATTTAGATTTTAAGCTCCAACAATTTACATCTTTGGAAGAAAATAGTAAATAAGTTAGACATTATTGCATTTTTTATTAATCTAATAGAAGAAACTATCAATATCGAGATATAGTGTACAAATCTCATAAAATCAACAAACACCACTGACAAGTACCATTTTAACAGAATAATACGAGGAATGCCTCTTAAGTTTTACAAAAACAACGAAAAGAAAAATTCAGTAAAAATCGTTTTATTGTTTACCAAAATATTCACCATTTTTTCCGACAATTTTTTCCACTCGCGTGATATCTCCAAAACATGGTTTTTGATGGTGATAAAAATCATTGGCCTCGCAATATTTGTTTGACATTCGGGAACAAAAAGAATTCGTTAGGCGGTAAACCAGGCAAATACGTGCAACAATGGCAAATAATCAATCGTCTGATGTGCTTCGTGAGAGCTGGCATACTCATGATAAAGGATAATGCGACGTTGTCGATTATTTTTCCTGATTTAATCGAGTTCTGTTATAATGCTATATATCGTTCAGCATCGTTCGATCCTCCAAAGCAATGCCCAGTAGAGCGAACCCAAAATGAGAAGTACATATGTTGTCATCGTTACGTGCGAGAATAAAATGTGCCAGCGGCGTCGGTAATTTAAACAAATTGAGGTGCTTAAAAAAATGAGAATAGAACGAAAATAGTGTCATGAATGAAAAAATGGTCATTGGTCAAATAATATTTTTGAAGATTTGAAATTTTTAAATGACATTTACGTATTGATGCGAATACAATGTGATGATGCACAGACAAACTAGAAACAGTTACTTTAAAACTAGAAGAAATAAAAAAAACACATATGTACATATGGTGCAGAATTTTTCACGGACTCTGTATATCCTGTGTATTGATTTCTTTGCCGCGATAATAATAATAATAACAAATGTCAAATTTTAGTAAAATAGTAATGTCAAATGTCAGTAGCGCTATCTAGTGGTCTTTTGTATAAACGTAGGAGGCTGCCCTCGTACACTATTATTGACCTAAATTCCTTATAATGGAATTTTCTATGTATTAAAGGGCACTTCTTTTATTAATTAATGATATTGATGAATATTATTATCGAAATTAAAGGAACAATTATAAACCACACACATCTGTAGATAGAAAGATTTTATTTCTTACTAGATCATCCACATACACCGCGTGGAATAAAATAGAAAACTTTATTGTTAAAATTCTTTGAAACTAAATGTTGGTCAGTCGGATTTAAAATTATATTTTCGGTTTAGCAGAGATGACTGAGACTTTAACATATTCATAAAAATGCAGTACTTTTATTTGTGAAAATATCGATTAATACGAGGATAGCCTGAAAAGCTACCAGCCCAACACAGGAACAAGTCAAATTCAGTTTTATTTCTCAACCCAGCGATAATCCTTCCTCTCTAATCCGCCTAAATAGTAGTTAGCATCTTGTTCCGCAAAATAGCCGTTTAAAATCTCTGTTCTCTCAGCTTGTTTAAGTTCAGGATCCATTGCTACCACTGAAATGTGAGACGGTCTTTGTCTTAGTACAATAGAACTTTCTTTTTCCTCAAATGCGGCCGTTTTCCCGCAACTTTTGTCTTCAACTTGTGAAGTAATAATGGGCGGTATGCCCGCGCTATTGTTTTTCCGAGGGATAGCCGATTAACATAAGTACACGACTGTCCCAGAAAGTCGCCATCACTTCTCCAATCTGATGGAACAGTATGCCTCTTTTTTGGAGCCAATTGACCCTTAACTGACTTATTGCTCTTAAACTACTTCAACAGGGGTTTATTCGAATTCGTTTTTGGTTTCATGCAAGCGCAGCACTCAATGCGCGGTTAGCTTTTTCACGCCCAAATCTTCAGAGAATGTATGACAAATACGCTCTTTCGAGATGTCAACAGACTCTGCTATTTTTCTAACCTTCGTTTAGCACCATTTGGTGATGTTTTGGTCATGTTCTCGGCAATGCCTTTTTTTGCCGTGAAATACACGTGCATCGTAGATATTTTGCATTTTAGGAACATACTATAATAATAATATTTTGTTCAAATTGTTATTTTTATTTTCTGTCAACTAATACTTAAACATGCTTAAATAACATAAATAATCTAAGTTAGCTCGAAAAAGCCATAAAATATTTATTTTATCGCATTTTACATGTATAACAAACCCCGATTGCACCGGGTGTCTGAGAAATAAAGTGCCATTTTATAATAAGTATAGATGTAATTGTGTTAAATTATATTGTATGTATAAAGGTCATCGATGGCATTGCTGCTGCTCTGAGATGAATTACGTTCGAATGAGAGCGGTTTTACACATGCCAGTAAATTGATCAATTTAAAGACCTTCAATTTCTTGACATGCGTAATACACTTAAATTGATCAACAAATTGATGAATTCAAATTAACCAAGAAATGATGAATTTATAATTGATCCGATTTTCGTCAATTTGTTAGTAACTTTCTGATGATTTTGTAGATTTCGTTGTAATGCCAACGTATTATATTATGCATATATGTATAAATAAATATTAAATTGTTTATGACATTCTTAAAAGGCGCCTTATCAGCCGTTATTCGGCGAAATCGTATTATTAGCTTTGTTTATGTCTACGTTTTATTATGTATATTAAAACAGACAAAAATGTCGTTGCTGATTGCTTCGACCATGGCTTTGTCGTACGAAAGTCAATGTAAAATTAGTTCACAATGAGTTTGTTGTCGCAGATCTTGACCAATTTTTAAATTACCTTGGAATGGACGAAGATGTATTCAATAAGGAGATTTAAGAGAGAATAGTCAAGTGGGAGAAGTTATATCAGCAAAATTCTTAACAAGTGGTGAAACAGGCTGAAGTTATTAATATTTGTATTCATGTTCTTGGTTTACAACATTTACAAATATTATCAAAGTACATGCAACACCAATGACCGAGCCCAAGCATATCATCTAACTTCAAACAACAAAATGATTTGTCATTTGAGGTTACACAGGACAAATCTTTAAGTAGCTACGAAAATTTAATCCTCCTTTTACCAGATTTGTATAGATTATAAAAGATACTAAAAGTTTATTCTCAATGTTTATTTCCACCCTGCATATCTGTACACAACATCTGTCGCGTCGCCGAGAATTACAGCTCTGTGTGTCCATTGTTGTTAATTACATATGGTTTTTTTTTCCATTTTTTTCCTTCTTTTCTTGTATTGGAACCGGAATCTGCTTTCGGATTTTTGCGACTCGTTGGTTGACACTTGACATTTTTGCTGGTGCATTTGCTATACATTTGTTATTGCTATTGTGAAAAATCAT
Source organism: Marronus borbonicus (assembly GCA_902655005.2). Lineage (NCBI taxonomy): Eukaryota > Metazoa > Arthropoda > Insecta > Coleoptera > Scarabaeidae > Marronus > Marronus borbonicus. The sequence goes on along the minus strand of LR737384.1, from coordinate 10,409,794 downwards.
TTATATAGTACTACTTTCCGTATTAAAAAATTAATAATAACTTCAATGATTTACTTATTACTTACTTAATCCGAATAAGTAACACAGATATACTAAAACACGAATAGATTTTTCTTCGTTCTTTCGTTCCTTTTTAAATATTTTTTGGTGACATACTTACCTTACGCATTATTGAAATGAAAAGCGTGTAAATACTATGGTAAACAACACAAAAAATCGGCACACTTCGCACCACACATGTTTCTGGAACAGCTGTTTCGAGGATCCTCATTACCACCCGCATTTTCTGTTGTTTGTCACACTATCCCACGGTCGTTGGTACCACTATTAATAAATACTACGTTATTTGTACTTACTGCGTCTTCTGAGAACAAAGGACTGGAAAAAATAAGTTTTAAGCAATTTCAATAGGAATTGTTTAAAATTAGCAGAGCACAGGCCGACCAAGCGAATTTAATCAGCCCATTCCATTTCAAAAGAGTCTGGCTCAGGCCGCATTTGAAATATTCCAGGTCGACCCGAACCGGCCCTTTCACCCCTCCAGCCAAGAGTTATACATTATTCTTTCTATAACAATCCAACTGTATAAAATACCTTAATCTTACAATATCTAAAACCGTTTTTGCGCTAAAATCATTCTAATTTCGTAAACACTCTAAATTCTGCAGTTTTATTGCTATCAGTGGTTTTCAACGCACCCCATATAATTCTGTTAATGGATTCACGCACGAATAACTGTTTTTCAAGTGGATTCTTTCGTTGATTTCACGATCATTTAGATGAATCACGACAGCAACATGGAGATTAACGAAGCATTTTAAGAATCTATTACAATAATTAAAAAAGTGCGAATCCTGGCCCTGTCTTTTGTAAATAATGTTTAGACGTAATTTAGCGAATCACTTTATTAAATTAAAATAGAGTGTGACTACTCAATCTCTATACTGGCGATTAGATTTCTAATTTTTAATACAGGGATGTACTGAAAAGTATTGTCAAAATGATGTTCTTTTTCAGAATCTGCAGTACGCAAGGCTCAAAAGATTGTGCTTTTATGAATGAAGATTTTTCAAAACCTACCTAAAGTTGTATCTTTTTCAATGGAATACCCGTTAAATTCCGTAAGAGACATAGCAAGGTGTTGCTGCCTAAAAGTAAGGATTTTAGTGTTGTTAGGATTTCTTTTAAATTCGACATTTACAGAAAGTGCTCATTAGACATACGTAGATAGAATGATAAATACCTATTACGAAGACAATGCAATTGTCTTACATGTGGTAAATTTATTTCGAGACATAATCTCCTTATAGCTCTACACACTTAGTCCAGAGATGTTCCAACTTTTTTAAGCCATCTAAATAACAAAATGTGTCGAATTCTGCAACGAATGCTTCTGTTTCGGCAATAACCGGCATTTGACATGAACCGCTTTTCGGCAAACCATTTCTTCAAGTTTAGAATAAGAAAGAAGTCACAGAGGGCCACATCTAGCGAAAATGGCGGTGGGACCATTTTGTACCGTAATCGGATTAGTTTTCCTGCCGAAATTACCGATGAGTGGACCATGATGGTGGAGCATTTTTTTCTTCGGTAGATAGAGACTTCTCTCTTCAGTTTAACGTCGAATTGGCCGTTGTACTGTCCCGTGATTGTTCTTCCCTTCTCCAAATAATCAATTGTGATTATACCTTACGAAATCCAAAAAATAGTCCCCATATCTTTTCCAGGTCTTTCGCCTTCTTTTATGCGCGTTCCCCGGGAAAACTCAGTTTGCCAACTCATCTTCAGTCACATAACGCTGCAGAAACTCATTCGTATTTACTTTACCAAACGTTGATTTGAAGTTATTACGCTATTCCGTTTTTGATCAATCGTCGGCAGGCGCGTCACCCATCTCGCCGCAAAAAGGATGTTATATACACGTTCAATTAGGATGTTTACCATATTAGTGTCTTCTCTAATCTCTACCCGGTACTCTGCTAATATCATCAACTGTATTGATCACGCCGTCCATAGTTATCACAATGGGACCACGGGAAGACGGATATTCGGCCACGGTTAAACGCATCGAAGGTGCATGGTTCCTATAAACTGCATCCAATCTCTCTTTCATTTCTGCGCACGCTTTGCCGTCCAAAAAAGTCGAATCATTGACTGATATTGTCCTTTTTCCATGATTCCATGATTGTACATAGGAAGACTATACACATATTTGTGTGGTTCCGAATTGCCAACGAGACTCGGAGATGACTCACCTTGTATATATTTTTATTAGTAGCACAAGGAAGCAAAATTTGGAGTCGTAAATGTACATCAGATGTTTTACAAATCACATTTGCGAAAATACGTTATTATAAATTTACCGAATTGGCCAATTTATGACCAGTCTTGTTTTCGTTACGAAGTAATTTTCTTTTTTCTTATATTAAGCTTTATTATAAAACAAGTACTTGAAAAGTTGTAAAGTAAACACAAAATATTTTTTAGTTACACGCAAAGGAACCTACAATAAGCTCCAAGTAAGTTTTAGTAAGTATCCGCTCGCCATAATGCAAGAATGAGCGGGCTGCTGACATGAGTACCGTTATATTACTTGAAGTTATGGCCAATTTCCGTTTAATTTTAAATTTAATTTGAATTGGAAGGTTATTAAACTGCCATAAAAAACTTAGAAATATATGACAAGCTTAATTAAGCGACCGCGTGCCCTCTTCTCAGTTTTAAAAAACCGGAATTCAGATACGTCTTAAATCTTGTGTGAATGGATTTTAACCGAAGTTTTACTTCTTGACTTTTATAATCTTACTACAATCAAATTTAATTACTCATAGCTGTTTGCAAACCTTGCGGTAATTACAAGAACGGATCATAATATGTACATATGTTGATAAATAATTTTTTATGTTCCTTTTTTTTTAATGTTTCTTGCAATGTAATTCCCGTTTTAGTAATTTACGAAATTACGAGAAAATTTAAAGAAAAAAACCTTATATGTTATTGTTTCTTGTTTTATCGCGGCAGAAATGTATTAGCTTAGCAAACATCCCCTATGTATCTTGGTATTGGATATAAAAACAGACGCTTTTCATGAAGAGGGATATTTCTTGAAGGTTTTATGATGCCTCGTAACTGGATATTGCAAGCAATTTAATGAAGGATCCTAAAAGTTATGCAAACATTTCAAACCTCTAAAGCCAAACGACCGGCTCACAAGGAGTTTTGTAAAGTCTACCCGTCTTCAGTTTTAAAGAAGAAATGGGAAACCGTTGTCGGTGGCGAAAAGAATTTTTCCTACTGCCGGCTACGTGAGTACGTGAGCGATTTACGAGTTGCGGATATTATCTATAATTTATTCAAAATAGTGCAGAGAGTGTTTGCAGATTCTTCTAATTCGAAATTTCTGTTTTAAAAATATCTAATTGTGTATGTTAGGTCTCTTAATTGATTTACTAAAATAGAATCTTTACGAACTTGTTTGCATTGAATAATACTTTTCGCATTTTCGTTTGACACACAAGACAATATTTGTTTCACAAGTGTATCACAAGACAATATTTGTTTTAATTATGTCACTCGTCTCGTCAGTGCTCACCCAACTACGTATGTTAATTATAAACTTAATTTTTTATAGAAATCATTACGTTATCTTAGGTTTGCGCGACATATGAATGGAATTGGAATAGGGAGACCAATATAAGCTTCTAAGAAACCTTAATACTGGATTTTCTATCTTCCCTAAAGATATATGGGCAGAGATAAATACTTTACAAGTAGGATAAGAGGCTCTTGGGTTTAATTTAGATTAGCCTCTCTGTATTTGAACGTGCTGCTGCATCAGATGATTTAATGATTCTGCACAATATTTATTCACACACACTGCAACAAATATTATCTTCTTGAAGTGAAGAGGAGTGAAGAGGAGAATAATTCTGAATCCAGTTTCTTGTTTCATTCTGACGGGAAGTAGTAACGCAGATAGTTGCAACAATGAAAATTTAGAAACGACACAACAACAACAACAAACAACACTACAATGTTATTATTGTATAAATAAGCTACAATGAATTGAATAAACCATGTTTGAATATATCATATAACACACATAATTAATAGTCATTTAAAATAAAACTAAGTTAAAATTTAAAAAAAAACCCAAACAGTAAATAAAGTTGCTTTATACACATCGTACATTTGTAATGATGACGGCACTGATATCGTTTGCTCATCGCCGATCGATGCAAGGTCACCTAAAATGTGTGCCTCTCTAAAGTAGTTATAATCCTGTACCGGTTTTCAAATATCACAGCATATTGAGTACAACTGCTGCAGATGATTGCTACGAAGTTATTTGACGAACTTAAGTGAAAATTTTGTATATTTAGGATATGGTTACAAACGACCTGTCACAAATGAGTTATTGATACGCTATGATTGATTGATTCTCTTAACACAGTTTTTCTAATACTTGTGGTTTAAGAGCTATCGATGCCCATAGCGGATAAGCGCACTATATTGAACTAACCAGTATTACGATAAATCGCCCTTCCTTTATTTATTTCAGTGTTTTGTGACAAGCAATCTCTAGAACTAAACTACCGCGCTGGCAAATATCCGTTTCCTTTTGGGAAAATCTAGCACAGATATTTGCGTTAATTATTTATGATAACTACCGATACTAAAATATTATGTAAGTCAAATAAGAAACTTTACAGTGGGTACATTTAATTTAAACAGACAATTTATCGCCTGCAATACGGATTTTTTTCACTTATTTACAAACAATTAAATTACATTTAAAACCACAATCAAAAAAGAAGCTTGTGCAAGCTATACTCAGTAACTATACGACACTAAAGCAGAAAACCACATTAGACATTCACCCGTGCACAATTTCCAAGACAGTTCTACTCTCTCACGAATGAAGGCCGGCCCAGACAATATGCAGTTTCTCTATGCATTCCTAGCATAACCGAAATAGAAATATCTAACTATATGTGTTTCTAAGTACCTATATATAATATATATATATATATATTCCGATACGACATTGTAGCCGTATCAAATTTATACGGATTACCAAAGCGTGATTAATATATGTACATACCTAATAAAGGTCAATTATCTTATATGGTAGAAGTGTAAATAAATAACAATTAACCTAATTTCCCATAAAATTAATAATAAAGAGGCTGGCGAAGGTAGAAATAAACGTACACACAAAGCAGTGAAGTGTTTCCTAAGTTTGTTTGTTTCTTTTCTTTATCCTATAAATTGCAGGTATAAAATCCACAAACCAAATTGGCTTTCCTATTCTATCGTGATAGACGCCATACGCACAACATCGACGTACACGCACGAGTACAGATTTACTGTTATAAATGCCACAAAACGTAAATGCTATTAAAAGTGCTACAGTCAAAACACTTTCAGTCAAGGAAGTTGCGGTAAACTATATTCAGTATGTTCGCGTTTTTACATGCGTGTGTAAAATATGTTAATTTGTAGTTATATATAACAGTTAAGCTTTGTGAAACGACTTGGAATAAACGAGTGACACTGTACTACTTGTTGGCTAGAATATACTATCCCAGCTTTATACTGGATTTATAGAGGGCAGTGCGAAATTAGCGTAAAAATTACTGCAATATTTCGGACTAATTCGACAATTGATACCAATGATCAACTTTCTGTGTAGCGCTGTGAACGATCGTATGAATTTGCATTGTGCAATCTTTTGCACTACATCTTAATTCATGCATTTATTTCGCGCTATTCTATGTGAACGTCACTTGATCCCAGATTTGAATTTATCTGTAAAAGTATTTATTTTGTTTCAAATTGAGGCTCGTTCTGAGGTCAAGAGTAACGGCTTTAAGCTTCTCTTAGATAGGATTTTTAAGCTGAATCAAATTTGCTGGGACGTTATTATAAATCCGGCTTTTAAGATAATTCCACAAAAAATATCGTTTGGAGCCAAGCGCAGGATGACCAGTTATCCTCTTCTCGATATCAATTTATCTGGAAACCATTTTCTCACAGCCTGTAATGCGGCATTTAGTGTGTGGTTAGCAGCCCCATCTTGCTGGAACCATTGGTCATTGAAATCATCGAATTTTGATTTCCCAAGAATTGATTGGCAAACGTCAGTCGCATCAGATAATCCGTTTCCTTTAGTTATTGAACTAACTGAGTTTTAAGAGGGTGTAGTTTCAAGTCTTTTTTAAGATGTGCACAGTCAACCTGCAACTGCAGAGCCTGATTTCGCGAGCGACGTGGACCTTGTGGCACTGTACACGAACATGATCAATGGAACGCTAATATTTTCATTAAAATTCTTTGTCCAGAACTGGATTAGATTAACAACTAGGTGCTTCATTAACGTTGCGAAGAGCATATTGAACACGATATTAAATAGAGTATCCCATTGTTTTAGACCACTATAATCATGGAATTTTGCGAAAAATTAAAAAATTAAAAAAAGAAAAAGAAACAATTAGCTATTATGAAATTTTAAGAAGGGATCCCGATGGATAATCTGACTTATCCTCCGTTTTTAAGCCTAATCCTTACTTGAGGCTAAAATGCATGCCTAAATAACTTAACCCTTTCGAGCCGGATTTTTTATTATTAAATCCTGATTAGATTGTAATTTTTTTAAACAACAACAAGATGAAGGTAAGTGAAATAAACACCTTAAAATGTTATTCGAAAAAAAAGTCCGCCATTTTGTATGGGACATATATATCCCAGTCAGACTTTTTTAGTGGGAAAAATATAACCCATTAGTCGTCGAAATGCAACTTTATTGAAAAAAAAATCAAATGTAGTATATCATTTTAAATGGAAAGGAGTGAAACATGTTTTGCATAGAGGTATGTTGTTGGGTTACATATGACTCAATAGGCTCGAAAGGGTTAAACTTTAAACCAAATATTACCTTTGATGTAATTCTAAACTTAATAGATAACAAAAAATATAACAATATTTTATATATTTATATCATATTTTAAGGACAGAAAACAATACGTGGAATTTCAGCAACAAAGGTCTAATATGTCGAATGTTCAGAAAGTTGCTCCACAACCATCTGTGCTCGGGCTTTCGTTGTTCGTAATGTACACTGCCGTTCAGTGAAGTTCGGTCATACAATAAAAATCTATTATATCACACTGTATACAATTATTAATACATAAAATTAGAAAAACATTAAGCATACACTCTTTTCTAAGGGATTAAAGCCATAAATTATTATGTAAAGTAGAAATTATGCGACAACCACAATAAAGTCCCATTTATTATCATTCCAAAAATTTCTCAGCAGTACCGATCTTTTGAAACGGGTCGTTTGGGGATTATTAACGAACAATACATTTAGGAAATATACCGCAGTATCATTCTTGTTTATTTATCACAGGCGTAAAGATATAAATTTGCTTCATTTTACTGTTAAACGTGCGTTGGTGTGCATCTGTCGTTTTTGCGCGAAAGTTTTAAGAAAATTTACTTCAAAATGGCACGTGGCAAGCTTACCAGTGTAGAAAAACGTTCACCCATTATTACGCTGTTTGAAGAAGGATATTCGGGGCCACAAATTGCTGAAAAAATAAATATGAGAAGTTCAACAGTAAATGACA
>LR737384.1:10288744-10401760 GCA_902655005.2 Marronus borbonicus | reverse complement strand
ATAATGTTCAGTATGTTATATTAGGCCAGAATAACTTTTTATTTATTTATTTTTGTCTTTTTTACCTGTACATACAATAAAATTGCATTTTGTTTTTAGTTTCGACCGAACTTCTCTGAACGGCAGTGTATGTCCATCGCCTATATATGTATATAACTCTTGGAGTGGATCGAATCTATTTTTACACAGATAATACCCAACTTTTAATAATTTTGAACCATCCCAATAAGCAAGCCTCCCGATCACTTCGACATCGAATCTTTTACATTGGATGTATTACAATGTTGGCTTCGCCCCAGAATACAAAGAATACCGTGTAGTGTTGCTTCTAATCTACTACGTTATTTTGCTATATCAACAATAGGGAAATAAATATGTGCAAATATTATATGCAGCCACGTGTCTTGAGAGGAACAGAAAAAACAAACTTTTTGCTATCTTGCAGATTTTCGCCTTGAAATTTAATTTTTGTAAGGAAGTTTTAATTAAACAGCGCAGACCTTCGAGAATATTGCTATGCGTTGCATTTGTTCTTACGACCTATTTATTAAATGGACCATTGCTTTGCTTTATATTGTGGCTACTATATAGTTACATAACAATATCGTTGGATTGAAATATGAAGAGTAATTATGTTTCAATAACTTATATCATCATTACATTTCGGTAATGCTCCTTCAATATTACTGACTGGCGATTATCAAAAAGCACTATAATTATTTTAGTTAACAACACAGCTTAATGTGATTGGATTGGCGATTATTGAATAACGCTTTTAGGAAAGCATTGTGTTTAATGAACTTGTGTTGTTCCTATGTACATTTCATGAACAGTTAAATTAGCTTTAAACTTTTATGGGCTGCATTAACTGAATAAATTTCGTGTTATTATTATCACCATAATTATTCGTCACCTCCAATCACTAATCGATAAAATGGTTTGGCATTAAGATAATACCACAATAATAACACAACCGATAATTCTTTCCCTAATTTGGACCTATGAGAAGCTGCAACATCGCAAACCTTTCCAGTTACGTTCTTACTAGTTACTTTAATTTCAAAGAGTTGCGCTTACCATAAAAATGTGTATTAAGAGTGCTCGATGTTATCGCGTTATGACTTTAAAATTATACTTTTACTTAGGCTATGATATGTAGTTTCGTGGTTAGAGTCGGAATGCGCAATTAATGCTAGTGGATCCGTACGAGTTACAAACGCAACATTTTATGGTACGTAAATACCGTACTTAATGTTACTACCTCGTAAAACAGCCTTGAAAGATTGTGCGAAAATATACTGATGAAAATGGCCGCGATATTTTTAGATCGCAGTAATTAAATGTTTCCTTCCCTTCTATTAAATATGTCTTAGAGGTTGCAAGTTGATCACAATGAGAAATTATAAAGTACGAGCGTAAAATTTAAGAGGAAGGTGACCAAGCAATTGCACCTTGTTTCCATGTAACTCTTCGTAAATAATTTAAATGTGGCACGTTTTTTCTTTTAGATTAAGAATTTCTTTTAAAGTCGTATAAAAACTTAAAATTACTCTTTAACCTTGAAATATAATCATTAGATTCATAATTAAATATTTTGAAAATCAGACTAATATTAGCATTTCTGAGGCAAGAGCAGTAATCCTTTATGAATTAATTGATAAAAGAAATTTCACATTTTGAAGAAAAGGTGCTGTTTATCCGAATGAGCAAAAAGAAGCGAATAGGTTACAAATTATCCGAATTGTTAATCCTACTTCCAAGTAACAACTGTAGAATATTCTCCAATAAGAATGGTACATTCCAGGCGGTACACTAAGAAAATTAATCGAAAGGATCTTGCAAGTTATTCAAGCTCTTAATAGCAAAGGCTGGATTTTTTGACGAGAAAGAATTTAAGAATTTAGAGTAATAAATTTATTTTTTGGTATTAGTTGCATTTTATTTTTTAAAACTTTTATTACTTGGCCAAACTTCAATGGACTATAGCGTACATACAATACTTTTAACAGATGGAAAACGGTGAGGGTGAAGTGGTTTTTCATTTATATTCCTATATTAGCGACGCGATAAATAAGGAATTGCTCAATACTAATTGAGAAACTATTTTCTTCTTTCATGAATGCGAAGCAGTGGAATGGTGAGAGGCTAACCACACAAGCGATCATATTACGTTGTATATGCTATCTGTTTCTAGCATGTACACGAATCGCGTGGATATTCTGCCGAATCCGTAAAGGTATAACTCGCGTCAAATGTTATTTTGTAGCCTGAAAATTTTGTAACAAGATACTGTCGTAAACCGAGATATTACTGTACTTTGAAAAACATATCAATGTTCATTTGAGACTATTGTTTGCCGACGTGTTCCTTGTTCATGGTTTTAAACTTGTGAGCCGAAGTCGGCGTTAATAACCTCTTCCCTCGATGTTTCCCTAGTTTAATTTTATGTCTTTGTCTTGGACATTAGGGTAAGATTGATTTTGTTCTTAAAGTCCCGGCAACAACTTTTAATGTGTAAAGCAAAACTTACTATAAATAGCTTTGATGTAAAAATTAGAATTATAAAATTAATTAATTCAAAAATTGTTTGGTTTGATTTTCATCTGTTGGGTAAATAAAATTCATTCTGATCTCACAAATTTATTACTATTTTTTTTACATGTGGTGGATGAAGGAGTTAATTTTCAAAATTCACACAATATTTTTTAGTTAATACAAAAGAGTACTTACTTAATTCCATTTAATACCACCAAATATTATTAATTCTGTGCATCTTCATCCAGGTTTATCCTGCATTTGTCATTTGTTGTTTCTTGCTTTACTCCCCTATCCTTCATTCTACCTTTATTTTTTCCTGTTGGGGACCCACATTCCGTACCACAAATCATTATTAACCATACTGTTTTCTTAGTTACCTAAGATTTTAGAGTGTTTGACACTCTTCATTTTCCAGGAATGTTTTTTTTTCTTAGACAAAATTTACTGTTCAGGTAACCAGTTTTAAATTATAGTTATCACAATGAAACTATTATGACAAATTCTTTGGTTAAGAATGTGATGTTTTCTTTCATTTAAAAACTCGATTTCTTAAAGTAAATAATTAGATTTGTTTCTTTAATGATTTCATTGGAACCAAATATCAAGTTTTGTTGATATTAGTGGTTAATGTTTTCTTGAGTTAAAGAAATTATGTAAAAAAAAATCTTTGATAGAAAGCAATATTTCTTCGCTCAATGCAGGCTTCCTTCAATCAACAAATTCTTTTTTGTCAGTGATGTGAAATACTATACTTGTTGATTTCTAGATATGGAAACCAAAAGCGTAATAACATACAAGATGTTCTATTTTAAATAACAAAGTACTACTACTCGATCAACCTGTATATACAAAAATATTTTTAAAGATACTCTATATGGTCGATTATGTCATCACAAAATGTAGATTTCCTACTATTTACACAATAGGCACAATTTTTGCAAATCCAAATATAGATATAAACACCTTGTATGGTATATATTAAACTATAAGTTATCAAATTATTAAACAAAAACAAAGCAAAGCAAACAAAAAACGAATTTAACTAACAAATTCATTACATCAATAAAGTACGTTTATCAAATTGAAACCTGTTTATCAATATAATGAGTACCCGTCTATTAACTTATTTTGTGAGGAGCGAAACATAACTTTACGGATTTTCTATTAGACATTAATAAATGTATTCTTCTTATCAATAAATGCGTTTGTTATATACATTGCAAATACGAAAGTATGTTTTCATCACTATAATAAACACCCATTTATTAAAATGATAAGCTCCTTCGTTGGATGGATTTTGATAAAAAGAAATTGTTATATTAACGTACTTTTTTATTGTATTTACGTTCCTTCTTCGTTCACCGCAGTTATTAAGTTATTTAAATGTAGGGTTTCCGTGCTTCAAGATCACACTCCATGCGTTTTTCATAGTCATTAAGTAATAATTGTTTTTTATGACAAATCAACCGTATCAGATTATCTTGTCTTTTAATTTGCATACTTCCTATTAAATGTAGCGCGAATTCCATTCGTGGTATACATTTTAAAGGACTGAATTGACACGTAAATCATCAGAATGCCCATCTATCCATGTATATAAATTAAGTTATTATTATAGCAGATCCAGCTGTGAGTCACACGAATAGCGAACAGTTATAAAATTTCCGATTTGCATTGGCTATAGCGACCTAGAAAACATTCAGAGCAAAAAGTACACCTATATTCAAGCCGCCGACATTTTAACCTTTAACAGAGCTATGCCAGGGCGGTAATACAAATCGTTGTAGACAAACTTTCCGACAGTTGACATTTAGAAGGAACACTGCGGTACTCGTGCGCGCACATTTAGTTAATGAAATTACATTACCTAAATCGCTTTGTAATTGCGCTCTATTTGTTGAGGAATAACTTGTACGTACATATGTAATTTTTCGATGGTTCTACGTAAAAGTGAGGGAACATGTATCCTCTTCGAGAAAAAAAACCGTTTCGGGATGATACCTCTTCATCACCTCTATCGAAGATTTAGCAGGCTAATAGAATTGCAATCTTCTAAAGTAACAGTAGAATTAGCTCGACTGCTTTTAATTAGTCCAACTATTATTAAATTTCCAATTAATACTAACGCATTCTAATTTTATAAATTGTGACCTCCAAACATACTTAATGCGAACGTCATTATGGTAGGCAGAGTGGGCCGTCGTCGTTAGTGAAAAAGGTAATAAAATTAAAAGCATGACAGAAGACTAAATAAAATTAGCAAAAATCTTACGAAAAATAAAAACGCGTGATAATAAAAGAACCACATTGAAATATATTCTAATTTGAAATTTTCTTGAAATAGACTGTATTTAAAAAAAAGATGTACCTAGGTGTGCGTGCAAAAAAAGAAATACTACACACTCTTAAGAACCTTAAGCTACAGACGTTATAGAATACTTTTGCGGGTATTGACGTGTTGTTGAATTTACTCCTAACGTTTCAGATTCTTTAGAAGAGTTTCTAAAGACTTTAGAAACATTCTGAGGATGACCACTGAAACGATGCTACATACAGCAGACATCGGCCGTGAAAATCTAATAACATCCAAAATGTTGTAGTATTAGTATTTTAGTATTGATATTAATATCATGGGGCAGTGGCACAAATGCTTTTAGTCACTGCGACCTTGATAGATTTATTGTAACAAATGTTGTAGTAGTTTCATTCTCAAAAAATATAAAATACTTTCTTCAATGCAAGTTAAAAAAAAACATTGATGTCTCTTCTGCACGTCTAGCAGACCCAATATTGGGTATGTAAGACAAAACTTGAGTAGAAGGTTCTCGGTCAGTTTATTCCAGGTAGATTCCAACCAATCGGTTCTTGTGAATAATTACGACCATTCACCAAAAATTATAAAAACAAAAATCGGAGGATCGAATGCGGATAAGATGGAGAAAATGTAAACAGAGAACGACTATTTATAAGGGCAAATAATCTATTGGAATTGCATGTAAACAATATATGAGAGGCCGAAAAATATGTGTACATAGTATACTACGTAATTTTTCCGTTTCAGTTTCCTCTACGTACCGTTTCTTATCTGATTTGTTATGGTATTTTTGAACCGCGTAGAAATTATACAAAAAACAAACAATAAAATATAGATTGAACATATTTCAAGCGCATCCAACCTCTTTTAAGCATATGTATACCGTGAACCATTTTGTAGAATTATTTAACATAGTAATTTTGTAAACCATTAGGATTTCAACTAGTTATTTACTCATTATGTTTTTTTCACTTTCAGAAATGGACTGTAAATTGAGTTAAAATGGCGGCGACGGATGGTCAGATAACAGTAGCAGCCGCCAGATGGGCCGACGAAGGCAGCTATCTACGTGAGTTCATTACAAAGCACCGACTACCGGCGGTCGTTAAAATCATTAAAGGCCAATATGGAGGACTTGGAGTGCCAACATTGCCCAGCCCTGGTCTGCAATCGACGGCGCTGCTCGTCTCCGCTGGTAAGAGGCACAAGATCGTGGCGCAGGCGGTCAAAATCAAGGAGGGAAGACGGCTGGTGTGCGTTGGACCTAGACTAGCAATACCTGACACTTATCCGGGATATTTTGAACTACTCAGTGAAGAGGGTAGGGCTGTGAGATGTATCGAAAGTGTTGCCGAATTGGCGAGACGGCGTCCGGAGGAAGGTTGCCTTGTTCGTGAAACGATACGCGGTGTGCAAGCTAAGACTGATCTTGACGGCGCAGTAGTTCCAGAAGGAGCCCGAACGATACCTGCGGGAGAAATACTAGTCCCTTCAGGAGAAACAACAATTCCCGGCTCCAAAGGTAAATATCTCAAATGTGTCGATACAAAAGGCGACACCATCCTGCTGGGATTAGAGCAACGGGGAAAATTTTCGGCGTTAGCAAGAGAAGACAACATCAGCGGTGTTCATACGGCGAAGAATCTACTTAGGAAGCGGATGCCAATTACTGTACGTTTAGTGCACGGCACTGCCCCTAGGGGACTCAAAAGTCCAAGTCATTTCGTTGCGGAATTAAGACTCCTTTCGATATTCGAAGAAGAACATATATTTGCATTACCGCTGCAAAAAGAAGTGCAAAGTGTTACGGCCTTGCCGCTTGCTGCGCCGTTGAAATTATTACGTACTAGAAACGACGAACAATTGAGAGGAATGGTGGAATTTGGGAGATTAGTTGAGAAATGTACGAGATTATCGAGCGAAGTCGCGGATCGTATACAAGTTCTAGATGGTAAATTGGGAGATTCGAAAAAACAAGCTAATCAACAGCTCGATATGAAGAACGGGTATTTGCTGAGGAGGAGCGCTTCTTCAGATTCAGCGAATCAACGTACCAAACACTCTCACGTTCGAAAAGATGAGAATAGACTGCCGATACATTCAAAAGACTACGAAGAAATCGATCAGATATACGATTATGTGCGCGGTTTCGCTCCTTTACCTAAAAATATCCGATCGCCTTTTTCTGATCCATCGCCATCACTAACACCGACTCCAGAAGCTAACAAACCTGAACCGCCTCCTATAGAAACCATTCCCACAAAGAAGTTGCAAGCGGAGAAGCGCAATCGTAAGTCTGCAGCTTCAACTATTCGAGAGAGTGCGCCTAAAGTTTACGTACATGCCGAAAAGGTGCCACCTGGCCTACCGAAACTCTACGTCAAAAATGGACATTCGCAGCGTAGCCGACTTTTTCGACAAAAGAGTGCTTCTCCTATGAAAGAAACACCTCCGAGTCCCATATCGAAATCCGGTTCTCCTTTATTTAATATCCGGTACAAATCTTTGAATAATATACAACAAGCAATGGAACTGGATGGTACGCTCGATTCCAGTAACTCTGGTGGAAGGGCGTCGGGGGATTCCGGCGGAGGTACTAAACAACCGGAAAAAAGATCTCGTAAACTATCGCGGCCTCGTAGCTTAAATAACCTAGTGTGGGAGATTCGCGAGTATCCAGACATATCAATGGTGGTAAAGCCGAAGAAGATGGAACCCCCAGCTGCCATAATTTACAAAAAACATTCCAAGTTTGTGATGAACGGTCAAAGTCAACGTAAAGGGGCGCACTATTTATAACTCTATTTTCGTTTTGTGATTTTTATTTTTATTATATTATTGGCAGTGCGCACCCTCCTCAGTTGATCTTGAAGACTTTTGTGATTTATTTAGCTCTTAACGGAATTTTTGTTTAATTAAGCGATTTGTGATGCCGTTTTGTTAGAGGAAGTTATCTCGTTATTCGGTGCGGTATTTCGTTTTTTTTTCTCTTTCAGAGAGGTTATCGACTTTATGTTTATTTTCGCTCTTACAAAAATTTTTACATATCATTTCCTTTATTAGCTAATATAATAATAAGTAACGGTATCGTCAATTCAATATAGAATGTACAATGCATGTGTTCAGGATTCTATTCAGCGTTATAATTAGTAGATTTGCGTTCGCAAAATCTAACAATTATGTAGTTCGGTTGAAACTTCGCATCACTTAATACGATTTATTAAATGTTGTATAAACAGGAAACCATAATGATAGCAACTAGTTTGTTTTAAACCAACGCTTAAAGATTTTGTAGTAAAAGCAGAAAGTATACCAATCGATGCAATCAACATATCTTTAATTTTAATTAATCTGCCAAAGTTTTGAATGCTATTATCAAAAGTAATTGCCAAATGGCATTGATTGCTGTAATTACTTTTGTCAATTACTGCCATTATCAGAGATAAGATAATTCAAACGTTTCTACAAGCTGAAAAATTACTTTCGAAATGGTGAATCTATCAGCACTGCCTAAAATTTATTAATTAGATTATGTCATTTTAGCCATCGGCACTAATACTATCTAGTTATGTATCTCTTACTTACAAATTAAGCACGGGATGGACTTAACACTAACCAAAATAACATTGTTTCTTATACGGATATTCATATTTGATTTTATTTAAACAAGCTACATACTTATTGTTTAATACAATTTCCACGCAGAAATTTATAGATACAAATTTTACTTGGAGGCTAGACGCACCTATTAAATTGAAAAAGTTAATTAAACCGTAGTACCTCGGATGAGGTACCCCACTGTTGTAATTTGCTTATTTTAAAAAAATCATTCTCGATCAATTGTTTTGATAAATATGTGATGTAACATGATTTTCATTTTACAATTGGAAAGAAAAAGCTGATATAAATGATTCAATTGAAAAAAAATATTCAACTTAACTACTTCCAACTTCTACGTATTTTTCCACGAATTCTTCATACACAGAAGATATCAGTTCTTCATTTATTAAGGCAACCGTTTGTAGAAATTTTTTGCTTTAGATAGCCCAGAGGGAGAAATTCCAAGCTATTGCTTCATTTATCTCTGAAGTTAACATTTAATCAATTTCTAACTTTATTAAATACATGGGCATCTGCCATGTTGAAAAATTATTTCACTTTTAAAATGTACATTTTCATTTTCAACTTCACCTAATTGAAAATTGTTTAAAATTCGCAAATAAAAAAATCAAGAAATAAAGAGTAATTATTAATATTCAGTTATACAACATGCTGCATCACACATTTACTTACAGCATCGTCTTCATTGTATTCTTTTTTTTCCTTTTAAATATTTTTCGTTGAAGGTTTCAATTCGAACGTCGGACGGAAAAGCCCCCTATTCCGTAACATTTGGCCATATGAATTCTTTGTTCTAAAGTCAGTATTCGACAATTAGGTAATATTTCTTATTTGGACGTACAGAAGAATGGTGACGTTACTTTGACACTGATAAGATAATATCCATAGTTGTTATTGTTAAATTAACACTAGTTTATCACTGGTTAGGCATTTTAATTTACTTCTGTTGAAGAATTATTTTCTTTTGCTTTTCTTTAAACTAGGTAATTAAGCTTTGCTCCAGGTTAGAATCAAGCATCTTTAATAGCATTACGAATACAAATTAACAACAAAGGTAGCTTGCTTAAGATGAATTTTACATTTCTATAGCTCTCTGTATGTTTTATCACTAGTTTGAGCATTGTATTCAACATCCCAAAAAAAAACAAATGATTTTTTAAAAAATACTGCATAATAACTTTTATTGCTAATTGCACTAGGTACAATAATAATGTTTGTAAGATCGCACAAGGATGTCTTGCAACGTTTTCATCATCAACAAGAAGAAATTTTGAAAAGACGTGTATATTTAGGTATAAATTACAATAATCAAGAAATTAAAAATAATTAATATTAAATATGTATTTCAGGCTTTACAAAATTAATTTTCATATATCCAGTAAAGTGGGTGAAAAGCAATAAAAAAAATGGAATAAATTGAGTGTATACAATAGATAACTATAGATAAATATTCAATGGAATGGTCGCTATATGTTTGTGAGCAAATTGTGAGCAATCCTGAATCAAGTTAACCTCCAATTAAAATTTAATTCGTGATTAAATTATTTATATATTTTGAACAGATTTAATTCTTAATACTCTGAGGGATCCAAAGTTTAGATACTATAAAAACATTTATTGTAGTAGCAACACCGGTATTGTGCTCTCGTAGTACCTCAATATAATTCGTAACAAACGTAAGAACATAAACTTTAACAACCTAAAGCAGTTAGGAAGTGAAGTACTCGCAATTTGAGATTTTGTAAAATGTAGAATTTTCAAATGTTACATTGCATAAAGCGATAAAATTGCGCTCTAGATATTATCGTTGTCATTATGACTATCTCACAATGCGAAGGTGCCACTTTGAGGTGAATACACGAATCGCCTCAATTAAGAAGAACAAAATAAAATCCTCAAGCAATGGAATTAATGAGAGTTACCTTTCCTCTAGGCTCGAGTCGACAAAATCGAATAATTTTGCATCTGTATACAGTCAATAGTCTGATTAATGATCTTATAAAGTTATATTGTTATATATCGATCCGTGATCTACAATAAAACGTTATTGAGGCAGCGTTCGTGTCGAGATCGTCGAAAAAGATTACGAGCGCGTATTGTTTGTTTTATAACACATTGGTTGTTGAACCACAGAGAGCCACTGCCAAATGCGCGTTCGCAGGAAGTAAGGTCTTTGACTGGTCTTGGCTGCGACGAGATGCATACATTACCCGACTATGTCTTGAATTCTAATTAAGTATTAATGGCCGTCGCCTCAATATTAACCGTCATTCACGGTGCGCGTTTGTATTCCCTTTGCGATGAGAATCCGCTGCGTCCGCTGTATGTATCTCCTTATACTACCGATCACGAATATCAGAGGCGTACTTAACTGTAAAGACGTGTCCCGTATACACCCTTCTTCCTACTACTACTTATTTACGCCACTTTACGATACAATAGACGGCGTTCGCGTTCAGACATATCGAGTATCTACTGTACATTTCGCGTTTATACAGGACCTTCATAAACTTAAGGCTATGTCTAGTGAAATGAAACTTTACTACATAACTGCAATATTGACAAAATGAATTGCAACACTTCAAAATTTTAAAATGTTAGCAAAACATGTTCATAAATACAGAATGTTTTGCGAATGTAATTCTATTCAACAGAGTAAAAACGGATTATAACACACAGATAAAACTCTTTATATTTTATATACAATTTCTACTACTTCTACTAATACTGTTCGACGTGGAATTTACCAAATTTTGAAAGTATTCCGCTGAAATGTCTAGTCCATATTTTTTGAACCGCTCCTACCAGATATTGCTTTGCTTTTGATTTGTTTCTAATAACTGCTTTCGAAGCAACGTGCCAACAGGTTTCTATTGGATTTAAATCAAAGCTGTCTTCTACCTTCAATGATAAATTCAGTATTAAAAATACAAAATAGTTTAATTGAACGCATATCAATTAGTAATTGCAGAATTGCAAGTATATTAACAATTTTAACTCGGTAACATGGAGCAGAATCATCCTGCAAGGTGCAACTGTCTAGGACGACGAATAAACTGGATACCCTTTGGACCGTATAAATTAATTTTTTTGTTAGATCTTCTTCCTGTAAAATCCGTTTTAACTTCTTTTTCTCCTTGGCGTCCGATTTTCTTCTTATTTTCTTCCAAGTGGTTTTAGATTTCGTTTCATTGTCTTTATAACAAAAAAACTTTTAAGAATTTCCATCAAATCTTAACTCTTTTCTGAAGGGAACGAAGGATATTTATTTTATCAAAGTATAAAAAATAAAAAATTATTAATCTTCTAAACCAATTCTATTAAAGCGGCACAGTAACGTTCGTCATGTCTTTGGAAACTGCAACGCCATATCCGTATTTGATACAGCCTTCAGTAGAAGCTGAAGAAGAAGAAAAAGAGAAAAGTCGTGATGGTGGAGTAGAGAAGTCAAAAATGGCAGAAAGAGTGTTTTTTTGGCGATTCACCACTCTTCTTTTTTTTAATTTCTTTTTCTTTCGCGTTGCAAGGCAGACGGCAAATTTTTTATTTTCTTTACATCAGTGACGGTGCAGTCGTATTTGCTGCGAGCTGCTTTAATTTGTCAATTTTATTGTTTTTATAGATAGCAATGTCGTTATTCCATATTCTGGTGCATTGTGGCAATCTTTAATAAATAACGCAGTTTTATCAATATCCTGCCCCATGTCGTCCATTTTAAGCCGCACCGACACACTGACCTTCGGATAATTTGCGACATCGTTCGGCAAGCTGAATCCTATCGAAAGATGACGCATGAGACCGGTGGCATTTCTCACTACATGTTACTTTACGTTATCATCTTAGATTTGTAAAGAAATGGAATTTGTTTAATGCAATATGGTGATTCCATCTATTTCTGTTGGACGACGACATTTTTTCAGAGAAGCTTATTCATTTAGAAACCCTCACTCTACCCTTTTTGGAAAGTAAAATCGTGAAAAATTAAAGATGGAATTCGAAGACCTATTTTGGGCAACCTTCAAAGACTCCATCTAAATGCCATTAACGTAATAAATTCTGTTAATGTAAAAAATTCGAAGGCATCTTAACACTAAAGTACCCGTTTACATATTAACGGTGCAAATCGAATAATGCCTACATGATACATACTCATACCGTTGCATGTATTCGGCAGCAAGCAGGCAAACACAAATAAGTCGACTCGTACAACTCGTTTGTATGTTAATTCGAATATTGCAAAACACATTCCCATGTTCTCTTGTCGAGAGTTAAACGTTTTTCCGCGATAAGGTCAAGGTGCTAATTATATCTTCGCGTATCATAACCGTCAATTCCTATTTAGCTGTTTAGTTTTACAGTCCTGAATTTAATTATTTTCTGCCTTTGTTCTGTCTATTTACATACCGTAAGTTTTCTCATTTGGCTTCTTCATTACTGATTGGGATCGAGACACGTTTAAAGCAACCGATTTATAAATGGCGTCATCGCGATTTAAATGACCGTTTACCTACGACTTAATAACGCAAAATGCTATGTTTATGATTGCGAATAGTTTCGTATGTTCATAATCGTTGTAGTATGGAAACTGCTACTATACCAGATTCGTCCTTGATTTGATATGTTTATAGCGTAAGTTTTATACATTTTAATAAGACAATTAGAGGCAAGCAATAAATTTTGCAGTTATGCGAATACATGTAATAAAACCGTGCGGTATTTTTCTTATTTCCAGTAAAATCTTTTTAAGAGAATACAGGTTCAATGAGCCCATATAAATTATTTACGTTACGCATTCGAATCATTTTGTGTCATGACCTAAATCGTGTTAAATGTCAAAGAATTGCATTGTTATTGAGTACGTATGTACATTGTACACGTATAGGGATAGAAGAACTGAAAGGTTTCACTTGCCATTTGAAATGTATACGTACATACATACATATACCTACGTATTATGTAAATAAGCATCGTGGAGAAAAAATCATTAAAATTCAGCCTAATTTAGAAATATGTTAAATACTTCACAAATGATACTGTATGTACACTACTTTAATTTCTTTTCAAAATAATAGTAATTGTAATATTAGGCTTCAGCCGATTTCACTGACATCATCCATTGCTAATGAAATTAGGTAGTTTTATGAAGTATCGAATCTTATTTAATAGAGCATTTACACATCCAGTGCAAAGTGTTTTGTTATATTTCAGCCCGAATATTTAATATTAAAATGCAGTAAAATATTGAAATTGCGATATGATTCTATAACAAAATAAAACTGTTAAACATCCGATGTTCCTCCAATTATTATAGAAAAATGCTAACATTATTGTTCTTTATTGTTAATAAATCCTGTAACCCTCGTATTTTCATTATTTGTTCTCTCTATTATTTTTACTTACTTTTACCTCTTTCATTAATCCTTATTTTTTCGCTTTATCGAACTTTATTCGAGTTAATTAGCTTTGATTGTCTTAAATTAATTGGTTTTTGGTAAACAGTATATCAGTTTTTCAAGATTTCTGTATTGTTACTCCTAGAGTGGGTTTGGCACGAACCATGCAAAATTGCTGAGTCAACGTTAATATTACGTAAATCTGGCAACAAATCACCTGATTTGTAATTGCACAACAAAGTATCCTACAATTTAAATTTTATTATCCTGAAGACTCTGCAGATTTTATCCTGCGTATCCTCTCTTATTTAGCATAGGTTTATTATGTTCCACTTCTTTGTAATTTTTTCCAAATTCAAAGTAAAAGAAAACAATGTAAAAAGAAAACAAAGAACGAAGATATGAAAAGTGCTGAATCTGATAACAACAAATAACAAGACTCAGAATTGAGATTTAACAGTTTGGCAAATATTATGATTACATTGCGTAGTAACAAGCTTATTGGATCAAGCTGACGTCACAAGAAGCAATTTGGCACTTTTTCCAAACCAACTTTGCATAACAACAAAAACATTATGAAAGCCTTTATTGTTGTACACCGAACAATTTCTTAAGCTAAAGTATAATCTATATGGTGTCGTTAGATTCATCTTTCATTTACCTTCCCAAAAATGCAAATATACATATTTAAAATCAATTTATTTAAAATAAAATTTATTTCAAATTTGAAATGTACACTGATAAATCAAGCAAACGAAATTTTATGTTTGAAATAAATACATCAAACAGTAAAAAATGAAATGGCGGTTGGTGGTCATGGTAAATGGGAAGTCGCGAACAACGATTCGATTTCCTCGTGATTTTATTTTGTCAAGTAGAAAGTACACGATGTGCAACGAAAATATACGAGAGAATCGAAGTCTTGCTCCTGACCTCCCATTTACGTCACCACCAGCCGCCAATATAGTAGACTACTACTCATATTTGTCTAGCTTCCATAAATTATTTAGTTACTAAATTCTATTTATGAAGTTTCTGTATTACAAAGGAAAATAAATTACTTTTTCTGTGTTATTTTTAAAACATCAGCTAAGAGATGTAGGCATACGAATAACACCTTTTAATTTATTCAGTTATTTTAACTATCCACATCGTAACAGGTTATACAATGTGTGCCCGAACGGAGTACCCGACTCCTGCGTAAACATTCCTGTTCATTATTTTCTGAAAAAAGTTATTCTTGTTTCTTTTGTTTTCCTCATTTAGAGATGTTGAATACAGTGGTCACACTTGCAGAAGATAATTATTAATTTAATATCATTTTCATTTTAAAATTGAAAAAATTGTCAATGTACAAGATTTAAATTAAACAAAAGCGAAGTTGGTATTCTTTTTGGTTGATATCGACTTTATTGAGAGTAAATTATTAAACTTAACATCACAAGCATTTATTGATGGAATTTTATGATATAATTAGGTAGTATGTGAAAAATGTTATTAACAAACTTAAATGTCACCTCGCTGTAAACAAGTATCGAATCAAATTCTCCAGGATTCGATGTTTATCGGCAGCGGTTTTAAATTTGCTCAGGAAATTTTTCAAATAAATGAACACTGAAAAAAAGCGTTTACAAACATATGTGATAAACGATTTTTGAACAAATAATTTTAATGAAACATAATAATTTATTCGCTTTTTATTGAAATTTTACGATCAGAAAAGAATTTAAATTTTTTCAAGATTTAATTCAATTTAATTTAAATTTCTTTGGCATTTCCAACAAAAGTTTAAAGAAAAATAAATTTGTATTATAATAATACAAACAAATTTGCTTTTTATAATTAATTATATTTAGTTATCCAAAAGAAAGCAAAACTAAATTAAAATTAAATCGAATTTAGCCTCTTAAAAAAAGAAAAAGCAAAAATCTTGTCATCTACCAAATCAGGTTCTAATTATATTCATGGTTATTATTATTAAATTATGTCTACAAATGGATTCAGCATTCCAAAATATAATCAAAACTAGTAATTTCTTTAATTGAAATCTCCATTCGGGGACACATAAGAGATACATACTGGGAATACAACATTGGTCATTATTATTACGTTCAGATCCGATGCCTCAACTTTAGTTAGTCTAAAATCCGTATATTTCAAATATTAGTGTTGTGATAACACTGATAATTATCAATTTGAATTGCTTGAAATGTGAAATCTAGTACTTATCATATTGATATATAAACATGAATGCGTTATGCGCGTTTTCAATTCTTTTTTACGCAACAAACGCCTGATTAATACGACACAGTATTAGGAAACTGTTTACAATTTCGTACTTACATATGTACATCACTTGAAATGTAGAAGCGGTTTTTTTTCCAAGACTTTCACCATAAGATGCTACTACTTGCAAACAAAATATTTTCAATCCCTTGTAAACATCATGCACAAAAGCATCTAAAGAACGGTTACTGGTTCGTTTTCTTACGAAATCATACGATGTTTGACCTTCAATGGGTCACGACAACAAACTCCTCTCCAACGGTTAGCACAAAATTTCTACCTGCTTTAACCCAACCAATGCATCATTCAAAGTGATCGCATTCGAATCGGGTATTACTTAATGATAGGGTTGTATCGTTCGTAAATTCGACAGTCATTATTTTTATATTTGCGCCTTAAAAATTTATAGATGTTTTGGATCCTATAAACGCATTAGGTTTATTCTAATCGAAGTCGCATTGTATCGCATGCAAGATACTTACATTAAATTAAACGCACTACTATTTGAATCTAGGCGAGGCTAGCGAGCCAGTAGTGCAAACAAATGTTTTTGTAAACTCAAAAATGTGCTTAATTTGGTGAATCTTTTATGAAAAGACTTGTCAACTGCCTCTCTTTAATTGACTGCCCTTAGTATCGACTTTTATTTATTTTCTTATATATGTATTTACCATAGGTGTAACAATTTATATATTTTGGTTACTTAATTCGACTTCTTCGAACGAAATTCGGCATCGCAGATCAGTTTGGCCATACATTGTTACAATTAGGCGACTTAGTTCTTTTTTATATATACATAGTAAGTATAATCGAAGCTTATTTTCATCTGTGATGAAACAATGTAATTTTTACTGTAGTGTTAGATGACGTATGTGTAATTAGTATGCTAGAAAGAAGAAAGGGAAAACGATGTTTCTTCCTTAAGAGTCGCATTAATGCTATTGTATGTATCATTTTTGATAAAAATGTAAACTTTTTGTCATATACAATTGTAATCGATCTTATTGTTATGCACACAAGTAACTAAGACATGTAACCATGATGTCGATGTGTTGTCCTTATACATATATCCCTCTATTGGGATCGTTTTTTGTATTTTTGAAATCGTATTTTTGTATTCCAATTCAATACTTGAAATTGTGCCTGTATTTTTCAATCGATATATTGCCTTGAAACTTAAAGCCTTGTCGATGTATATTTACTCCATTGTAAAATACTACTCCAAATAAATGTACTTACTAAAAGAAACGCTGTTTTTTTACCAAAATGAACCAAACGACTTAGATAATTGCCTTATAGAAAGCCTACATGCACAGAAAACATACAAAACTTGAACTACAAGACTGCAAAAAGTTTTGGATTCTGTGGATATGGCTAAAGTGCACCAATATTCTGTTACATTCACGTAATGTTCATATTACGTATGTATTGATGCCTTCTTAAATTTTCTTTTTATGCCTACGTAATGTGTTATTGTAATTGTTCGTAAAGGAAAAATAGAAATGGAAAAAGAAAAAAAAACTTTAAGTCTGAGTTGTTACAAATTTAAACAAGAATCTCCTTTTCACTTTAAACTAAAACCAAATCAAGGCATTAATTGTTCGCTTAAGGTAAAGTTGAATACGGTAAGTAAGAGGGTTTCCTGAAAAGCCTTTTTTGTCAAATTAGATTTAATTTCTCAACATAATCTCCTTGTAAGTTTATATACTTTGCAGCGACGCTCTCTTTAATCCGATGAAAAGTAGTTGGCATCTTCTTCTGCAAAATAAACATTCGTTCGATGAAAATCTCCGATTATTTTTTTTTTTTTGAGATAGTCTATAGCACACACAATTCCATGACTATCCTAAAAAAACAGTTACCATCACTTTCCCGGCAGTTTTTCGAATCCGTTTCACTCTTCACAGTCGACTGTTTCAACTGCGCCTTGGCTTCAGGAGCGCACTGATGTATTCAAGTTTCATCTACAAATAATCAACGTTAAAACTTATTTCGCTTAAACACCTTCAACAGGGTTTTGGAAATATCCAGTCAAATGTGGTTTTGGTCACGAGTGAGTTCAGTCAACATATGATAAACGTACTCTTTCAAGATGCCCTCGCTCTCCGCCATCTCACTAACCTTAACTCGGTATTCGTCTAGCGCCATTTAGCGAACTTTTCCGATGTTATAGTTAGTGATTATAGTTTCTGTTCGTCCCGCACGTCCACCGTCAACCAAAGTGATACGATCACGTTTAAATTCAGCTGCCCAAAATTTCACTGTGGTAAATGGTAGTGCAAATGGAGTCCCCATAAACAGCTTAATCTGCGACTTGATATTCGATTCTTTCTACTTTCAGACAAACATTAACATCGACTGACACAAACGACCGTTAAACAAGAAATGAGCTCCCAACATAGCTGACGAGCTCATGTTGAGGTTTGAAACTTTTCAGTCTACCCCCGTAATAACTGTATTTTTAAATAGGAACAACTTTAAATACAAACAATTTAATACGTATAAGTTTTGGAAGAAAAGATTTGACGAAATTGAAGTGATAAAGAAAAGATGTTAAGTACTCATAACTTACTGTACAATGTATTCGGTGAGAAACGGGACAGTGCGATATTTCTTTTAAATTAAATGCATTCTTCTTATTCAATTTTCGAAATCTGCACATATGTACAAGGACAGTTATCGCAAATTCAAAGTATTAAATAAAAGGGAAATTAAGAAAAATGCATCCAGTGGAGTACTTCATGGTTCAATTTATATACACTTCTTTTTAACATATACTTTGCTCCCTTTAGATTGTAATTCTTGGTTATGCAGATAATCTCAAAATTCAACACCCGGTTGCTCAAATTTACAAAGGAACATCATGGCAATTAATGATTTGTGCTCTTTTAATAGTTGAAAGTTGACGGTCTCTAATGCCACGGCTCGCCAAGCGAGCCAGTTGAAGGATCTTGCTGTGCTCTTCGATGCGCAGTTGTCGTTCTCCTCACATATAGAAGCTAGATCACCGTATACTACTCACTAAGCTTTAAGCCTATGACCTTGCGTGGAACCATACATAATTGGATTACTTCATATTTCTAATTGTCAACAGATTGTGGAAATTGAGGAGAGAATTTCTAATATCTTTACCAACGTGAGAGGAGTACCTTAAGGGCCCGTATTAGGTCTTTTGTTGTTTCTTCTGTTTACTAATGATTTGCCATCTAGCATGATGGATGATATACGCAAATAATACCAACCTTTTAAGTTTTCGATCTCTCCTTTGACGAGTTGATTGAAGACACCCAAGCAATGATTAATGCTTTGATAGTCTGGTTTAAAAATAATAGGATTTATTCTATATATATTTTTATCGACTTTACTTTAACTACTTCCCACATTTCTAAATAATACACTAAATGGCTAAAACCAAGTTTCTGGGATTGCATGTTATCAACTTAGGGCTACACTTTTCCTCGGTAAGCTATGCTTTATATCGACTACGTAATAATGTTTCTACAGATATACTGCAATGTTATTAATTGATTAAACTTATGTGGGGCGGAGATTGCCGATACTTTTGTGTTGTTTGGTTATTAATTTTTTATTAGAATCTCATCTTACAATGCCGCCTACAACCGCTCGCAGTCAAAACTTCTTCGCTACAACTAAGAATGTTTTATTCTAATTTAGTTAATTTTGAAAGAGAGAGTAAAACAACTACTACTAAAGAACGACAGCAGACCGTTAAATTAAATTGAAACTGTTTATATGTATATTTTCATAGGATGCTATTATTATTTATTAGTAGGTGCTGCATGTGTAGAAAACAAATGGGTGCTTATTATATTATACAACACTGCAATGCAATACCGTTAAAAAAATGTTGTAACTGTTGAGACTAAAGAACATAGCACCTATGTAATAATTACTATGTTCATTAAATCAATATCTGTTAAGGTGTGTATGCATATGCGCATTTCTAAGCTGTTATGAAATCTATAAATAACAGTAAAAGACATTTACTTGTTGCGACAATGACCTTGTTGCTACCAATAGCAACTCCGTTTTGTAATAGGTGAATTGTCTAATTTTTTGTAATACAGTCACAGTACCTTGGATACGTAAGAAAACCAGGTAGATACATGTACGTAATATCAGTAAACCTATCGCTGTTTAAGCTAGCTTAATTAGTGGGTACTTGAAAAAATAAGGATTGCAACATTATTCTTAAAAAAAAAAAACTAGATAGCCCCAAGCTTAAAGTATACGGGGCAAATGTGAGATTCGCATGCTAGAGTAAATAACAGACTATGTTAAGCAGTTTAGATATTCAAGAAGGCAACAAAGTTTTTTAATACATCGTGGAACAAGACTTAATGTGTAACGCACGTTTATAGCGTTTAAGGTTTTTTAAACTGTTAAAGCAACACGCAATGTCTTAAAAATATCGTTGCCGTAAGTATAAAATCATTTCCAAATAGTTCCGCCAACAGAATTATCTCATATTTCCTCAATTTCTATAGCACATTCAAGGCTCTTAATCGACGAAATCCGTATTTGAACCTATTCATTTACGGCTCATGGCCTGTGACTAAAGGTCATGTATAATTAAAATTTCGTGACCATTTCAAGTTTATATTCGTTCGCTTCGGTACATCAATTGGTCATCGATATCGTAATGTTTCGTATTATCCATAGTTTTCATAGGCAAAAGCTTTCTGCTTTTCATATTATTTACTGCAAATATAACTATTATTAACCCCTAATATTACCAACATAAATCTCTAATTTATATAACACCGCTTAAATGGTACATTAATGTAGAAGTTAAAAAACGCACAATATTGAGCCAAAGTCGTTTAATACACGCAAAAAATACATCGTATGAGATTACAAGCTCTGTCGCTTGATTTTTAGCTCTCTTACTGCACGCATTAGCCAATTTCTCTTGGGCGCGGTCCATGTTGTGAAACTTTGGCTGCAGATTAATGGGGATTTCATTGCCAAGATGTAGAATTTATGCATAATAATCTCCTATGGACATAGCTTTACTTAGTAGATAGTAGTTACAAAAAAAAAAAAAATAATTAAAAAATTGTTTATTGCGTTTTTTTGGGAAGGGGGGAGCTTTTAAAAAATTGACCAGGCCATCATTTAGTGTCCGTTTTGTGTTGAATACCTTTACTTAGTCTAAACATTGACAAATGTACGATAGTGAACTGCTCGAGGACCACAACACCCATTACTTTCTCTTACGCAATAAATGAAATCCTTATACCATGAGTGGTATAAGCATTATTAGGTACATTTAAAGACTAGGATATTTTGTTTGGCTCTTCATTACGTTGCAGTGACCACATCCGTGATATTTGTGCATCAACCAATAAGCCTTGGGCTTTATCACGAGATCCTGCAGACAATTTACCAATTTCACAACTTTGACGTGCTTTTGTCAGAAGTAAATTGGAATACGCTAGCTTGTATGGTTGCATTTTCAAAGAGCACTAATTTCAACCGCATCAGATATTCTCCGCAATTTTTTTCTGATTTTGCTCCACTCACGCTAAAATTTCATCTTCCGTCTGAGGGAGGAGAGACACCGATTAATACCGGTATGTTCGTTACAAGAACATCAACTGAAGGGATCTGGCGATTGAGCCGAACGTCAACATAAGGACGTCGCATTTCTCCGGCATTACCACTAGCACGATCATATGTCAGCTAATTGAAAGAGTAAGCAGTCATAGTGAAAAATCTATGTCAGTTACGATAAGAATATGCGAACAGTTTTTACGATTGAAAGAAGAGATAAGCGAAAAAATCTACAAGTGCATCTTCTTTAAGAGTTTTTTACATATTTTGAGCCATGTTATCCCGTTTAACACCCTGTATAAATAACCAAAATATTCCAATTAACAGTCCGCAGGTCATTCTTCTACACAATTTATTTATTATTAAACGGTTTTCTCGATATGAAGTGAATTTTTAAATGAAATTAATAGGAATGATTCAATAAAACCATGTTTGCACAAAAACGTGCTTGCCTTCAAAACTATACAATTTATTTTCTAATGAAACGATAATCTATAAATAATTAATATTACAATAACGAGTTTTCAATTGGCCGTTATAGCTCATTATGTAAACATTACGGAAAAAAAGGCTACTGACCAACATTGTACTAATTCGACGGCGACCAACCATTGTCGACAATGATGTAATACATACAGTATTGTATAGCGATTCGTAAAAAAATGAAGGTTGTAATATAATTACTATTATTTCATCCAATTATTCATATGTAGGAATCATCTCGAGCGTGCGTACGTGTGTATATGCGATAATTATAGGGAATTTAAAAAATAATAATTCAATTTGAGAATAAATGATTATTGATTATTCGACGATGAAGGCCGCGTTAATCTTGCGCGTTGGGGTTGCATTCAATAAACAATCCCATAACGCAACGTCTGAGTTATCCGGCACAAATAAATAATCATTGTAATACAAGATAAATATTTTATTGGCGATCGTAAAAAGAATTTTTGCGTCTGCTATTTAGCCTTGAAAGACGAAGAATATAAATTTCTCCTCCCTTGCGCGAAGGTACCGAAAGGCATTCATGTACATTAACTTGATACAAAGAAATACATATGTTCGTACATGAACATTATCGTGCTAATTCGCAGAGAACTAACATCACTTCTCGATACCCTAATCAATCTCTGAATCTACATACAGCCAGTATCTATATATTCGTATTTTGATGGGTAAAGTTAGTTAATTCAATGTTATACTACAAGATTACAACCGTTGTGTATTAATTTTCCACTGGTGCATCCTTGCGATCTCGCAAGGAAGTGAGTTCAAACCTATTTAGGCTTTCGTGTTGAATATCTTTGCAGTTACCTTAACCTATTCTGAAAATATTTACCTACTCGCAGCTGGTAATGATTAGAGCGCAACAAGTCGATTGCCTGGTAGTAATCTGCTGCAACTTGAGGATTTTGGAATTGCATTTGACTTAGCTTTATTGCAGCTGCTTCTTTAGCGTCCAGTTGTAAAATCACTAATTTGACCTTTTCAAAATATTGAAAATAATAGAATGCCTTCTCACCATGTACCCCATCGTCTGCGGCGGTTCCGGTGTCAGGACACTGTGAACGAAATAGCCGAATTCGTTTCGGTGATTTAAGAAAAACCGCTTTCGCCTGTGCATTAGTTGATCCACATCAGGATAATATTCTCTTATAGTGTCTGCTACAAGGTGTAAAGCATGAGGCAGATGTGTTATGTGCAGCAAATTCGGTTGAACAGCTTTGAATAATTGACCTGTGGGAAGCATAACCGCGGCAACATCGGTAATCATTACTAACACTTGCTTTGGTGTTTTTGTTGTCTTTTAGGCTTGCAAATAAAGGTGTGACGATCCTTTCAAGATAATTGTCCGTGCTACAATCGATACTGTGGAATTTTTGATGTCTGTAGTTTCATCTATAGCTAGCCACAACCGTTCATTTTTTACTGCGGTTTTCACATAATTCTCAATCTTTTCTCGCACATACAGCAAATACCTACGTATCGTCTGCGGAATTGGTAGTTCCCACGTTGGATTGTATTTCTTCCAAAACTGACCATCATATATTAAGTTTGAAAATTGCCATAAATAAGTGTTTAGCCTGTTGTTGAAAAGTTGATGTATTTCTACGCATTTTCAAAATTTTTAATGCTTTCCGTTCAATTCCGGCACTTATCAACTTCGCACTGCGTTATAGCATACAGTATACAAGGCCGGGAAGTGGCGACATGTAACGAAGCAGCTCTGTATCCCTCCAACTTCTCGCGGTTAAACACAACTGGAAGGCAAGCGAGAATGTTGCACTCTAGTAATGATGTAGAACGTCTATTAAATTCTCCACTACAGACTTTAGAGTGTTCTATTAACAACAAACTATCTGTAAACAATAAAATAATTATTCACTGAACATACTTCGATATTTCAGTTTAATAAAGTGATAACTCGAAATGGTAATTTTTCTATAATTTGAATAACATTTTGACGATATTAATTTCATAATTACTTTAGAATTTCGGTTTCTACTAAATGTTTGGATTTTGAGAAATATTTTTCATGTTTCAAAATTCAAAAATATTTAAACATTAACGTCATAACAGTATTGCTGAAGTTTTGCTCATCTTCGAACTCCAGTTTTGAGTGGCCATTTCTTAAATCGTTCTGGACATGTTTTGGGAAAGATTGTAAATGTTGGTGGTGTTTTTCAACTCTAACACGCCTTCGGGGGTTCATTACCAACATTTTGAAAAAATTACAAGCAATGTTTGAGAAAATTCCTTAAAATCAAAAATATCGCCGGTACGTGTACAGCTAGCCCTGTTTTTTGGCACCACTACTTACTAGTGTCTCGCCTAATAGTCTATCGATTCCAATACTAATTTACTACATCCATAGTTGTTTGTTTACCTACTGTTATTACGCTGTGTAAGAATTTAAAGACCATGACGTGTCGCGCGAAATGTTTACATAACACTTCCTGAAATTAAAAATAGCACGACTAAAAATATTCAAATTATTCCATTATTTATGAAACACGTTTATCAATGTCATTATTAAATATTCACACTTATGTAAATTGGTCTATGTTCTCTACTTTACAGGATGTGTTAAATGAGATGCAGATGTATAATTCTCATAACCTTTACCTTTGTATGGTTGATTTTATTTTTTGTATTTCTGTAAGAAATACGTATTTAAACTTTGTTCTGTTAAACAGAAATAACAGTAATCAAGAATTTATTATTTATTACACATAATCTTTCACAGAATAATGCAAGAGTTTTTTTAAGCTACACTGATAAAAAGAATTTCCATTTCGAAGGAAGGTATTTTTTGAGAATCTTTCTGTAATGGAATGTAGTTTATGTTTTTTTTTTACAATTGTCTACACGTTTTAAATTTTTCAACATATTTTATTAATTCAATAAACGTATAGATTAAACCAAGAAAGCATGTGCTTAAATAGATATGCTAACATTTTTAGCATGTATTTGCGTAATAATAAAAGCATTCTCTTAATTCAAACATTTCTCACCAAGCGATAATTGTCAGAGCGCGTCGATTGACAAAATTACACTTTTATAAATGGTTTTCAAGGACTGCAGTCTGAGGATCTTAAACAGCATCTCAGAATCCTTGAAGAGCCCAACATAAATTATCTGATGCATATTACAAAGGACATAATCCCTATGCAATACAATTTTGATCAGCCTTATAAGGTGATCATTAAAAGCTGTACTGAGTGGGTATCCGGTCAGCCTCAAAGCAAAGAAGGTACCATGGTATGGTACACGGACCGCTCAAGAATAGAAGGTATTGGAACAGGTATCGGCTACCACCTTAAAATGCCTACTCCACACGAACATATTTCAAGCAGAGAACTCTGCTTTAAACTTGTGCGCCATAAACAACCTCGAGATAGGGATACGAGGCGCAAACGTAACTATATTCAGTGACAATCAGGTTGTAAAGGTCTATACTTTTGGGACACAATTGGGACATAAAAACGATTTTACTTTGCTGTGGGTCCCAAGTCATCAAGGGAACGAAGGCAATGAAAAAGCAGACAAGCTGGCCCGAGAAGCAGCAAATATGCCCTTCATCGTCTTAACCCCTTTTGTGGCCTACAAGAGAGCCACATAAAACAAGTAATTGGAACATTCATATCAGGTTCGCCTAAGACTGCAAAGACAGTGCTACCGTTCAACAAAGGGGACCTTAGATTACTGACGGGATTTCTGACAAGTCATGCAGCCCTAAAGTATCACCTATTCAATCTAGGAAAAGCTGAAGATCAATCTGTCGTCTATACCAAGAAGATTTGTCATCAGTCGACTCCACAACAACATTTCAGTAAACCATTTCTGTCGTGTACTGAACTGAAGGATGAAGTTGCTAGAGTAATATTAAGGTTTATTAAGAGTCTTCACCTATTTTAATATATATTTTGTTACAATAGATCTGTCAAGGTCGCAGTGTTTGTCTGATACGGCGTCCTCTTCGCTTACTGACTCAAGGTAGGGAAAATGCGTTTGGAATTGAAAAAGCTGTATATAGCAATGACCTTCAAGTAGGCTTTCCGTACGTAAAAGTCAGGGGTAATTTGATTAGTTACGCTTAGCGGTCGTTCTGTTAGTATCTGTGTCTCATTTTGATATTTGCGTGTTCTAACCAGACTTATACATTGATTAATATTTATATTTCTATCTAATTATTTTACAATCTAAAAATAATGAACCTTATAAATAATATTACAAATTGAATGGGGAAATAAAATTACAATTCATATAAAACTTAAAAAATTGTTTGGAATTTTGACGTATGTTGGGTTGTTCAATTAAAACTTTATAAGTAAATTCATATTCATTACCCACGACATTTTTTAAATTTCGTGGATAATTTAAGTAGGTAGTTCTGGTAATAAAGGACATATTTGCCCACGTATATTATCCCTGAAATTTGAAAAATGCCGTGTTGCTTATGTATAAAGGTTTCATTGCAGCATATTTACCCATTTCTTCATACCTATTTATCCCAAAATGGAAATATTATTCAGAATCAATAAACTGTAATGATGATATTATACCAAGTAAATAAATATAACAAATATAAATCAAGTTTGCCTGTTAGTAAACTATTCTTTATTTTAGTAAACTATTTATTATTGTAGGTCGTCCATAAATAAATGACTTTTTCAATTTAAAACGTTATATGCAGTATGGTATGCAATAAAATTAATGTTTAGATGATTTTAAAGATTTGTGTGAAACGCTCCAACAGGAAAAATGCAATACAATATATCTCATCGGGAACTGCATCGATCGATATATGAAAGACTATACACTGGAATATTCTGAAAATTTGCCAGTGCACTGATGCAAATAGTTGAGTGTAGGCTTTCACGACTGCAATCCATAGTGGAAATGTCTTTCGGGTGTTGTCGCGTTGTTAATACTTTACTTGACGTTTCGCTGATCATGCTGTCAGCTTCTTCATAAGATTTCTAAAGACTGGTGTTGTTGTCTCTTGCTAGCTATTGCAGTAGCAGAACACCTGCACCAACAAGGAGACCGCCGCATAACCTACAGCGACGTTAAGGTATTAGCCAGGACCAGCCACTACTACCCGAGAATAATACGTGAATCGATAGAAATAATGAGGAACACCAACAACTTCAATCGCGAAGACGGATACAAGATCAGCAACACGTGCAAGTTAACACTACGGAGTCGTCATACAACGAACGACGCGATTCAGCGGAATGGAACGGTTATGGATCAGCAAAGCGGAGCGGTTATGGATCAGCAAAGCGGAACAGAAATGGGATATATAACGACGAGCAAGAGACAACAACAGCAGTCTTTAGAAATCTTCTGAAGAAGCTGACAGCATGATCAGCGAAACGTCAAGTACAGTATTAACAACGCGACAACAGCCGAAAGACATTTCTGCTGTAAAGCAAATATTGGCTATCAGACTAAAATTTTTAATAATCTGACACTTCCGGTTATACCGGAAATAGCTGTCAACAATGGGTAGTTAAGATTTCAGAAATGTGTATGGCTAATGTTGCTAAACCAAGCACAATAATATTTATCATTATTATTATTTGCGCATGTAAGTCATAAGAGTTATACTAGGTCGTTGAGGTCGGCTCATCAAGGAGACTCAAGAAATCTAAAAATATACAATATACCGTTTGAAAAGTATCCTAACCTGTACCTACAGCACATGAATCAGCGTGTATATTTCAAATTTCGTGTAGAAGACGTATCTTTTAGATTAAAAAAAAAAAAAAAAAAGATTCCCTTCGGGCATTTCACAACTCTAAAATTACATCAAAATTTATTTTATTCCATAAGTCGTTACCACATACTACATATTTCACAAGAGGCAATAAATTTTCTTACATTTTACATTTCTTACATTCTTTTCGATTAAATGAATACTTCAAGAAATTATTTGTTGTTCTGTAAGAAATATTTATTTCACCTTTCGTTCTACTCTGCTTGATTAGCTAATAATAATAATATACAATTTCGTCTAAGCGCTGCAGAAAATAAATAAACTAATATTGATAAAAGCAAATCATACATATACATAAAATTAGAAGGAACGGGAAATTGTTGAAAGAAGAGAAGTTTTATAATATAATAATTGTTACCGCTGTTGATTTTTCGGCTTGCGGATGATCCGTTGTATTAGCAGTTCTACCGCAGTTAATAAACAATATCCTATGCTTACATCCTCATATTAATTTCGAATGAAAGATTCCTATCGCAGGAAATATTTCCTGTTAGCCAGGCATCACCGGTCTATGTCGGATATATCCTTTAAAGTTCAATTTTTAAATATCAAGCTTACTCTTCAGGTATTGTTCTTAAATACAATCATCATATTTTATAAAATTATATTAATTGCTAAATAGATGCTGCTTCATCAACGATGGTTTATATGAGTTACTAGATCAAATAATTTTAACGATGAATAAATATTTTATACTTCTAATTGCGTTAATAATGATAGCAAGGACTGTGGCGTAGTATGGTAAACAACACATAGGTATCGGCACCCTCCGCACCACACAAGTTTAATTTATTATATAGTAATATAATAATTAGTCCGGGACGCCCGTTTCGAGGACACGAATGGTCCTCATCACTTCATTCGGTCACCGGTTGATGATGAGGACCATTCGTGTCCTCGAAACGGCCGTCCCGGACTAATTATTATATTACTATATAATAAATTAAACTTGTGTGGTGCGGAGGGTGCCGATACTTATGTGTTGTTTACCATTCTAATTGCGTCATAAGCAAGCGTTAAAGTAAGTGATCTAGATGCTGTTTAAATATAAAGTGATGAAAAATTAAAGAAATAGAGCTATTCGTGCAAAAGTTGGCGGTAATGATACGTTGCATTGCCAAGCATTAGGTCTAATGTTTCGTTAAGCCTAATATACGACACAATTACGTACAGTTACCAACTCTGATTAAGAAACACCTGTTTGCCTAGAAACTCTATTTGAAACTCACGGTATAGTAATATACAGAATACTTCTAGCGACTTAATTAGATGTGGCGTGTATTTGGAATTGAGTCTACATTATCGTTGTCTTTTTCGTCAGCAATAATTTTTATTTCGCAAATTGGAATGCAAAAACTAATGGTCTCTATATATTAATAGTAAATAATTTAATTAGAGTATACTGAAAAAGGTAATGACAATAAGAACTTTATATACCTACAGATTTTAATGAAAATGCATAAAAGGGAGCTTTAACAATTATCCCAACCATTTTTGTATACGACCAGATTGTGATGAAAGAATATATTTTCCTTTAACTCTTTTAGCATTTTAATTAATAATGTCTAACCAACCACTACTGCATAGAATAAACAATTAGTTTATTGCATAATCGTAGGATACCATTAGAATCATGAGCAATTTACATGTTCACAAGAGGATGCAAATTAGATGCCGATAGATTTTGTTACGTTTGTGGCAAATAACGTTCTTAAATCAAAGAAAATCAATGTCGACAATGTTAGAAATAAAATTATTTTTGATTATCAAAAGCAGCAATGGGTGAAAACGAATATTTAAGGCCAATCGAGTAAGAATATTAATGAAAATGAAATGGAAGAGAACACAGAGAATTCACAGCAGTCAAGGATTACTGATGAACAGATACTGGCATCTGATGAATCAAATTAGATGTCCGAGAGTGAAAGTAATGATCTGTTTCTTATGTTTATGGGATAGCAGAACCAGCGAGGAAGCACCATTATCCTAACATGCGTGGCCGGTTGGTGGCTCTTACTTGGTCTGAAAATTTTGATTCAATAGCTGAAGAACGTCAATGTCAGTATCTTTTGTTTACCGTTGTTATGATAACCAAACAATACTCAAATGCAATATTCGCGTTTAACAGTAAAGATCTATTTTAGTTTAAATGTTAGACATATACGTCATTATATTAAAAGAAAAATTACACTGATTGTGTATAGACCTCCGCTTGTAGATTTTGATATAGCACACTAGACCTATGCGGCGATATTAATAGATAAGAATCATACACAAACAAAAACTCTAATAGATATGTTTCCATCTTTTGGACTATTGCAAATGATTACGAAACCGACGAGGTTCAGTTTAACTAATGCCACTTTAATCGACAACATTTTTGTGAAATCTGCTGCAGAATTTTGAAAATAGCTTTATTTTCATTTTGGATAAGAATATAAAATTTTAATTCCAGTGGACATCCCTAAGTCTCGCAAGACAGATCATAAGATGTGAACTGCAAGTCGACTGGAGTTTACTTAAACAACTAAGCTACTTATTTTATTATTTAAACAGTGTCAAATATCTACCAGATTTGTCCGGAAAAAGTGAAAATCAAATAATAAAAAGATTCAAAACTACCATAGTTAATAATGTAAGTAAATGGCAATATCAGAAACAAATGCCAAATCAAACGAAAATTATACGAAGCAATGGTGTACGTAGAAATACAGGCAATACAGAGATTATTGCGAACACGTAAGTGATACAAAAAAAGCAAAAAAGGGACTACAACACTAACTGCATCCTGCGATCAACAAATAGAATAAGAACAACATGGAACTTGGTAAATAATATCACACGAAGAAACCAAAAGGAACACGTGAACCTTGCTGAGCTATATCAATACCATGACAAACCAGAAAAGGAAATTGCTGACAAATTCATTTTGTTTTATTTGAATTTGGGTAAATCAGCAACAAGACCCTGAGTACATTTTATATTATTAAATGTTTAATATAATACATTCGTTGAAGTATACGATAACCATAGAGCCAGATGAATTGCCAATAATATTGAAAAGTTGTGCTAACATTCTGTGTGAACCACTACCTACCTTGACAAATGCTTGCTTTAAAGCGGGATTTTTTTCCAAATTACTCTAAAGTGTCAATTATAAAACCAACTTATAAGGGCAATTGCTGTGATCTAAGTAATCACAAAATTACTTGAAAAAATAATCTTAACGAGAATTATGAATTTTTCAGAATGGACGAATTTGATAAAATGCATACGTTCAAGAATCATGCACATGATATCACAGAAGAAAGGGCTGCTGGAGTATATATGGATCTCTCAAAAGCATTCGACAGTGTCCTTAGTAAAGAAACTAGAGAAAATGGATTTTGGTGAAAACATATACTAATTAATAAAGTCCTACTTAACAGGGCTTTACACATAGCACACAGCATAGAAGGCCGGAAAGTGCCAATATGTAACAAAGCAGCTTTGTATCCCCCCAACCTCTCGCGGTGAAACACAACTGGAAGGCAAGCGAGAATGTTGCGCTCTAGCTGTTATTCAAGTACTAAAGTATACCAGGCCGTATAAAAACCTACGAAAACTTTAAAAGGTGTGATAAAGAAAACATTAGAAATGTGTTGGCACTGTGCACAGGACTTTTTCATGGAAAGTATCACCGAATTTTAATTTTATTGAAATAGTAATTCCATTCACTTTTTTTGCTTTCTTTCCTTTTTCAATTTACTTCATACAAGGCATTATGAAATAACTCCTCCTCCTGCTTCTACAAATGGTTAGAGGTTCAAAAAATATGGTGCTATTTAAAAAAATTACGCTTGATGTGCAAAGTTTGGTGGTCAGTACTAAATGTATATTTTTTAATCTAATTTCATTAATTGCATCTCGAAACTTTTGGAAGAAAGAGATAAACTTAGCTGATTGAGAACAAATTTTTAAATATCTGGAAAATTACTAGAAATAGATAGAAATATTTTTAGAAGGTACGGTCAGGGAATTAATTTCCAAACCAAATGTGGTGAGGCAAGTAAAAGAGAAGCATCCCTGCTATGTACCGATAATCTTCTCTTTTGCTCGTCTCACCCCGTTTCGCTCGGAATTTAATTCCCTGACCCTGTACTTCATACGGTATGTGGTCTATTATGTCATCAGAAAATTTTAGCTTTCTACTATTTACATAATAGTAGCAACCTTAATTCCAAAAGGTTGGGACACCTATACAAATTTACGAATAGAATTATAGTGCTCGTAAGACAATTCTGAGCTTTAATATATAGTGGTATCCCCCAACAAAGTAGCAATAATCACGACATAAACACGTACCACTACACACCCTAATTCGTCACGCGACCGCACAAAATTAGAATTAAAAATAAATATCATCAAAAGAAGAATGCCGTAAACTCTACTTAATTAAAAATGCTAAATACAATTTGTAGATACGTTATGCAAATGTTAGTTAAATTGGATTTTTTTGCCATTTTTGCCACCGCAATTCAGAATCAGATTTTCTCCTCTAGGGCTTTTGTAACCCCTGAGAGTCTATGAGAGAAACGCCGCTAAGTAAATTTCTGGAATTCGTCAGAAAAATAGGTCTACTCGACGAACTTTAGAATTACATCATAGACCGTATCTTAGGAAAAGAACTGATCTGAAATAGAAATCTAATCCATCATTGAGAAGTCATATGTTATAAATAACGAAAGAAAATCTGCAGAATAAAATACACGATTTTTGTAATTGGCAGAAATACAAAATACACTTAGGGTCTCATGCATGATCAATCTTTTTCCATACATTATTCCAAAAAAGTGCAAAAGTTCACAAAAAAATTTGGAAGGCAGACATACTAGAACACGCTTTCTGATATATGCGATATCGGCAGATTAAAAAAAAATTGGCTGGTAGCACAGCAGGCTTGCGTGGCAGTTGTTTATAGCAAATGCGTAAAGCAGAAGGTCTTTCCTAGCTTGTTCATTCTATCAGGGTATTGTGTGTCGTCTAGTTAACTATTTCGAGAAATATATACGCACTGAACATTCTCAAAATATGGCTGTTAGAGCTAATGAAAGCCTTTGACTTGATGGATCACAATATTTTAAGGTACCGCTATTAGATTTCTATACCTATATGCGGCCTAAAATATAGTGACACTTGCAAAGCAGACTTTCATTTGGAAGGAAAGCTTATCTCTAGTGTATACAACATTCTTCATCATGTAAATGCATACGCAACAGAAACTATTAAAATTGAGGTTGAAGTGAAATCAAATTTCTCTGAGTTCGGTAAATTTCATAGTGGTATCCCAAAGAATCTAAGAGACACATTCAGGAGCTGTTGCGAAAAAAGATGAATTTATATGTTTATGCATAGTTATGTTAACATGCAGTGTTTATTTGTCATTTGTTCCAAAAGCATACACATTCTTCTAAGTTTACCCTTGAAAGGAACAAAACCTAGCTTTTTGAATATGCGACTACAAATAAGCTGACAATAGTAAAAATGTCTTTCGGGTGATGTCGCGTAGTTAATATTTTACTTGTTTCGCTGATCATGCTGTCAGCTTCGACCAGCTACTCCCTCCTAACATGGACGTGTTACCGAAACTACGAGCAAAAGGCATATACGAACTGAAATGCCAATGTGGAAAAAGCTACATCGGTCAAACAGGACACAGTATTCAGTGCAGAGTGAAAGAACACGAGAGAGACGCACGCCTTAAGCATGTTGAAAAATCTGCAGTAGCAGAACACCTGCACCAACAAGGAGACCACCGCATAACCTACAGCGACGTTAAGGTATTAGCCAGGACCAACCACTACTAACCGAGGATAATACGCGAATCGATAGAAATAATGAAGAACACCAACAACTTCAATCGCGAAGACGGATATAAGATCAGCAACACGTGGAAGTTAGCATTACGGAGTCGTCATACAACGAACGACGCGATTCAGCGGAATGGAACGGTTATGGATCAGCAAAGCGGAGCGGTTATGGATCAGCAAAGCGGAACAGAAATGGGATATATAACGAGGAGCAAGAGACAACAACACCAGTCTTTAGAAATCTCCTGAAGAAGCTGACAGCATGATCAGCGAAACGTCAAGTAAGATATTAACTACGTGACATCACCCGAAAGACATTTTTACTATGGATTACGGTCGTGAAAGCCTACACTCAAGCTGACAATAACCAAAATAATGCTGCTTATGCAGCTACTCATGGTATTGGTGGAATTTCTCACGGGAAAAGCAATGTGAGGAGAGAGAACGGCAACCGACGGACGTATTTCTGCTTACCCTTCGTCATCGGCGTTGTTTCTAGCGTTCCTGTACCTCACATTGCTATTTCCCTCTCGGCCTCACATTGTTTTTGCCGTGAGTGACTCTGTCAATACCGTGAGTATCTGAAATGATTAGATACTTTGAGTTTCCGAGCTACCAGCTTTCCTTCTCCTGAAGAAGTCTCATGATCGTGGAGTAAACGTAGAGTTTTCGATTACCCATGATACGGTCCAAACCCGGAACATGTTGCAACAGCAATTGTTCCAAATGAGGTACCTACCATATTAAACCATTCATACAATCCAGCCAGTCCGATTGAATCACTATCACCTCCAACGAAAACTAGTTCCGATATTCCTACTTGCCGTCCAAAAGATACACCTGCCCGTAAATCAAGCGTAATATAAAACCACCTACTAGGTTAAATTTGTAATATTTGGTAAATATCGTAGATTAATATGCAGAAGGAGGGAATGTTATGTATTTGAATTTCGCGCAAAACAATACTAGTTATACTGTTGGTCTAAGATAAGTTGGCAGTAAGATGTAAAACTGAAAACAACGTTGTTGTACGACTATTGGCTAATAAAGTGGGTATCTATTATATTGATAAACAAATTTTAGTTTAATAAATGTAATTTATTGTTGCAATCAATTTATTAGTCAATATAATTATTTTTGTTGCTTTAACAAAACAAAGTCAACGAATACGTTTTATTGAATTCGTTTTTTCAGTATGTGTTTAGTGATGTAACACTTACAGACACAAGAAAAAATTGAAATCAAAAAAATACAATTGCCTATGCAAATAGCAAGCAAATAAAGAAACTGGAGAAGATCTAATCTAACGAACCTAAGTTTAAATAACTGTCTTAAATGTTCAAGTACATACTTGCAACTAACAAGAGAACTGGTAGTATAAAACTTCTGTAAAGAAATGACAAATTCTGATGGAATTTATACTTAACAAAGTATGCTTAAATAAGAGAAAATTAAAACAATGTCATGTTAACTAACAGCAAAAAATTCTAAATTCTAAACCAAAAGAAACAAGTACTGGAAGATCAATAAAATTCTTGCTTAGTTTTTAATACAATAAACCAAGTGTTTCCTTCAATAAACTAAACTTAATTTAAACAATACTCGTATACATATGAACGAATATGCGTCGAATTCGATAGTTATCTTCTTAAACAGGAAAAATGTATAAATTAATTATAGTGTTCAAAGCGAAACGTTTAATAATTTAACAGTAGGATTAAATTTATGTCTTCGAAACAAACATAACGCGCCCCTTTTGTCAATGTATCAATATATTTTCCTCCGTTACTGTAATTACATTATCAGCGGTTGTATTTAAAGAACTCTCGTTTGATGGCTTATGCGGAATGTTATTTACTTTAACTAAGGAAGGAAATAAATTCAACGATAATACTACATTATCAATTATAACAACTTGCGCTCGACATCTGAATGTGCGTTATTTAAGAAAATAAATTAAATGCTGGAATTTCAATATAACACATACTTATTTTAAGCGACAGAATGCATTTCCTTGAAACATTAATAATCAGTATTGAACAAATGTTTCTTGCATTTATTTTGTAAAGAGTACAAAGCTAAATTATTCTGATAACATACTAGACGTCACAGAGTATCTTTCAAAAATACATCCTCCCGAGGCCCAAATCCAAAAACACGATAAATTGAAAATTCCTTTGTGGATTGTGAATAGAGGTAGGCATCTAAAGACAAGGTAATTGTTTCCAAATTTTTGGTAATTTGTTTTTCTTTTGAGAAAAAGAAGATCCTTATAGATGTCATAAAAACAGTTATGTTAGCCTATAATACAAAGAAACCTACTTTTTCTTCAGGCAAAAAACTCGGTTTTCTTCTTACATTTTTCAGTACTTTCAGAGTTTTTGTTTTCGAAGTCTAAGACGTTGCTTTTTCGTCATTCTGGTATTATTGTTGTTTGGAAAAGTTGGGTTGAGCGGGAATTTAGAAGCGAAAGTGAAAATTCTCTTGGTCTTTCTTTTTGATATGAACTGTTCAAGACATGGCAATTTCATTATCGCTGTCTTTGTCATTTTCTGATTCTAAACGAAATTCGATCATTTTAGGCTTGAAATTGAAAAGTTGCATAATGTCTTTGCGTCTATCCCCAAAATTTTCAAATTTAAATGAGAAAAAAGGTATGCAGTTGATTTTACAGCTATATTGCTCGTTTGTTTTCTCGGAAAGAAATTATTTCTAATCAAAGAATCAGAAAGGGGGTACTTTTTTTAGTATTCGATGATTAGGAAATTTGAAATAAGTAAATGAACGTAAAAGTTAAGAGCAAGATATGAGATTAAAAAACAATGTTTTAGAAAAAATATATATTCGTGATGTATAGTGTGGATTAACAACTGACAATATTGAACACACCACAAAAAGGCAGCGAAACTTCTGTTCAGTAGGCAACTAGCCTAAAAAGAAATGAAACTTCATGTCGATTTTATATGA
The DNA here is from genome assembly GCA_902655005.2 of Marronus borbonicus. NCBI lineage: Eukaryota > Metazoa > Arthropoda > Insecta > Coleoptera > Scarabaeidae > Marronus > Marronus borbonicus. The sequence goes on along the minus strand of LR737384.1, from coordinate 10,364,926 downwards.
AATTTAGGTTTACAATAGCAGAATATTGGTTGAAATCATACATTTCACTGAATTTTTGCGGTAGTTCAATTCAATTCAGAATTCATATTGAACTATAGCTAATTGAAAATCATTTGAAAGGGTTATACTTTCGTACATTTTTTAAAAATCTAATTTAAGTACTTACCTCTGAATTACCTTTTCTTTGCACGACACAAGTCTCCAACACCAGTTTGCGTATGCGCTCAATTATAATTTTACTCTTGTTTGCGGGATTTCCCCTAATTTCTGCAGTAATTTGTGAATTTGGATGCAATTTTCAAATTTTCTTAAAACATTTTTAAATTTTACTTGAACAATTTCCGTATATTCAAAAAGTAACTTGTATAATTTAAGTAAATTTTTGGAATTATAAATTTCAGTAAATATTCCTACACTCTGTTACTTTTTCTACTAATCAGCAAGAAAAAAATTACTTTTGGCAAGGCAAATTTTTTTAAGAAAACATGTATCCTATATATGTATGTAAGGTCGTAGATCACACACATCAGAAAGAAGAACGGCGATATAGTGCAAACTGGCGATGAATTGGATACTATCTTGCCATCTAGTTTTAGATGATCGAACTTCTAAAAGAATTGTATTCTAGTTTACGGAACGTATGCAATAGATGGACCTCAGATACGAAATGTATGGAATTAAATAGGGAACAAATCAATTTTTTTTTTTTTTTTATTACTTTTAAACGGAGGTCTAATCGTATACGAAATCAAAACGCTAAATACTTCTCATTTTGTTTAAAATTGGCTACGGTTACTACAAACTAAAAAAAAAGTTTGAAAATCTTTATTTAATATGAATACTTTTTCTAATTTTCCTAATACCAATAAACTCTGTTATAATTATTAATTTATAAATAAAAATAAAACCTCTGATGGAATTTACTCTTTAATCAATTTTTTCGATTGAATATTCCAAACGTAGTGATCTTCCTTTAAAACTTGAGCTAAAATTTTATATCATTTCTATTTCATAATTTTGATTACTTTTAATGTGTATTAAATATTTTAATTTTTCAATATAAGCAGTAATGTTAATTATTACCGACGTTACGATGTAGCTTAAATTGGCAAAGTAGTGGCAATATTTTTAATCCAACTTGAATACGAGTAGCAAAGGAAAAGCTACATGTCGCATTCATGGGAAATTTAAAATTTTTGTATTTCTTTAAATCGACCATTTAGTACATTAAGATGATTTAATTTGTGGTATAAAGATTTTAATAATGGCGACCCTTTAAGTTTCTTTGCACACACACTTACGCATACAAAATTATCGATTTTTACACTGGAAGCTAAATAAATACTGTAGCTTTCGAAATTAGCAAAAGGATACTCAGTAAATATTCTATTGCGCATTGGGTTGTTAATATTTATTTTTTATATCCATGTGCCTGTTTCTAAAAGTAGTTAAAATATAACTTCCAAATTTTTATGGAACTATCACGAGTGCCTATTGTTAATTAAAGGAAAAACGGATACGGATTTTATTTCAAATGGATTCACACAGAAATTCACTTTATATTGAAAATGACGATAGATGGATAATCCATAGCTCAATAAATAAGCATTGAGATTTTTACTAACAGTATACTTAGATAACTCTAGTACTAAGCTAATATTAAAAGTCTTTATGAAGTACTCCAAAAATTTATTTCAAACGTATTGAATCGTTACATTATTCTTGTAAGAAATTACTTAGGACAATATAATTTTCTAATCAACCCCTGTGATTAGAACATTATGTAAATACTAAGGCAACTGGGATGCAATAACCACGTTAGGGTGAGTCCTAAGATACTAACGCATCGAAGGAAACGTGTCCAAAGAAGAACCGAACATGCCTTTTATCGGTCCCAACATCTTCTGTGGTCTCTAAGCAAACTACATAAAACCAGCAATTAAAACATGGGGGAATGATTAGAAGGCTTGGCACTGGGAAAAGTATTCCAAGACAAAACAGGCGGAAACAGCCACATCAGGCTCTCCAACTGCAAAAATAATCCTACCGTTCATCAAAGGGGACCTTAGATTATTAGCAGGATTTTTGACAATTCATGCAGTCGTAAAGTATTACTTATTTAAACTAGAAAAAGCCGAAGATCAAATTTGTCGTCCATGCCAAGAAGTTCTGAAGACGATAGAACACGTTCTATGTAAATATGTTGCTGTCAGTCGCACATGACACTACCATTTCAGTCGGCCATTTCTCACACCTACTAACTTGAAAGAAAAGGATCCTAGAATAATAGGTACTAAGGTTTACTAAAAGCTTCCAACTATTCTAACGCACACAATTGATTAAAGCCATATATGTCATGACACGACTATAACAATAATAATCCATGAAAATTTTTGTTGTTTTTTCAGTAAAGGCAATTTGACGAGGAAAGGAAAAATAGGTAGGTCTGTCCAATATTTCAAATATGGTTAGAAGTAGCAGCATTGCCGTTTAATCAAGCATACCTTAAAATTAAAATAAGAATTCAAAAATGTGATCATATATAGGGTGTTTCGCCTAGAATAACAAAAGTGAAAATATCTTAGTTCAATAGCATCAGCATACTGTCAAATGTTTAGAAATTTCCAATATACAATGCTCTTGGCATATGGAAATCAATGCAGTTCCTCAAGAGATACCTTGTATACTTTTTGTCGTTTTATTTTGGTAGTTTAGGTGACTGTTTGCGAAAAATAAATAACGTCCATGTTAAGGACTTAACATTTTATTTTTTGTTTTATTTTATTTTATAAATGTAACAATTTTTATTTATTTGAAAATAATATTTTGTTTGTGTCTATTTTATGATAAATTGAATGTTTCTTTTGTTTTGCGTTGAATAAATTTATATATTCCATATTTAGCATCATTTAAACTTTAACGTGTGCGCCTTCAATGTGAAAATACGTATAATTTCTTATAAAGTTCGCAAATATTTAAAATTCGTCAATGTTCTAATTAAAAATATCTTTAATAGTAATTTATTATATCTGTTTGATGAAGCTCCTGCTAATTCATGTATTAGATCGAGCGCTAGGTAGGAATGTCTGCCAGTTACCGCCAGTAACGTACAAGTTATCGAAACTTCGTCGGAAGTTGAACGTACAAACTACCATGACTGCCTGCCTTCTCTCTTTCGCTTGTGAGCCACGCAGCGCTCAGACCCGCACTATCGTTGGTTTCTGACTTTTCCGCTTATACATGGGAACAGCAGCTCGGAGCAAGATACTAGAGGTGATGTATCAAATAAGTACACGAAATAGCGCGAGTGTTTGGGTAGCCGTGAGTTGTATAGCATCTTTTTGCGGTAGTGATCGGCTATTTGCTGCTGTCGCCCAACCAAACGCTCATGCTCCGGTAGTGTTTTGTGGTGGCCCTAGCGTTAGACATTGAATGTCCCGATACATTTGAATGCGTACACAAAGAAGGAACCGAATTATGAAATCCATATAGTATGCTATTTATGTATTTGAATTTATATATTTAGATATATAAGGGAATTATTTAATAAATATATGTTGTATATCTACGTACTGTGTTTAATTTGAGATCAACTGATTAAGCGAGTAAACACATAAGAATACATATAAGCAATTGGTCCTTTCGCCTCACAAGGAAGATACACCGAAGCAGACGACTAGCGGCATTGTTCTTCAAACTAGGAGAACGTAACAGTCCATGATTAGGAAACATTCACGTATGCTTTTCCTGTCATTTTAATAATAAAATATAATTTTTATAATTTTAATAATAAAATTTACGTTTCCAAAAGTTCGATTCAGAAATACGTAAATTATCGCTGGCTACAGCTCTAGGCAGGTATCTAGGAAATAAATCTTCTATGTTTATTTATTTAATGCTTCTTTATATACTTTTTCCTTTCAATTAAACATTTCACATTTATATTCGATAAATTATTTTAATAGATTAATTACGTAATACCCACAACGACAACATAGTATTTACAAGTCACATTCAAAAACTAACATATCTACACATAATTCGTTAAAGCAATATATAAATCCGATTAGGAATTTTATCGAAGTATTTATTATTAAGGCCTTACAATAAAGGTTTTTTACAATCGTTGTTCAAAATATTCAATAAATGACTAGGCGAGAACGTATTTCTAAATATTTATAAATATGTAATTTTATTTATTATTTTTAATTATATTTATTATATTCCTTTATATCTTAAGTATGTACACTACGATAAATACTTGACTCTTCGTGGAATTTAAAAAGATTTATCCGACATATATATATATACAAAGCTGACACCTTGAACAATGATTCTGTTACATCATGGTGAGTTTGTGAGTGCCGTATGTACATGGATGCATGAGAGTGTGTATGTACAATATAAATTGTGATTAGAAAGTGATCGTTTGTTGAATTGTCTGTCTATCGATGTTATATCATTACTACGGGTGGGGGAAATCTAATTTTTATACATGTCGCACAGAACTTTCTCCATAGGCGTGTTGCCTATTGTCTTCTGAAAAAATACGGTTTCAATCCGCGATGCTGGTACAATGCGAAGCAGGGGAAGCATAAGTAAGAGACGTCCAAATCGAGCTACTTGACCAGGAAGCTGAGCCCTACAGTGTTGCCATAGCATCACTTGCGCTTGGTCCTGTAAGTTTTCTATTTGGCTAGGATCTTTCAAACCACGCGTTTCTGAAAAAGAAAATTAGAAAATTGTTTGTTTTAAATAAATTTGAAAAAAAAAATATTAACGTTGTTACATTCACCACCAGATAGCAATAGAAATTAGAAGGGAAAAACGATAAAAACCTACGAGAGCAATGTGGGATGCTTCCAGCCTAACACAGAAACAGGTATTTTTTTTCAAATTCAGTTTTATTTCTTAATATAAGTAGTGTCCTTGTAAATCCACATTTAATATGTTATATGTTAGATTAATAAACCACTTCTACATGTTAATTTCCACATGAAAATAAGAATTAACTTGATAAGATCTTCACACTTCACTAATATTGAGACATTATATTGGAATTCTTTCAAAGATATGGATTTTACACTACATTAAAAGAAATTTGGCAATTAAGTACATTACTTTTATTTACCTATTTTATTAAAGTACCTATTCCAACTGCAATAAGAAATTTAGAGACCCACCCTCGAAAGATTAAAATTCAGGCCTAGAAATGTGAGGCTAATCTTATGCCGACTATTCTGCTTAAGGCATAACATACTTCCATTTAACTTATTTTGATTATTTCATTGAATTTACTTTAGCATTCTTTGACCTATTCTATTTACATAAAGATTTCCATACTTCTACATAATAGGAGGTACATATATGTAATTTTCCCCATATCGTATTCCTTTGTTCTCAGGTTGGTATGTTTTAATTTTAGAATTTGACAGAAATATTGGAACAGGTTTTGCAATGTTCCTTGATTTATATATGCGCTAAATAGACTGTGTAGCCGGGCTAAGGTAGCTTTAATCGGGGTACCGAGACAACCGCACTACGCCAAAATAGACGCGTTTACGATGGAGACAAAAGAAATCTTTGATGGAAAGACATTTCAGGTAAGAGTCAAGCAATGCGATAAAATTGGATATAGGTCTAAATTTATAGCTGACCTAGTAGGCAAAAATATATTAGTCACTTATGTTTGATAGAGGAAACAAGATACAAGTTCTGTCAGGTAGAAGAAGAAAATGCTCCCCATACTCTGTACGATTGCACAAGACCAGCAGGAATATGGGTCTCAGAAATAGGCTCAGAAAAGGCCAGGACTAACGCAGAGGTATTGCGAAGGCATGGTAAGTCTGGTCAAAAGCCCAAAGCTAAAGTAAACGATTTAGTAACTGCAGAACTACAGTAGGTAGATAGATGAAAGCTTTATTCACGATCAGAGGTGTCGAATAGGATACAATACATATTAAAATATTGAAATAAAGCAAGACATAAAAACATCTACCAAAAGTACTGCACTAATCTCAATTGTGCACCTCAACATCCAAGCGCAGAATTCTTCAATGCTGTAAAAACATTTTCGCGAAAGCATCTGTTTAAACAGATGCTTTCGAGCTTTCCGAGCTTAACTCGGATCTAAACTCACCCATTGTGACAATAATTCCAGATTGTTAGGCAAATAACTGTATATCTCGCTACTGAGATGTAGATATGACCGACGATACGCTGTGGAGTTAAACCTGATCTCACAAAATTGGAATTTTTTGTGTTATAGGAATAAACTTCGATGTTTGTTAAAAAAATAAAAAAAAAAGTTTCTAGGTCTAATAAGGTCGCAGTTGGGTAGGTCAAGCGACTATCTCTTAAAACATCTCTAAAAGGGCTATAATTGAAGATAATTGAGAATAATTGAAGTGTTGATAACGGGTCATTGCATTGTAATGGGAAGTCAAATAAATTTATTTCATTTCTAAAAGGAGTACTTTGTACAAGGTGTTTGTAAACTTATAAAATGAAATATATACACTAGATAAATAAGGATAGCTGTCAATTAACCAAAGCAAAATCTAAAATAAATTTACAACATATACTTATGGTAAGAGCTGATAACTACATAGTTATCTAGCAGCCTGCGTATTTCACGCAGGCTAAAATGTATAGGCCGGTTAACTATAGTTTTATGTAGATAGGAAATAATTTATGCACTTTTTAACAAGTTTTCATTATTACAACTTTATTCCCAATTCTAAACCTTTCAGCTATTTTACGTGTAATGCAATTACATCTCCTCTATCTTAGTTTACGTATTTAAGTTTGTGAAGATAAGTTTATAAAACAGATTGCAGTCTTTCTTGCAAATTGCTAGAACATTGCGGTGTAAATTACCTGCGCGGAAGAGAACAATGGCCTTGAGGCAAGCGAACTCCGCCGGGTCGACGTGAACAGCTTTGAAACGCATTAACGTGTCCGCCAATATTCTCACCTCTGTGGTGGAATGTCCATTTTTGGCATGTTCATTGGGATTAAACAGCGGACTTGCAGCGACATCCAGAGGCATACACCACTGAATAGCATTTAGTAGAAATAAATCGCTCCATGCTTCTTCCAGTAAAATTACCTAAAAATGTTAAATAAATTTTAAAAACGTTTTTAATTCATTGATAGCCAACGATTTGATATAAAATGCTCAAAAAATGCCTTTTCGTTTTTAATTTTTGTTTATTAGAATATGTGAAGCTATGATGTTTTTCTTATTCCATCTTTTTTTTTTTTGACAACATTATTTTCCTTTGTTTTTGTCTTTGTCGGTCGTGGTTAACGAAATAAGTCAACATTGGTAATACTTCCGTTTGCAACATACCGAGCGACGTTTAGATAAAGAATGCTTCTGTTCGAAATTGTCAAAATTTAAATAGCGCTATTTTTCGGAAATTTTTATTGTCAACTTTAGTTATCTGAACAATCTGAAGGCTAGAGAACATATTTTTTATTTAATTCAGTCAAAATTTGAATTTTTCAGTTTTTTTTATATTTTCAAAATTCCACCTACCAAAACTTAATTTTGAATAATTTTCAATATATGAATTCTTTAAAGAATTAAATTTTAAATTTTAAACGTTTACTTTCATTAACGAAAAGTAATATTTTTGAATAATATTTTCTTTTTGATGCAAGCTTTTCAAGAGAAGTTTTGCTTTTCTATATCCACTTTACATGTTCAAATCAATTAACCTGATAGAATAATTAGACGCCCATGAATTGTTTAAATTACATTAATTATTTTCAACTTTGATAGATGTCAAACCGACTCTCCAGTAGTTTTTGGAGGGCTACTTCCCAGATGTGTAAATACCAGAGCGTTCATACGCTGCGCCATTTCGGAACCAGTAGTCCAAGAACTACTCCAGAGCTGGCTTGGCATCTGTACTTGATTTTTGTCGTTGATTTCTAGACGGCGGACGCGGATTTCTTGGCACTAGATAGCGCTAGAAGATATACTAATTGTTGCTTCGAAAGGTAGTGATATAGGCAGAGAAACGAATAACGGTGTGAGGTCAAAAAAGCATTCGCAGCACAGCTGATGACACCGAATAGGTAGAAACATGCCCATTAGCTAGTACTCTTTCTCCCCTCGCATTACTTCTACCGTGAATGATTTCATTAATACCATTATTTTGTTTAAAGAAGACAAAATTGAAATTGTTTTCGTTGGCAATAATTTTTAATGTCAAAATAATAAAAAGTACTGATCAATTGCAATTATTCTCAAAAAAATGTCAAATTTTTTCAAGCATATCTTATCGTCAGGACTTGATTTTTCAAAAAATTATATTTTTTTTTCTATTTCATGCCAAACAGGGAATATATAGCTACCATATATTTTTTAGCTTTGTAGCTTTTCGCAAGTATGAGTAAATAATAACATTTCACAACCGTTATAAACACTACGGCAAGTGCGATTGATGAGGTGATGACTGATTCAAGCTTTGACCGTTTCTATTCTTTAGCAAAGGTTTATAGCATAAACTTATAGCAAACTAGAAAACAATTCATAAAAGTAATTGCTATTATTACTGGCACGGTTAGTAATAAACTATTTAAATTAAGCAATACGGGTCTATTTAATTACCTAGTCCAATACCTTAAAACTATCGGGATTGAACACTAGCGGCAATGTGAAAATACTCGGTGTGTAGTAGGAGTAAGAGATATAAGTATAGAAGAGTAGTAAGAGATTAAAGAATGAATTGATAACCTACCTGGTCTCTGAAGGGTAAACTGGCGAAACTTGGTAAGTTTTTAGCCCACTTCACTGCCATAAATAATAACCTAGCCGAAGTTTCATACACCGTTTCATGAGATGATGGGTATAATCCTCCGGGTGTAATTCCACCTGCTGGATGAGGTTCTGGTCTGAGTGGTCCGCTACTCGAAGAGACCCCGCAGCCTGAGGATGGTGTGTCTTCTTCTTCGTTTGTAACGTCAATACTCTCCTCTGGAAGAAAAGGAAAATCAGAAGGTAACATCAAAGTAAGAAGAGAGTAACAGAACTGATCTATAGTTTTTTTATGAAGGTTTCAATTTTGTTTAGGTTATTAAAAAAGTTAATTTAACTATATGCAAATTTATCTGAGCTATAATGGAACAAAAGGAATAAGTAAATACGTTATTTGCATTGAAAACATTTTTTTTTAATGAGCGACATCGCATATCAATTGTATATGTTATTGTCGACATTTTAGTGTATCTTTAGTTTATAGAAAGAATTTTCCAACAAGAACAATATGATTTTGGAATGAGTTTGTTATATACTTAACAATTCACCATGGCTTAATACACACTTCAAAAACATTCGGTTATTAACCAAAACTACACTTTCTTTGGTGAATACTCTACGTGCACGTTTTAGAAGTTGAAAGGGATTTTCCTTCTTATAATGCGGAGACTAGCAAAACATCGAATTGTAAGAAGTGTAGAGAACATTATTGCTGTAAGAGATAGTATTGCAGAGGTTCTAAATTTATCGGTTCGTCGTCGTACTCAATAATTATATTTTGCAAAAAAACAGATTTACAATTGCAAGAGAATGTGTTGGTCTAAGAACTAAAGCTACTGAACCGTAACAAGCGCTGTAGCATTACTGCTTGGCCTTTAGAGAAGCTTGATACAGATCATAATTTTTGACAAAAAGAAATTATCTCAAGTAAAGCTTATTTGTGGTTAAGTGGATATATGCTAACAAACAAAATTGTCGTTTTTGGTGTGAAAATAGTCCACAAGAGATTCACGAAAAGCCAAATTTAGATTAAGTTGATTTTGCAGACATGTAGCATCAACAAGAACTGATTAGTGAAAGCACAATTTCTTCGCGAAATTGTTCTTTCCTGTGCAACTGCACAAGAAAGAAAGAAAGAACTACAATTGTAGTTCTTATACAACTATTAGCTGGACTCCAAGAAGTTGCGTTTTAAATCCTTTAAATTATTTTTTGTCGAGTTACTTAAAATTTATGGACCATGTAAACAAAGCACAAAACTTCGATGTATTGAGACTGAACATGGAACGACATCAAGTCAATTGTAACATTAGGAGTTATTGCACAAAGTCATAGAAAATTAGGTTCGTTGTGTACAAGACGTCGGGGTGATGTATTATTCAAAACATAATGTAATAAACTGTGCATAAAAACAATATACATAATTTAGTTGTATCTGAAATATTTAACGCTAGAGAATTGTATAAAATGCATTTTCACATAATTAATACTTTGGTGCCTTGCACTGCGTAAAATTAAAAAGTTACTCACCTGTACACTGCATTATACAGACCAGAAAGTAACCTCAGTCTCTGTAGAGCAGTATAATTTAATTAAATACCGTAACCCTTCCCCCATGTAATGGTGTTTCGAATTTAGCGTTGCATTTGGTAGTAGTCCCTAGAGTGTAATTAGCAGTGAACGGATAGCAATCCCAGAATTAAAGAGAAATAAAATTCAGTTTTCACTGATTGCAATATGATATGTTGCGCCTATATTGACGTTTCGAATTTCGAATTATACATTTTTTTTATTTTTATTTTATATTTAAAATGATATCAATATTATTAATAATTCCTTACTGGTATATATTATAAAAAGCGATTTTAATTGTAATTAAACCAAATTTTTTTTTTACTTTCGGCAACTATAGAATATAAATGGAAATAATGCATTTTATACGATCGCAAAAATCGTCTAGATTTTGTTTTGAACAAATTTGTTTATTACAGATTCTTTAAAATGAAATGGTCATCATCTTCTTCTACTTTGGGTTGCTATGGTGCTTACCCTCTCTAAATATCAAGTCAGATATTGGTTTCACTGTCGACCATTTAAATCAGTTCAATAATCTGTACGGAGCGCATCGTTAAGAAGTGAGCAAGAGACTATTAACTCTAGTGTGACTTATGAAGTAAATAACGAATTTAAAAATTTCTAAAAGGCCGCGTTGATTTTACTCGAGGGAGTAAGGTAAAGTAAAGAATTGAAAATCGCATACAGGATATGTATTTATTATGTGTAGTAACGTTAGTTGGGATGCACGAAAACGTCATAGAGAAGCGCTAGTATATACATACATAGGTTTATTCGATGCCCCAAGAGAACGATCTTACGAAAATAAATTTAAAATAACGATATGAGAGTTTCAAACTGTGTAAAAAAACTGTATATTTCATTGTAGAAGTGCCACAACGTTGGAGCTGCAGTTAATGAAGAACTGCTAAAAATAGCGCGCACAGAAAACGTACTTACCTGACGACATACTCCCAAACTCTTTGACAAAACCTTTTGAGGAATTTAGGAATGTTGTTTGTCGCCTTAATAGTGTAGGGAAACACGTAGGAATCTTTAGCTCAGACATAAGTCGCTGTTGCACGTTTACCGACATTTAAATTAATGTTATTCTACTTACAGCAACCGCTACTAGTTTATTAATTATCTTGCAGAAGCAAACGATCATATCTTAGCAAAAGATATATTCAATATAAGCAAGTACGTCCCTGTTTTTAATCCTAAAGATGAAAAATCATTAATATAAAAGTTATCTAACAAGGACCAAATACGATCTGTAGACAACACCGGACGATAGACTATAAAGCCTTAAATGACAGCTATTGTAGTAAACAAGGGCGGATCGGCTACTCAAATAAGATGATAAAACTCGAAGAAGATCGTCAGAAAATCGAAATACGTGCAGTTTAGATAATTGTATATTTACTGAGGTCTGTATAAATCCATTTGGCTACGAGAATTCATATCCCTTCTAATGAATGAGCAATTTCGATCAAGTGTGGTAGTGGTAGACTAACCCCGAAAAAAGCCATAGTGATGAACAGAGAGCAAAGATTTATATTTGCTAATGATTTTTAAAAGAGTTTTCACTCCCGTTTTAATTACTGATGTAATTTTACGGATCCTCTCCTTCGGAAGAAATGAGGAAGGAGAGGAAGAATGAGGAAGAAAGGAGTTGTTTATATAATATTTATACTTACCATCGTTATCACTATTAGAATCCTGTTTTGGTGTTGGTTCCCTGTTAAGCATAGGTGGTGGTGGTACGGAATGTAACAATCCCGGGCCGTATCTAGCCGGTGAGAGAGCCATCGTCAAAGAAACGGGAGGACTGCAATCAAAGGACCTGCATATAATAACAATAAGTCAAACAATCTTGTTTTCGCTCCTTCGCCTATTGATTTAATCGTTCACACTTGGGAGTGACTCTTCTATCATTTACTGTCCAATAAACCGTATCATTCGATAATATGTGTTCTCATCTATGATAATAATCGTCGATGCTAAAGCGTCGATCAAAAACCCGCGCACCGTTTATGCTTTTGTAGCTTTAACGTATGATAGAAGGTGAATGTCGTAACATCAGTCGCTTCTTTGAACTAATTTAACCTTCGAGATGTTACCACAGTTGATTAGAGGAGATCGATAAAGCGATTCGTCTACGTTGTATATGCTATGTGTGCCAGCAGATACCACGCATTAACTTAAAAACTAAAGGGTTGTGGATGCAAAAAACTGATCTCGGTGTAGCTAAAATCAATGTCAATCCTTTAGCGATAAAATGAAGAATCACCGTCATTCAAACATTTGCTTAACACTACCGAGATTTGGTTTTGTGCAAAATAATATTCAAATTCTTGACTTCCTTAAACATTCCATATAGTATTTTCATTCTTCGTTCCCCAAACGTGTTGGTTATTTTATATAATTTTACATTAACCCTTTGAGAAAAGAAGGTTAATTTTGGCAAGTTTAAATGGATAAATGACAAGTTCATTAACAAAACCCATATGTACGTATGTGAATTTTGAAAAATATTGATTACTTCGCATAATAATTGATGTTTGCCGTTGATTTAAATAACTTGGTTTGGCTGGAGACCAATGGCTTTTAGCGTTTAACAAATACAAATAGTGGTAAGTAACGAAATAAAAAAGACCCATCCATCTTCCAACAAGAACGTTATCGACAGAAAATATAAAATATTTGAACGCAAAACAAATACAGAAGAAGTTAAAAGAAGAAAAAGCAATATAAAGTTCGGTAATGTAACAAGAAATGGTGTGTGCAGACAAACTAAAGTCTTTTCTTCGTTAAAGGAAAGTGCATTTACGTCATATACGTGCGGCATTTCTGTGGCTAAGCGACAGGTACAAGTGGCCATGTTGCTTCAATTTTATATGGTATTGGAGTTAATGCTAGTGCTTGTTGGTTAAATTCGTTTTTGAAGAGTCATATTTTGTGCTCTTCTCCAACAAAATGCATTATACAGGGTAACACACGGGGTTCAGATATTTTTGGACCGGGCGGTGATCGGTAGGTGCAGGAGTGGACAGTGTTATCGAAGCTATCATTCTCTTCCTCATTCGATGCAGTTTAAGTTACAATAGATACCCTGAAAGTGCTTATGACGTTAATATCCCATTTTAGCGATCTTGGGCCTACCGGTCACCTGACCTGTCGCTTTGTAACTTTTATCTGTGGGGATCGAGTATACATCGATAGGTCCTGCATACTCGATTATTTCGAAGACCGTTGTTCATCAAAAGATTTCAGAAATCTGAAGAGATCTTAACAAGAGGATTAGGCTGGAAAACTGTATCCAAGAGGATGGGCGTCATCTTAGGCACATAATTATTCAGACGCAATAATTTTGTAAAATAACATAAAGCTCAAACAATACCACTCAATATATTAGTGGTATGGTTTCAGCTTTCGCTTGTTTACAAATACAAGCATTTTCTTTAACTGCCGGAGTAGTGCACATTTGAAAACCATCCGAATCCCGTGTGGCACTCTTATTACTAATAATTTCGTTATTGTTAACTGATATAATTGCAACAGCATTCTTGATCTTGACGAAGTTTCCTCAAAATGTTAATCTGTATTTAAAAGCGACAAAACAGCGTTTTCATTAGACACAGAAATCTATAAAGCTTGATTCTCACTGTACTCTCCATTACCCTTCCTTAAGCATTACATATACATACGTTCAGTTATATTCTTATTTGTGATATTAGAGATATGTAAACGGAAGTGGAGGTGTGGATACATCTAGCTCCATGTTTTCCAACAGCACACTTCCAATTCATATATAAAGTTACGACTTTTTGAGTTATTTAAAATAAATTTGAACAACGTAACAGAGAAATTAAACATGTAATTCACCATCGTACCAGGTATATATTAAATGGCTTAGAATAGAAAACACCCAGACAAACTGATTCCAATTTCTATAATGTTATAAGTAAGACTATAAGCACATCCTATCTTATTGTTGCCTTCTGTATCACTCGATCGTGGCACTATAAGTGCATGGTTTGGAGTGCACGTAGTAATAGGTTAGCTTTAGTATTCGTTTGAAAAAACATTGAGTAATGTTAGTAGATATGTTATAATAATTCACTCACAGTATTTTACTTGATTATTTTATTTCACTTTACAACAGAATTTATAATAGGAATACTACACCATTCTAGAGTATTTGGAGGATTGTACTTATGCTTAAATTTATTTTGGCAGGAATTTCTTTGAAAGCGCTTCAAAACACTTTTCTTTGAACTAACGTCTCATTGTAGAGTGGAATTACTTTCTTATGTAAGGAAGGTATAAAAGGAAGCTTAAACCAAAATTAAATGGAATTGAACACAAGCAAGTTAATGTATGAGAAATTCAAGCTAAATAGACTTTTTTGTCTAATGTAATAATTTTAATGCTGCAGAGTACGAATAATGTTATAAGATATATGTAATTAGTTTCTACTGTGACATCGCTCGTGCAACGTAAAAGAACATCTATATACTAAAATCAACGCGATTCTCAGTACAGCAATGTCTTCGTTATAAACCAATGCTTATGCATCCATTACGTTAAATCCTATGGCCTATCTCTCATATTGGCATAGAGAAAATATGATAACAAACTACTTCTTTAAGTCATAATTGTGGCTTTGAAATGTAAAAAAATGATTTACCCAAAAACACCGACTGCGACAGCCGCTTCCCTCAAGGCTCTCTCCTGCTCAGCACTCATATCTCTAAGAGCTTCCGGTCTTATCGTAGCAGTATTTCGTGGTTGCCTTTCATTCTGGACAGCTGAAAAAGACAAATATCAGTAAGGAAATATCTTTTCTCTCATACAGAAATTAAATTATTTCTAAAAGCGGCGAAATGTTTTAAAGAAATCTGTATAGTTAGTGTTAGCTGCGGCTCTATACGTTTCGAATGTGTAGTTAGTTATGGTAAGGCAAAAATATTCGCATAGAATTACCATTTTTGCAAATATTTTCAAATATTTTTTAGCTGTGTTTAGGTTAGTTCTATTAGATGTGTGCTAATTATGGCTGATTATGAATCTCCCATAACTCCAAACGCCATGTAATTTCAACCTCTGCATTATTGTGGTAAAGTCATCATTTTCTTTATATCACCATACGGTTTCTGAAAATTAGTTTAGCCCTTTCACTGTCCAAGAGATAAAACAACCGAGAAAAAACGTAAAATGATACGCATAAAATATAAAATATTTGTGAAATTTAGTTCTTTTTAATTTATTTACTTTTCAACAAAATGATCGTTTCTTCGTATCAATCAATATATTTGTAAGAAGAGAAAGTTTTCTTCGGCAGCTGAACTTCTACTTGGTAGTATCAATTTGGTTGTTGATGAGCGTTTAGGAGGATCCAGAACTGGAACCACTACCCTTAAGATCGGAAAAATGCACCAACTGGTGATAGCCGACCGTCAAATTAAGATTATGGAGATAGCAGAGGCTGCGAGCATCTCGAAAAGACGTGTTTGTCGTATATTGACTGAAGATTTGACCACGAATAGATTAACCGTTTGGTGCCGCGCTGTGACGCATTTGAATGAACACATTTGAATGAATGTTTCCAAAGCCCCATTGAAGCAGTTTAATTGAATTAAGTCGGAGTTTTGGTGGCGATTAGTAACTGCAGCTTGTACTACCTACACCAGCACACTCCCGAAGCCAACATACAGTTGCAATGGTGGACTCTAAAGAGTGAATTGAGTTTGAAAAAGGCGGAGACTGTTCCATCGGTCTGGAAAGAAATGGGGCTGTTTTTTGGGATAGTTATGGAGTTATGTTAAAGGAAGAACAATAACGGGAGCACACTACGAATCATTACTTGACAAGCTGAAGGCAGAAATTGTTCAACCAAGAGAAAGCGTCCTCTCACCACTATAGTACAACTTCATGAATTTGGCTTCGAACTGATAAAACAAGCCATCTGTTCACCAGATCTACGCCCCAATAGACTCAATGTTTTGCTCCGAGAACAGAAATTTTCATTGAATAAGGAAGCCATCGCATCCGTAAATCCATACTTTGCAGAGCAAAATGCCTACTATATTGACGGATTGAGCAAAAAAAGCATCGCCGGGAAAAGTGTGTAGACTTATTTAGAAGATTATTTTGAGAAATAAATCTGAATTTGACAAAACAAAAATTCCCAACCGGTTAGAAAGCTCAATCGTTCATACGTCATTTGAGGTAAGAAAGTTTCATTTTATCATTTAGGTAAGACATGATGTGATTTTTATAATAAAACTGTACCCGTTAGATGTGTAGATATGACATCATTACAGTGTTAATGAATTTAAGGGCGTAATTAAATAAATGGGACTTATTGGGAAAAAATTGTATTCAAACTTCGTTAAAAGACTGCTCTTACAAACCTCGCCTTCGGCTCAGATTATTGTATTTGTCCACGGTCTGCAAGAGAACACTTCCTTACCTTAGTTTTAAATATATACTATTGTTTCTGTATTATGCTGACTTTTTAAACTACCCTCATATAGCTACCAAATTCATATCTTTATAAAAGGAATTCTTGGTAGTAGCGGCTTAGTTACTTAAATAAAACTTAAACATCTTTTCTTTCTTACGTTTCGGCAATAAATTTATCGTCTTCTTCAGAACATATAATTGGTTACATAATAATAAAAAACAGAATTAGTATAATATGTGGTGTGATAAGCACACGCTAAAGTTTTATATTCACACAGATGATAGTGTTTAATCTTATCAAAGTAATGTAAGTATTTGAAAATGTAATTTGCAACTATAAATAGACCTTTACAAGATTGATTATAAGACGTATATCTCTAAAACCGTGATTTAGTTCCCCGCTGTTAGCTGCTTTCCCAAAACAAAATCACGGATTTTAAGGCCCGACAGCAGATAAGAGAGTAAAGCACAAGCAGTACCCACATCACCGCTGGCCATGCATACGAAGAATTCGCACGCGAAAACGGAAAAAAATGTTTTATAAATGAAGTCTATGTAGTTTTTTCGCTTAAGACGGTTCAACAATAATAACCTAGTTTCACCAAGAAAGTGTTAATACTTATCAAATTTAGTGTTAAAGTGAACTTTCTTCTGATTAGGTTATTATATTAAAAAGAACAGGAAGTGTATTTACTTCAACTTTCTTTTAATGTTATTAACCTTTGCCACCGCCGCTTTCAAGCATTCATCTGGAGAAAAACGCCGTCCTTTCAAGGATTTTTTCTTAATTTAAGGAAGAGATAATGGTCACTCGGTGCCAAGCCTAGACTGTCTCATCTCTATAAGACCGCAGTACTTTTTGGACTTGGTGAGCTTTGCGGATTCTGGCACTGTAATTAAGCAATATAATATTTCTCTCACAATTTTGAGGTTTCTTTCGTTCAATGGCAGTTTTTAATTCATTAATTGTTCCTTTATAGCCCTGCTACTGTAGTGCCCTTCTCCATATCTTCAACATCCTTTCTGCATCCCAGAATACGGCACCCATTAGTTTTCCTGAGAAAGACTGCGTTCTTATCTTTTCAGTGGCTGAAATCTATTATGCACCAATTGCATGGGTTCTTTTTTGTCGGTGAGTTTCAGTGCTATCATACGTTATAATTTGATGAAAAAAAAAATGATCGGACAGTGCCGCCAAGTTTCAGCAGCTATTCCTGAAACCCGTAATCTCTTATTTTCCAAAACTATTGTGACTGTCGCATAAATTATTAATTATTTTTAACTATGGGTGACACATAATGGGAACATTTAACGAAAGTTTTAGCAACTTTCTGAAAAACAAAATGATACACTTTAGAAAAACTTTAATTAACTCATTTACACGCTAGTTAACTAGGTTATTCTTAGACATAGCCTAAATAACGCTCAATGATTCCAGTTGCTCAATTTGATGCAATTTTGCTCGAACGCCTCGCATAAAGCGTTGGCAAAATTCAACGTCAATTTCCTTGAATTCAGTACGAATTCCGTTCCTCAAATGGATCAGTTGAATCTCTTGGCTTGGCGGATTATGCGCGTGTGGCATAAAAAGTATATTGTATTGTTTTTGTGGCATAATGACTTGAAGCTCACCAGAATATAATTTTATAATTTTGATGATCCGTTTTCAGAATACTATTTCTGGTAATTTCGTTTTTGTATTTTATTTCGTTGAGTATCTCAGCAATATTTCTTGTGTAAAAACCAGCGTATCCGCATTGGAGATTAAAAAATATTTTTCATCATCCACAATAATGATTTTGTTTCTAGCAAAACGAATATCTCTGAAAAATTGGTAGCATTAAGGCATTCGGTGATATTGGCTGTATTTGCTTTTTCCTATATTTATGTGAGAAATGTGAAAACGACCGGCAAGTTTACGAGTAAACCCTCCAACACGGACTTCAGCTAAACCAAGAGCTTTTCCTTGGCCATGGCTGATGCTAACTGTCTTGGGCGACTTCCTTTCGATAGGTTTTGACAAGGTATACCTTCCTAGCATTCCCGAATTGTTCGATATGCCGTAGTTCGGGAAATATTTTCATCCTCCAACAAGCGTAAAATTAACCAACTGAGTATTAAATATTCTTTTAATTTTATTTTATAAGATGTATTTTAATACCAGAAACGGATGCCACAACTGGAAACTGTTGAAATTAACTCCAGATTGTTATATGTGCAAAGCCAGAATTCAAATTTCTAGTTTTAAGAAAAATCACATTGGTTTCATTGTGATTAATACATAATCGTTAATTTATTACCAGTCACAACCACATGGTATGGTACTTAATTTCCTTTTGCTGCTTATAATTAAAATATTCCTAAGCTAGTATCTTGCCGCCTGTTAAATGTAAATGAGATTCAAATATCTACACGTATTCAAATCAATATATTACAGAACGTACTATTTGCTTTACGATAATCCATGCAAAAAAGATAAATCATGAGACGACCGACTACGGTTATTACATAAGTAAACGAAGCCAATAAGGGAACAGAGGATCGGCTGCGGGCTAACACACGACGCTTAACGACGTCGGTGACGCCCAACGCCCTGCATATTTGCATGCCGTCCTTTGTCACTGTCACCGTTACCAATTATGTCAAAGTTATTTCTCTTTTAGCGGCGGTCACGTCTCCCATGTCTCCTACTCCTTTAGGATTGCGTGTAGGTCCAACGGGCGCGCGGAAGACAAAGATGCAAAGCGGAGCGGTATATCTAAATTAATGCGAAAATGCGACCAGAAGAGGAACTTGCCGTTAACCGTTTTATTTTGCGTCTTTGTGGCAACCATACCGTGTGGAAATTATTTTTAAGGGTTTTACACAAAGGACTCTTTAAATTTGAATGAGTAATAACCAAAAGGAAGTTTCGAAAGTTGTTTGTTGCGATTCCCTTTGAGCTTCAAGTTGGGTAGTCTCTTTTGATGTAAAATTTCCGCTTGCAAAGACGAGCTTGCGCATGATGTGCTTCGTCACAGACTAATTGAGTTAAACGTATCTTAATTTTTGAGTAACCTAACCAGACCTGGCTTTCAAAATGAAGGCTGATAAAATTTAATGTATTTAATCTATTTCAATTTAATTTAGTTCAAAATATGTAACACAATCCAACAAATGGAAACAAATGTCTCTGGTATATATGAGGTATTTCAACGTTATTTGCAGCCGTATTGTCTGCGCATGTGCAGAGCTGTAGAAGTTCATAATGTTTAAGAAAATTGAGTCGCCCGCCGACTGCGAGATACAATCTGTAATTTGACTCTTGGGCGCAAGAATCTTGACAGCAGCGGAAATTTCGCAGAAAACTCCATGCTATATAAAACAAGCGGCATGACCTACTGTCTTCCAGTGTGATCTTGCTCCATGGTAACGCAAGGCCACATGGTTCTACACAAATACAAGGTCTAATCAGGTCTTTCGGATGGGAACAACTGGATCATTGACCTTACAGTCCAGATCTTGCACCCAGTGATTTTTACTTGTTTAGGTACTTAAAGGAGTTCCTTGGTGGCCAGCGGTTCGACGATGATGAAGAAGTGAAAACTGCAGTCATGAACTAAGCTTCTTCATAGGCGACAGATTTCATTAACATCACAAAAATGGAAATTATGTAGAAAAGTTGATAAAAGCATATAGAATATGGAAATAAATATATTTTAATGATATTTACAATATTTTTCTTTTTATTCAAAAACGGACCTTACTTAAAAAAATATCCTTCGTCCATACGTACAACGTTGCTTAGTTGTCTGAGAAGCTCGCGTATTTCCTACACCGTTAGAGATATTTGAAGAATCTCTATATGCAAAGGGCAAGTCAAGGGCTCATGCCAAATCGATAAATTCTCAAAATTTCGCAGTATACAAAAGTCGGCATCTACTGTTGAACTAAATCATTTTCAATTATCTAAGATATCCGGTTTTATGAGAAGTAGCTGTCAACATTGTTATTTTAAATGTCATACTGTATATATTATTACATATTTTGAATTCCGAGTTCAATGTTAAGGTCCGTCTAACAAAACAACTACGGTATTTCTAACCGTATTTGAAATGTTGGTATTTTTGAACATTTTTGACAGATGGACAAGTGCACCTGAATTGTTATAACTGTGAAGGTACTTAACTGGAAATTTAAAATTCTGTAGGGTAGGACTACAAAACCGAATGAATTTTTTGAAAACATTATACAGCGTATCCGAGGATTACGAATTGAATTTTCAAGTGAAGGATGAACATTATTGCTGCATACTTTTCTGCTTCTGGTCAGAATGCTTGTACAAATAAACCAAAACGAAGGCTATATTCATTGCGCATTTAACATGGATACTTTCAGGGTATTTAGAAAAATGTGTATTGCAGCACAGTTTTCTTATAAACAAACTATCCGCCAATGTACCCCTCCATTTTACTATATAACAAGATTAGAAGCAAATAAAAGAACAGGTTACTGTCAAAAAGAGTTTACAACTTATTATCACGAAAATGTAACGAAAAAAAAAAACGAAAAAAATTGTAACTCCAGCCTTCATTTTAGACTGTTGTGTTTGCTCCTCATACACTAATTTTACATACACAGACCTAGGATTGCGAAGGTGGTGCGCTTATGGAATATATTTTACCTTCAAATCTGGAAAAAACTTTTATCTGCTGTATGTACTAAATATTTTTCGAATTATACGTGTTACAAAATTTGATATATTATAAATAATTTAACTTGAAACATATTGTAAGTTGTAATTATTCCATTGGTTTAGTAAATATTATTTATCACAATGAACTTATTTTAGTTACATTTTTCTTTAACCTGTCACTCCCATCGGTAATTTAACCAATTTTAAGTTTATTTTATAAAGTACTTTTTCAATTTTAAATTAATTGGCAAAAACAATAATTTCTTCTGACCACAGTAGTTTTGTTTCAAGTATTATAACGATTGATATCCTTATCGAACGCCTGCACTGTTGATACTTCCAAGTCTGGTTCAGACCTGATCTTATTTCTTAGATCATGGTTGCTTTTCAAGCAAACTGTTAAAATTTTTGTTGGCCAGAGTTATGTTTGCTCAATTGTTGAGAATTATGGGAAGGGAATGATGTAACTTGCTAACGGTTAATCAAATTATATTGTTTCGTGCAAAATTAGTTTACAAGCTGTTGTTTTTGTTTTGTAGTATTGTGTAACTACTTTTGAATGTATTCATTATTACAATTTGTCGTTTTAATATCCAATATTTTATATCTCACATATGCAAACATTTTTTATTACAAAATAAATTATAACCCATCATTATCGATGTAATTGTCACTATTCCAACGAAATGTGGAAAAATTATTCCTCAAAGTTACTATAAGTATAATTAAGAAAAAACTAAGTTGGTATTCTTGACAATATCCACTCTATTAAGAATAAATGATTAAACTTAGCATTTGGACAACATAGTTGTCTTCATCAGAAACATTTGTTGATGGAGATCACAACTCTGTGCTGTGGTCACAAACAGAGAAAGAAAGAAATAATTTATTATTTGTTTTATAAGATATTTAAAAATGTTCAAAATTGACGGTGCATATCTGGTACAAATTACGATTTGCTGCTGGAAAGACATGCGTTGCAGTCACTCAAACACCGTCGTGATGTTGCAGGAGCGAAATTTATCTAGGAAGTCGTACACAGATATGTTGATTCTTCTAACTTGCTTTCGTCAAATAGTTTCCTTGAACCTCGCATTTCATCCCGTTCTCCTTCTACATTTTCATTGCTTTTCACTTGTACCAATATACTCCAAAGTTCTACGTTGGTAGCTATGTGTTAGTTTAAGTTTTTTTTTCTTGTGTGCTTTCATATCATTTAGTGTATGTATATAAATTTAATTGTCTGCGGACATATGCGGCATGTCAACTTCGCTTTTCGTCTAAATTTCTTCAAGTACATTGATGTAATCATAATCAGTGTCCTATAGATGAAGGCGGCTGTAATTTCCGTACGCTTACGCTTTTCTTTATAACGAACATCAAGCGAATAAAAGAACAAATAAAAGCTAAACACCGTAAATAAACCCAAAAGACTTCTTCATTTAAATATTCCGCTCAATTATTTTGCATACGCACGTACATAGTTACACGTGTATGCAGATACATGTGTGGTGCGCGACACGTGCTCGTCATGGGCGAACTCGTGTCTACCGCAAAAGGGGTAATTTCGTCGGCAAATAGGCACCCCACGGTGAAAATCTGACGGCTTTTTTACTAAATTATTATAAACCGCATTACCCTACGTGTATTAATATAACCACATTATTGCAATTATTTAACTTAGCGATGCGGGCAATCAAACCATTAAAAATAAGCGTTTTATTAAGTTCCAAAATTTAATTTAAAATTTAGAGTAATTTTGTATTCAAAATAACTGTAGATCGTTGTATTACTTTGGAGCACCAGCAAATGTCTATCAATTCACAATTTATGATTAAAAAAATAAAAAAAAAATTAAATTTACTGTTTCAAATATGGAGCTGATTGTAATCAATAATCAGAATATCAGTAGAATTTTCAAAGATTTTTTAATGGAACTTTTTCATTCTCATTTCGCTATCGGGATTATTCAGCACCCCATTCAATTCAATTCAATTCAAACCCAGAACTTCAGTTTTATATTTTCTACCTCTATTATTTACGAATTTTGCGAGTTTTGTTTGGGTTGTAAGGTCTTATGTGTATGGAGAAAGAAAACACGACCCTTCTTTTCTTCGGTTCCATTTCATTTGGCTACGTTTCGTCGCGCGTATTGTTGACTTCTTCAGGTATCCTACAAAAGATTGCATATATTATCAATCATCAAATCATCTAATCTAAGTATTCTGTTCTTTTAACTAACCAGTGTAATTTTCTCTGTTTTTCTCCCACTCCTCTCCATTTTTATTTGAAATGTTTTTTTTTTTGCTATTTAATAAATTTTCCGTTCTTGTTATACAATTACGTCACCATAGTTTTCCGATAAATTCTTTTTTTGTTTTGTTTATTATTTTATAACTTGTAAAGCAACACCACATAAATAGTCTTTTTAAAAGTTTTTATTCCGTCCTTTTTCCAATACATTTTAAAACATATTTGTGTATCAATTTTTAAGTTTTATAATTGTAAATGGCAAAAAGAAGCTGATTTAGGTTTTAATTTGTTTTAATTTTAACATGTTTTAAGATTTCTAAATATACATTGTGTAAATTATTGGCAATTGGCTGCTTGGTTAGGTTTTTATAAATTACGCTTAAGAAGTTCAACTCTTCTTGAGTAATTGAGTGATTATTTTTTTTTTATTGAACATTTCCATTCTAGCAACATTTCCATTCTTTTTTGAAAATTAGGTCCTGTTTCTAAAATTCTAATTAAACGAATCAAATTATAGTAATGCTGTGGCATTAATATTTTTAGTTTGAATATTATATCGGTGGGCATAAATTCTTTTATGCTTGCATTGTGCTTGCTTCATGTACGTGCTATCAGAATCATTACAATCAATCTTATAAATAACATGAGTATTTGATCTTTTGTTTAATCTGGGTAATTATTTTCCTTTGGTTTTACCTAGTTTGTGTGCTTTTATTAAACTAAGTGGTTCAAGGATCTTTTTAATTGCTTCAGATAGCGTTGAATGATAATTCAGAGCAACATATTCTTTCGGTGTTTGTTGGTTTAAATTTTTATTAAGCAATTCTTTTCTTATTATTTTTATTTTTATTTTGGTATATCCTCTCTTTAAAATGTTTGTGAACCTGGATAGTTATTTTATGTTCATTTCATTCATATTTTGGTGTAAATCTTCATTTTATAAAAAAGGATGGACTCGATCCATTAAGTCGTTAATTATGCAAATTTCTTGAAGGGTGTAATTGAGTTCAAATTTAGATATTTTTCAGAGTGTGTATTTTTAAGGAACCAATCAGTTTGAATATTTTGGTCTTTTCTAATTAACACAACGCCCAAAAAAAAATAATGCTTTGGTTATGATTTTCGTTTTCTGTGGTGAATTGTAATCGGGGGTGGAACGAGTTACCTCCAATATCTCTTTATGTTTATTAATTGGGATTGCTAGGATGCAATAATCAAAGTATTTCAGAAACATAAAATCAAATTAAATATTAAAAAAAGAAACATATTATTTATATTGATTAAATCGGGCCTTTGCTCGTACAATAGATTGAGAAAAAGATTCCAACAAATTAAATTTAGAAATAAACAAATTTTTGATATTTTACATAGAATTCGTTGGTAATCAACAACAAGCAAGAGTTGCAGTATTTATTAAGGACAACTTGTTTACATTCACCAAGAAATTATGATAAGACTATATATTTCACACTACTTATTTAACAAACAAAAAAGGAAGCTAACGAGGAATTAATTTATTTTATTTTACAACTCAAAGCGAAAGCACGTTGAATGTGAAGGAACCGCGTAAAAATAATCTGAAATGGCGCCGGTCGTAATCCGAACGAAGAGGGTAAGAGCATCAAAAACAATTTCGTTCCTAGTGAATCGCAGCAGTCTATGGCCGCACCGTAGCCATCTATTCAAGATTGTAAATTACGCCAGTGTAATACGCATGCGATTTTAGCCTTTGGGGCTTTGACTGTGCGCAACTCAATTTAGCGATACGAATGGTTCGTCACAGTCTATCGCCTCACCCCGGGAATTTTGGTAGAGTGTTTGGTGGGAATTAACCGGCTTTGAAACGCATTAATCAGCGTCTTCCAAATCCTTGCTATGGCTGTTTGTTACATACAACGCCTGCTCCTGTAAACCTACAAAGTGTCTGGATATTAGAGTGAATATACAATGGTGGATCAAATAATACGTCGAGTGAAAAAAAACAACGTACACCTCCACCAGACATTTATCTTTGTCATGTACGTCCTACGCAAAATATGTAGAAAATATATGCGCGTAGAAAGGTAAATTCAATTGTTTTCAGAACAAATCAATACAAAATAACGAATCAACCTCACACATATAATTTTAAGGTTTATAAAAATTATCACAACTATCATTAAATGCTCCTGCGTGTCATAAGAGCAAAAACTTTTTTATTATGGATTTCTGAAGAGAAATAATTATTTATAGAAAATTTTGTTTATTGCTTTAAAACTTAAGTGGCACTAGGGTTTCGAGGTAATTTTTTTAATATCGCATAAAAGGGCTCTTTTGTAATTTTTTAAGCAGAATTTTTCTAAATCTTATTAAATGTTGCGCTAATATCTGTTTTCCAAATGGTTAAGGGTTTAAGAAGCAGCTTGCTTCGTAGTAATTTTAAATTGCATTTCTTACGATTAAATACTGTAAACTCTGAAGTAAAGTCCCTAATAAAATTTCCAAAATATAATAATTGCAGTACACACACCGGCAAATTCAACGAATAGCAGGCTTTTTGTTTGCGTATCTTTGTCTAGATAACCATGAGTGACAAACTATAATTTTTTGTTCATTTTGCGTAATTTTTATCAAGGTGAGCAATATCGAAGTTAATGACAACGTGCAAATATCAGTTAATTTCAGCAGTGCAGTTGAAACACGAATTTTCTCTATATTAATCAATTGGTAATTGTTTAAATCTTCTTTATCTTTATGTACTATCGTTATCGTCAATCAATGTAAGAGAATCTTGATTATAGTACATAACGGATCCAAAATAGTCAGTCTTACAGTAATGTTGCTAACATGTTGGGTAAACCCAAATCGATAATGCATCATAATGTTATGCGTTTGAGGCAAAGCGGAGAGCATTTCGGAAGACGAGTTCAAGGAACAAAACGCTTAACAATGGCGTAGATTAGCGATTTATAGCATTGCAAACACTTTGAAATATGCGTCATACGGCGATTGAAACAAGCAACGAACTGGAAGGAGTGCGTGGAGCAGCGTACAATTAGAAGACTCAAAGAAGTTGGTTTGCGGTCATATAGAACGAAAAAGCGCCAAACCGTCAGACATCGTCAAGTAACATGAATAACCTTGTCCCATGAAGATCAAAATTAGACTGATAGTGGGGTCAAATTTTGTTCACTGTGTTTTATCTAAATTGATGGTAGGAAAGGACGTATCGATGTCTAGGAGAACAAAATCAACAATTTCACTTTTACTGTCTTTTTCGGTTAAAGCTCAATTATGGTATTGAGTGGCATATGTTTAAGGGTTCGTACAAAGTTGGCGGTGATTAATGGTGGTGGTTTAATAGTATAAGGGATATTCTGCAAAATTATGTGGTGTATTTTGCAGCATGTATTGAAGCAAATTTCTGCTTAATGTAAGATAATGCTCACCATTACGTGGCTCGTTATTAACAGAATTTTTAAACGAAAAAAAAAAACAACTTAACAAAGCTTGTTCATAATCTTTCTCATTTTGATCGGACTGTATTGGAGTCTTTATCTGCTAACGCAGCTTTTCTTCGACATTTTCATGAATACTTTCAAAGTCAACTACCGCCTAAAACATTTTTTTTCAACAATCAACATAATTATAGCAAGCTAACAGTAGAATTGAGTCTAGGAATTTATTCAATAAACTAAATAAAACATATAAAGCTGAAATAAAAAGGCAAAGAAACGTGCCAGTGCTAATTGAATTCAGATAACAAGATAATAAACTCAAATATTAATTTAAAAATACAAACCTGTCCTTCAACATAATTTTTCAGCATCCAACTTTAACGATTTTTTTACCTAAACCCCAAATTATTATTATTATTGAAGCTATGCGGTAGAGTCAAAATTCATTTGATCCTTATTCAAATAATGTCCTAATTAATAGCAATAAATCTTTTCGCCTGTTTCTTATTAATGAAATTGAAGTACATCAGATTATTTTGGCATTAAGTAATAGTTCTTACCCAGACATTTATAGACTTACTTCATATGTAGCAAAAAAGTTAGCCTCTCTCTCTTTTCTCCTTTAGAAATGATTATCAATAAATGCTTTGTTTAGTTCCATTTTGGGTATCTTAAGGTCCTGGTCCTATTTTTTGTCATTATATTTGTTAACGATTATATTTAACTTAGATCCTGACAGTACCTACTAAGGCATTTATCTAATAAAACCTAGTGTTATTTGTGAGTTGTAGAACAAGTTAAAATCCTTATAAAGAACATTGTTTTGTTTACAAGTTCACAACAAAAAAGTCTTTTCTCTTAGAAACGTATCCAGCAACGCAAAACATGTAAGTATATCTGTATGTTATAGCTAATTGCAAATGTAATTTTTTATTACACACATTACTAAAGCTTACGCTGAACGCTTACGTATCTCTAGTGCTTTTTATTGAACATCCAAAAGTTTAAAACCTATCGAAATTGATAACACCTAATATTTTGCACTTTAGCTTGGGGTTGTTTTAGTATGCAGGACATGCCCGCGTCGAAGAACTTCTCAGCTCAGAGTAATGTTCACCGCGGGCTTTCTCACTTCTCCCAAGACCTCTCCTTCGCAACTTTCATCCTTTATTCTCCGCCCTTAGCTTCAACCCACTCTAATACAATTTGAAATTTATTATTCTAGCGTCCTCTTTATTACTTGACGAGCCTTTCTTACAGATACCTAAGGTATGTATTCATTTAAAGTTGCACAGTACAATGAGTGGTTTTATATGGGAATAGACTTTGTCTGAGTGTATAGCTAGTTCCATATTAAACTAAATTTAGAGACGTTAATGTAATAGTGCTAGGGTAAATTGTAGCAGTGTATTATTTCGGTTGTGATAGTAAGACATTTCTATCTATGGCAAAGTGTTATATGTGTTATGGATATTTTACTAAAATAATTATATTTAATGAAAATGTTTGTACAATATGATCGTAAAAAGACGTAATGGTGTTGTGGCAAATATGTTGGTCGTGACTACATCCATACAATGTCTATATAAAGTTTGTGTTATGGAAGAACTCAAGTTCATTGATCACGTAGTGACAATGCAGTGCTGCAACTGGTTTAAAAATCACATGGATGATAATAATTTCCTTGATAAATCATTCTTCTCATACGAAACTTGTTTCAACCTTAATGGTTTTATTAACAACTGCATACTTTGCTACTTTCGATAAATATGATTAAATTATTGCCTAAGCTACCTGCTCTTACGACGAAATAGTTATTCTGTTCAATTTTGTATGTATTATAGTAAGAATGAACGGTTTCGTACAAATTGAAAAAATATAAATAAGCTACTTAAATAATCATAACACCATATGACGATCATTCACAGCACAGAACTAGACAAATTCAATTACTGGCCGAATGGAAAACTTAATAAAACGCTGGTTCTAACGATTTATGCAAATATTAATAAATACTAATGTAATTTCATAGCAAAACATGTCTGTTATACACATAAAAACGAACAATAGAAAAAACATTATTTTTGTAAAATTACACGAAATGAATTTGTTGAGTTTTACATGATTTTTGTTAATTATATTTATTCGTTCTGCACTAACTGTTTTTCTTTTAATTGTTTTTATAAAATAAAATAGGTACCCCAATTGCATTCGAACAACTAAAAGCAAGGTTTGTTGTTGGTGGAAATGTAATGTACAAATTCAACTTGCTCAGTTAGTTCAGTGTTAAACATCTCGAACATTAGTGAAAGACCAACGTCAAAAATATTAAAGAAGAACAAATTTCATCCGTATAAAGTTGAGTTACACCAAGAGCTGCTACCAGGTTTTTTAAGTAATATTCTTTGGACAAACAAAATCATATTCCATAATAATGGACATGTAAAAAGGTACAATAATCATTATTATGGTATTAGGTTTTAACTTAGAAATGCATGAATAATAATTGCTATTATACTACACAATTAATTTAAATAATTACATGCTTTTTCTGATTCAAAGTACCTAATATAACTCAAAATATTAACTTTAGATATAGGAAATCTGACGTAGGAAACAAAGAAATTGTAAACATATATGGAATGAAGTGAATCAATTAGAAAAAAAAGTGTTTCGACTGTTTTGAGGTGCTCCTATTAATGTTACCTTCCTGAATACCCTGTATAACAAATAAAGATGCTTAATTCTGATTAGTGAACTTGAACTATGTCACAACGACGGCGTGCGGCAATGATAAATAAACGAGATAATACCGCAAATGCAGTGTTTCCTTGAAATGCGAATATCTCAAGAACTGTTAATTTTAAGTGAATGGGGTATAATACTAAATTGCTTATTTTTTTTGTCAGAGAGCCTAAAAATGTAATTCACCCCGTACAGGTAGTTTATTTTGTAATTATAATAAGTATACCTACGACAAGGAACATTGTTTAATCCAGTAAAACCGATTTTGTTGTAAATGATGTAAAAAGCTATATCTAATTTCTCAAGGCAAGTTGTTGGTATCACTTATAGGCGAAGCTTGAAAACTTACATTAATCATATAATAAAAAGCACAATTTGTGTTTGCTATTATTGCTTTTCCCTGTGATTTATTTATTTTGGCACAGGATGAGACGTTATTATCCAAAAAAATTTGTTATTCATCGGACGTCTGGAATATCTTTGTGGACTTGATTGTCAGGCGCAATATAAGTATCATTAATTCAATTATTGAAAATTGATACGCAATAATTTCTTTAAAACATGCATTCTTTCTTTTTACACCTGAACCTCACATTTACATAAAATCGCGTCACGGTACGTATAAATAAACTATGCAATACGTTTTGCTAAAATTGTGCTATTGTAAAACGAGTAACGTTTAGTGCTATCTCAATTAAACCACTACTTCGCTCTCAACGCAAAGGTAAAAGACCGGACAAGTAGTCATACGGCTCGCCAGTGCACATTTGTAGTGGGTGGTATTCAATTGACTAATTTGTCGTAATAATAATAATAATAATATGAAAATAATGAAAATAATAATAACACATGACAAGTGGCTCCATTATTAATATAGACAATACAAAATAAAGTTACAAATAAAGTGCAAAAAAATAATAAAGTTTATAATGTCAATAATAATAAAGTTGCGTTTTTTTATAATTAAAGGGGCTTTGTATATACATATTAAATGAGTTATTGAACGGAATACAAAGAAAAGACTTTCTCCGGAAGGGTGGGCGTGGAATAAGACTTATTTCTGAAGTACACGAAACTATTTTAAAACATTTTCATAGAACTGACTGAATATATAATATTCTTTCCTTTCGATAATTTTAGTGCGATTTAAGAAGGAAAATCGTCTATATTTGCGATCGTCGATTTCATTTAAAGAATTTATTAGCGTAAATAGAAAGCGATTCTTTGCCCAGTCTGTAACAATTTTATTGTTACGTGGTCTTTTATTTCGAATAGCGGTGTATATGCACCAATGTTATTTCGATTTGTTGCAATTTAATTAATTCTATCTTGCAGTAATATCTTATTGTTGAATTATCTAGTTTGAATGTTAATATTGTTTTTGCCTAATTTTATATTCTACCGTATCACAACCATTTCTCTTGTCTCGTGCACATATTGCAATAATCTCTCTATCTTCAATTTCTTTTTAATGTTAATTTGTAACGTTCAGTAATTATTTTACAGTTTCTTGTAATTCAAATTATTTTACTAATTACCCAAGTTTCTTTCTTTTTTTTTGGCTTCGTTATTGATTTTCACATTTTTTTGTTTGTTTTATTTCCCTCCCTAAATTCAGTCCGTTAGCTTCTCTTTGCTGGCTGTTTTGCATTTTCAGGTATTTGGAAAAGAATCGAGTATCACGACACAGCACACGGCACAGTGATTCAAGGTACCCATATCCCGGGAAGAAATTCCAAGGACAATTCGAGGTGCCAGCAGAGCCAACCGAAACAACGTCCTGGGATCATTGTTTTTTTTTATTATTTTATCTCTTTCTTTTTAGTATTATTAGTATAACCTTTACATATTCAAAGAAAATAAATTTTGGATTAAGTTTTTGTTAACAACAAGTTATATCTTCCCACAAATTAAGAGGGGGTGCAATAAAGTTTCTTTTGGTAGTCTTTTTTTTATAACAAAGTGACCAAGGATCGTCGGAGGTGAATGTTTTTTTTTTGTTTTTCTTCTATTTGGTATATGTACATGTGGCATTAGTTTTGTAAGACCGCGGCTAATAATCAACCAACTTCATCCTTTTTTCTTTTCTTAAGGTGCGTATATAAGGGAAAAAAAGGATGAAGGTGGTTATACATGATTGGCCCCACATTGGGCGCCAACTAGATTAGCGTTCAGGGTAGGGTATGGCAGAGGTCCATCAAAATAAATTATCAGAAGGGTGTCAGGAGTTTTATTTAAAAAAAACTGCAAAAAAAAAAACTTTGTTGAACCTCCTCTTAATTTATGGGAAGGTATAACTCGTCGTTAACAAAAACTTAATCAAAATTTATTTTCTTTGAATATGTAAAGGTTATTCTAATAATATGAATAAGACGGAGATAAAATAATAAAAAAAAGCCAATGATCCCAGGACGTAATTTTGAAAGGTAAACCCATTAAATCCTATAGCGTTGAATTTATCTTTCAGAGGATTATTAGAATCTTCAAAAATATACAGGATATTCCATTTCAAAGAAGGAAACTGGCATTTTTCTCTGGCTTACCTTACATATTTATAGAAACGGCTTACAATTAGTAGTCCTTGAAATATTTGCAATGTTCCGGACTTTGCTGACATAAGGAAATGAATTTGCTACTAAGAGTTTAAATGAAATTTTCGAAATAAATTATGAATTTGAAAAACTGGATTTATCATAAATTTCTAGTACAAAGAAATCAATCCAATCATGCTTATTTCCGCAAAATTACCCCTGGTTTATGATAAATTTACATTATAATAATTATAAATAAATGTAAAATATTATTATACATACATAGAAATTGCAGAGATTTTTCTGTTGCTAAATTCAGAAATAAGTTTTTTGTAGTAGATGTCTTGAACAGTTGTTCCCACACTATAATAAAAATAAAACTCAAAGGTAAATTGAGATATATACTATATATATAATGAATTTAAGACGTAATATGTATTTTAATAATGTTATATATAAATATATGCTGTATTTAATATGTCCAAAATAAGCCAGCAGTTTATCAGTTTAATTAATTGATACAGTTGTATTAAGTAATACGTACCGTCTTTATTCATCCCCATCCCTAGACACTTCTTCAGCCGACATGCTTGGCATTGGTTTCTGTGGGCTTTGTCTACGACGCAACGTCCGGTTCCTGCTTGACATCTACAAATGGAAAAAGAAAATGTTGAACTCGGAAATGCACTTTCAAAAATAAAAATGTCTTAATATTACCGATTCGTATAATCATCAAGGAGTCTAATTATAGTAAATTGTTTAGAGTGTAGCTGGTAGTATCGGGTTACAAGATGAAATTTTATAGTTGTTACATGTAATTATTCAAGGATATATAGAAAACTATATGGAAAGAAAGTTGTCGAAGTGTATCGAAAGAGACAATTACATAAGAGAAAATTATTACCTGAACCACAAAAAGATACTGACAAATTCCACAGAGAAAGAGTTAAGTACATTAATATTTTACAACCTTGTTATTCTTGTAACATATACTTAAGGATGAAACAACAATTAATACTGCTAAACTGGTTGGATTTTTGCATTTTTATTGTAGAATACATTGTACAGCTTTTCCATGACTTATTTCAAGTTGAAATTCTAAACTAGACTTCTCGGAAAACGCCGTCTTTATTAGCCTTAAATGATAAAGTAGGTGGTTGTAGATATATATTGAAACAACATATTGTATTTGTATTGTCACATAGTGAGTGCTGTTCAGTTACGTGGATTGAGGAACATTCGGATAACAACAACGCTCTACCGATGTCTAATATGATATATTAGTTATAGATTATCATGAATAAATGCTATCGACAACTAGTGAGGGGCACATTTTAGACGGCCTGGCATCGGACAGCGATGGGTAAGCGATATGGTAAATGTATTATTCCGCTCTAAAATTATTTTATTTATTATTGCTTAGGATTTCATTAATTTTGCTTTAATTCCATATAAAACAGCTACTAAATACACAGGACAACAAACTGTAGTTTATGTCCTTTATCTTGCTTGAAAAGTGCATTCTTTTGTTCATTTTGATGCGCTGAATACAAAAATGACAATGAAATTAAAAACTTACTTGCAATTTTCAAAAACAAGTTTTTTTATTTTACGTTTAACAGAATAATAAAAAATAAATACACTTTTAGAGAATCTAAATGCGAATCTAAATCTTTTGTGAATTGTTTCTGGAGCATATCTAACCAGAGTCTAGCAATAGTCGGCAAGCAAGTTTCCGAAAAACACCCACCGAAACATCGTGTTCTAATAGATTCCACTGCTGCAGTCTGGATCCTAGTAGCTCTGCCTTACTATTTTGATGCTCTAGATCTCTCATGAGATCTTTTAATTCTGGCTAGGTTATTTTGTGCGGTCCGCGGTATGATGTGCTTAGTGTGAAATCAGGACCTCTTGATGTTGATGGCATATCTTCTTCTTGACAAATCGCTGTATCACTATTATCTGGTTCGTAAGTCAATGTTTCTGGAGATTCTGGAATAGGAAGTTCGTCACTATGAGGCGCAGGTCTCATGGCAGATGGTATATTTGAATAGGTGATAACCGATTTTTTCATCGTAGATATACCCGTGACTAGCCCAACACGAGGTATCATGCAGAAATAGCAATCATTAACATGATTTGTAGGCTCTCTCCAGACCATTGGGGCAGCAAACCGCATAGATGGCTTTTTATGATTGAACCAGCTTCTCAGACTTGAAGCGCATGTATTACAGCAGATATGTGGCGCCCAATGTTTGTCTTGATTTGTTTTATCAATGGAGTAATAGACCGCTTCTGAGACGCAAAAGCCACCTCGCCACAAACATAATAGAAGTGATCTGAATTGTTTACACACTTTCGAGACATCTTAAAGTGTCAACTATTTGATTAGACTCACTAACTTCGACTGACTAACCTCTCCGCCTTGTAGCTGCTAATTTACCAGAATACGGAATCTAGATTTTTTAGACAATATTCGAGAGTTTTCTATCCAATTCTATAATATTCGCGATAATGGCGTTTGTCATTTGTTTGTATACAGGGGCAGTACAAGGCAAACACGTTAATATATAAGAACACATGACATCACGTATCTCTAAAACTTGAACTAATATTACAAAGATAAGTTTATTTTCACTTTCAGCACGTCAAAAATAGTAAGATTTAGTCGATTTTATTTCAGATACATTTTGGCTGTTGTCCAGTGTTCTTTATGTTATGCATTTTTTATTTTATACTTTTATTCTTTCATTATTCAAATATCGTATTGCAGTTTATTTAAACAATAATAAAGCTAATTAACGCGGTTATTGCGTTAGTGTACATTCGATTGTTGTATTTGTGTTGTGATGTTTCTAAATTCTTCTTGCTACAACTATTTATGATCTTACTACAATGGCTCAAGTGCCATCGTTAAGTCACCTAACACAGCACATACAAATACAGAAAGAACATTCCTAAATTGAATCCAGAAGTTTCTTGTGATTTCAATACGCAACTCCGTGAAGCATTTATTTCTGTCAACATATCTATAGTAAAAATAGAAAATCCAATATTATAAAATTTTATAGAGACCTATACTGGTCATTCTATTTCGAGTGAAACTACTTTATGCGGGCATGATGCGAAAAGCTACGATTTCTATAAAAAATAAAGTTTCACATTCACGTGAGCACTGACGAAACGGGTCGTACAATAAAAAGAAGTACTGTCTTGTGACGGAAGTACAGAAGCCTTATATAGTAAGTGTGGTGAAAAATAGTTTTTTAAATGCACCACTGCGGGTTGTAGTGTATAAAATGGTCAGAGATTCCCTTGCCGCCTGCACCTATCGTTACTAGATTGGAAGCTATTAGATGTTAAAATTACTATTTTTTCCTTAATCGATGATGTGAAAAGCATTATTTGATGCAAACAAATTCTTTAATGTTCTATTCTAGTAAACCAACTAAAACATTGGGAAAGTAATTTTAGTAACTTAACACGCCCAACTAGATAGTTTGGAAACCGAAATTTGAAATTAGAAGAACCTATCAACATTATAATATACTGAATAAACTAAAGACAGTATCTGATGAATTCTCCGCTAGACCGACAACGAAAATCGACTATAAATTAAAAATAAACCCGGACATACATTGAGAGATTAGCAAATAGAATATTGCGATTATCTGCCATACTTTAATTTTGTACCTGTCGCAAGTTACGATGCCCAGAAATCATTTTCAATGAAAAACACCATATTTACAGATGCAGCTTTTATTTTTTCGTTATAGTAATGTTAATTCAAACTACTGCACTTAAATAATGTATAAAGTACGAAAAGATACGGTACGACATTGGTACCGCGTTATCTTTTCATTACTGAGCAAAAAGAAAACTACATACACTCGCCCAGCTGAGGAATCACAGTTGCAATGGATATGAACGTATATGTGTCGTTCACTTGGGTTACTAGCTCGATAATAGGTATAAGCTCTTGTCTATATGCATTGACCTATACATATGCTTGTACAATAAGCGATATCAGTCACCTAAAATGTGCGCCTCTCTATTGGTAACAAATGAATAAAAGGCCGCAAAACTTTAGTGCTAACTAGTATAATACATATCTATCTAGCTACTGACTATACGTTCCATTTTCGATATAAGCTAACTTCCAAAATAATTAATTCTATAGTCTAAACAACGTAGTGAGTATTACTTGAGGTGTAATCAGTATCTTTATTAGGTTCGAGGTGTCAGCCATTATACGTTCTAAAAGCTTGTGACTTTGTGCATCTTCTTGTTTAACGTGGACTGGAAATAGCTGAATCGATCTAAAATAGCCTATCACCTACGAAATGTGTTACGATTTGAACATGTCTCATGTGTGATGTTAACAGTATCATATGATCATAAACAAAATAAGAAATTTGGTTTAAGCAACAGTATCAACCGATAAATATTCACGTTAACTACAAGTGCCTCTAGCAGCTTCTCCGTAACATTTCGATATTCCCCATCGTATTCAATTTTAGAAGTGGGATCAACGGCGCGTTTAAAAGGGCGATGTGCATAATCCTAGGTACTGGGTATCAGGTGGTAGATTTGATAGCGACAGTTGCTATTCTGACTAAATGCGATCAACAGTGTTATAGATATGCAAATTTGACAGGCTTTTGTAGTTAATGTGTAAGTAGTGGGGATTATTGATACCGAAATTGTAGAAGTCAACTTCTTTTACTTTTTTACATGGATAAAATAATACGCAACAATGTGAAACTTAAACGACCTATTATTTAAAATATTTCTGTGATTATACTAAGGCTTTAAAGTATAGCTCCCTTCTACTATATTACAAAAAAATGTTTTTTTTTGCGAATTTATTTTGGCTAATACTATTAATATATATTATTTCGATAACAAGATTAAAAGGAAACCACGGATTATTTCTTAATTTAAAATTTAACCAGTGGATTCGGAAGCATTTCGAATGCCAACTGTAGTTGCACTATCTGAATTAAACTTGTACTTTAGATACTAAAAGAGTAGCGGAAGGGAAGGTTTAAAAAGCTTTTGATTAAAAACTATCATTATGAATTATTTGTGATATTACTATAATTATAAAAATTACAAATGAAAAAACTGCATTTGCTATGAAAAATTTTGAAAGGTACGAGGGTAGTGTGATAAATATCTGTTTTAAGGAAGACAACGTACTTATTGTTAATAAATTTATTTCTCGACATAACCTCGTCGTATTTTTTTAAACCATTAATCCTAATAATGGGATTTGTCAAACTTTGCAAAATATAGGCCTCTGCTTCTGTAATGGCTGTTTAATTTGATATGAACCGCTTTCCACCAAACCATTTTCAAGATTGAAAAAAGAAATAAGTCACAGAAGGCCAAATAGATCAGCATAACACTGTCCGCTGATTGTCCTTGCGTTCTCCAAATAATCAATTAACTTTATAGCTTGAAAATCCTAAAATATCGTCGCAATAAATTTTCTAGCTGATAGAATCGTCTTCGTTTTTTTCGATCCATCCATTTTTCCGACTTGCCGTTGATATCTGGGATGTAGTGATGTATACATGTCCCGCCTGCAGTGACATAACGCCGCAAAAACTCACTCGTTTTGCACTTAAACATGTCCAAATATTGCTTTCAGGCTATTACGCGATCTCGTTTTTGATCAATCGTCAGCACATTCTAAAATATTTAGAAAATATGAATAAATTTGTAGCTATCACTGGGGGTTGGTTTCGGCGGACGTTCAAAATTTAAAAGTTATAATAGTGGTATATGTTTATGGCACTTATGTTTCTTTTTGACGTAAAATCTTTTTTTGGAAAATTCTAAAAAGTGGTCTATTTTATTTATTATTATAGTATATATTTTTCTTCGATATTGTATGTTTTTCTCTATATGTACAGGAACCGACAAACTTCCAGAACTTGACCATGTACCTAATCGATGTGTAGAGGTTAACGTGTAAGGGATGTTGCCAACGTAGTGTCGTCTATCGATTGGGGCCGCAGACTCGATTTCTGTAACCAGATTAGAACACAAAGGGCTTGGCAGGGCAGGGATTACGCGTCCCCTAATTGATTGCGGTTCACACTCAGCTCCGTCCACTTCAATCATAATTTAATACACGTTACGCTGTCGTCCATTGATACTGGATTTCGACGTTTATTTTCTACGGGTAAAAATATTTCAAACAGGCGAATCAAAGCAAAAGGAACGCTCGATGTGTGCAAACCTATCGACGTCATATTCTATACGTTGTTGGTTTAAAATATAAACGCGCACTTACATCTTCTTGTGTAATTATTCTCTCTGATTTTGAGTCCGTTCGAAACCTGTTCGATACATACCTTATACTATGCATTTAGGACATTCTGAGTAGTAATAGCTTTGTTCCATTAATAAATAGAATAGTATAGTTTGAAGATAGCGAATAGATTTTCTCAGATTCATTATTCTAGCTAATTTGAACTGCAGGCGACAGTACCTTGAATGCTACTTACTTACCAGCCAAAATTATCGAAAAATATGCTGCTCAATTGTTTTTATAACACTAGCTGTATGGATCACGTAACGTTGTACTATGGATTACAGTTCACATGATACGTTCGATCAATTTTAATAAAAAATAACAGCTTTTAGGTTTGTGTTGTTTGAACCTGCAAGATAGTTTTCTTCCAAAGCAGATCAACTGAATTTGCAATAAAGTTATAGTTAAATTAATGTGAAAATTGCAATGTTCTTGTGATGTACTTCTGAACACTAAACTGTGTTAACACAATGAGTTTCCATTGAAGAAAATGTCAGATGTAGCGGTAACAATCTCCATTATTGTTATTTTTAATTTAAAATAAAACTTTTGCCTGTGCAATCCCAAATTTGCGGATTATTACGAAGACGAATTTACCAAGAATATCACACAAAATACACCTCGTCATTTTTCAACAGTTGAACTGCTCCATAAGAATAACCAGTACGTTACACCGCGCCAGTAAATGGTTAAAAGATCTAATATTAAGAGGGTGCTACGTGGTCACGGAAAACGATCGTTTAATTGTACATAAGCTGATATATAAGGAGATAAGATTATTGGACCATTTGTGGGAAATTGTGTTTTAACGTTTGTTCCAACAAAGAAACCCTGCAATCAGTAATGAGTTGTTTTAGACGCATGCGTTAAGAAAGTGCTAGTTCTTTCAGCTCTTACTCAGAACCAAGAACTGATTTCACCGTTCTTGAAATGGTTCAGAAATAATTCGTTAACTATCTGAACGATCGTGGAATTGACTCCGTTCTATGGTTGTTGGAACGCCAGTTTCCTTTGCGCATACTCTGCGCGGTTCCAAACTGATTCCAATGTCTGTTGGAACCTACACTAAACTGATTTTCATCATTTTTTGGCTCTAACAAGTATGTTGGCCCGTTAATTAAATATGTGGGATAAGTAAATGATTCTTTAACAGAGATTAGTGCGAATTGACAAAACATAACAAGAGGCAATTTAATGCAATTTGTATCTATCAATTTAAAGCCACCGTTTTCATTTCATCAACATTTTTGAAGATTCTGGTTGTCTTCATATTTGTTTATATAATGTTATTTATTCCTCCATCAGGTATATTCATTATCTTCTTATTTTGGAATTGAAATTAAAATCGTTTCTGTTAATCGAAGTAGACGAAAAATGTTCCAGGTTTTGGTCTCTAGGCTTTGACTAGTACTACGTATAAGGCATCCTTCATCTACGTTGTCGAGAGAAATATGAGTTAAAGCTGTACATATTGCTATGCCAAATCTACACATTGAACGTTTCCCTTTGAACATTAGTTAAAATAAAATTTACTGCACATATCTGGAAACATCAAATTCACTGCAGCTATGACTACTTCTCCAAAGCCCGTTGCGATGCTTGTGGCGCTCTGTCATAAAATCAAGGAAAACAATCTTCTACAGTTCTATTACCTAATCTCTTTCTACCCCCCGTTGAGCGCAATTTCCACGTTTTTAGAATATATATCGTTTGAAATTCACTTTAATCGCATCTGCCACTTATAACGACCTAAATGCAAATGCAATGAATGCAGCCATACCATATCCTACAATAATAATAGTGTGAAATTCGTGTAAGAATTAAGGTGTAGCGCAAAGTTTGTACAACGAAAATGAAATACGATCGTTCGTGTGTGTGTCGAAGTGTACAATTAAAAATTAGAGTACCGCGAAATTGCACACACGTCAGAATTTAACGCTGAACCTTCCGCATTTGTTTTCGAATTTATATGTCTTTTTATATTGCTGCAAAAACTGTTAATAAGCATCCCGCGTAATTCCGTGCATTGCGAAAGAAATTATTATTAACGTATACGCTAATTTCGCACTGCTCTATGTGAACGCTGCTTTAACATACGTAAATGTTAATTCGAGCACAAGTAATAACCAAACAGAAGGAAAAAGGAAGAAGTAAAGCGCTTGTATATCAACTTCATTGCTCCCTCTAGAAAGAACATAGCAGGCTGACTTGAATGCGACCCTTCGAATAACGAAATGGAAATGTAAATTTTCCGTACCAGCAATCATAAAGTATTACCAAAGAATCGCGAATAAATCTCCCTTTTAAATTCAATTAAATGGACTTCTTTCCTTTCTATCCTTTTGCGCTGCTGCTGTTTTTCTGAGCATCCCTCGAAATATTCTTATTTCATATTTATACGACCCACTTACATCGGAAGAAGCGCTTGGCTACGCGTATATAGACGTAGAAAAAATCTATCAACTAAAGATAAAACTTACGTCAAAAGAAAAGCAATTTCCCCGGTAATGCTACGACGGAATGATATCATTTTTTTCGAGGCAACACACTCGTTAAAAGTTTTGAAATCCCGTCAACACTCAAAAGCAATTTCGGAGATGTCGTTTTATTTTACTCCTAAAACGGCGAACGGCTTTCTTTCCGTCTTCGTCCCTTTCGTCACATCGGAATTGGTATGAAGCGTAACGTATATACAGGTTATCTTTTTTCATATCGAACCATAATAATAATTTCGTTAAAGCTTCTACCCTCACTATATCTCCAATTTAATGGGTCCGTGGATGATTTCCTTTACGATATTGACGCGCTTCTTTCATTCGCTCATTTTATTCTACCCGGATTCGGTCTCTCGAAACGTATAGCCGCGGGACTAGGAAGTTTCTAAACGAAGGAAATATATTTCTTTAAATCCCTGTAAGAAGCGGCTTTTCCATTTTTCCCATCTGCTTCCACGACGTTTACATTTCTCTATCCTCCGATGTAGTTCTCATGGAGTTCCATTAAACTACAGAGATGTATTTCGGAGGTTATACCTTATAAAATGCTGTATTTCTATGTTTTGAAGTGATTTCATATTAGAAAAAGCTTTGATATTTGAACGTATTCCTGTCAGTAATATAGATTTATTATTAGGTAGGAACATAATCTTCGGATTTTAATTTAAAACAATGGTCTACGGATGCGACAAAAGTAAATTGGAAACTGAAATTTTTTTGATAGAAATATTAACAAAATGATTTTTTCATTCCATTCCATTTTTTCAGGCCGTTATCATAATTTTCATTCTAAGCAACTACGCTCTCATAACAAGAATCTTATTCCTGCATTAATTAACGGAGCCGTAGAAACAACCAACCCAAAAATTCAGGTAAGATATGTATTATGCCAAAAAAATAAAATACTACAAAAAAAAATAATTACTAGTAGAAAAAAACAACAAAAACTATATTTAAAATATATAAAATTCGGTATCTCGAGAACTACTGGCAGACACATTTTTTACGGAATGTGTCTCCGTGTGGTTCAACCTGTCAGTGAATAATAAAGTATGTAACGTGTAGAAATCGGTAAACTAAATAAATTAGTGACCTCGCATTTCAGTACATATTTAGATTGTCTTTTTCATGTGCGCAGACAAGCAGAGGGTTGATAGCCATATAATACGACCCCCTCTTAAATTGTTCTGAGCTGTGTGCTGGTTAGTTGAATATGTTTCAAGTTTCTAATGAAACTTACAACGACTTACCTACGAGTTACTTAAAATATTATCAATTCCATGTATAATGATATTAAAGATAAAGCTTACATCCATACCACATTAAGCATATACACTACCTACAACCGGATGATTATGCAGCGCGTTGTATGGTGCATAACTTTTACATATAAAGCAATATTCATCTGTGACGGCATTAATAATCGGAATTCTTAACATGTATGATCAGACGAAAATCCCCACACAACAGTCGAAGACAGGTTACTGGTAAACGTAGTATGGTCCAATTGGCCTTTTCATTTTGGAG
Source organism: Marronus borbonicus (assembly GCA_902655005.2). Classification (NCBI taxonomy): domain Eukaryota; kingdom Metazoa; phylum Arthropoda; class Insecta; order Coleoptera; family Scarabaeidae; genus Marronus; species Marronus borbonicus. Next base: position 10,322,143 of record LR737384.1, on the reverse strand, counting down.
AATCGCCTAACAGGAGAGAACTATTTATTTTCTCCAAATTAATTAAGGACTACTAAAAAATGTTCCTCTAAACATCAGAATGTAAATCATCAAGCGACATTTGGATGATACATTTCCAGAACTTAAATTGGTCGCGGTGGTCCTATTAGTTGGATTCCAGGATTTCCAGACCTCACACCATTCAAAAATAAAATTTACAATGTAAAAGTCGACACTTGGGATGCAGTAATTCGACATATTAGAGATACTGCAGCCGATGTTAAAGAGAGGCATGAAGCAATCAGAAGAGCAACAAGCATCCTTCGTAAGCCAATGGCGGTATTTTTAAACATTTATTTAAAAAAACGTTGATGTATGACATGTTATTTGTTTGTAACGTAAAAATAAATGAAAATCTGATAAGAGCATGTGGGTTTTTTACATTATTTTCGCATGTATGATACAGTCCTGAAGTTTGGCTCGGTCCTTCCTACAGTTACAAACTATTTAAAATCTTAATTATTCAAGTAGATGATATACCAATTTTTTAAATTAAATAGCAACTATTACTAGTGGCAGAGTTTGACAACCATCTCCTCAAGAAAATATTGATTTCTTTTGTACTTAAGCAAATATGTTCATGTATAGAGTGATAGTTAAACAGAAAATCCTGAAGGTCGTCTTAATATAAAGATTTGCTGTAACTACAACGACGATCTTTGAAATCAAGGTTTGTAATATATTTAAGGTTAGGTTGGTGAAGAATACTGTAGTGCCTAAAAATATTTATTACTCTTACCTCTTTTTTGTTACACAAAACACCTATAAATCCATCTCAAATTTGTCGGTATCCTTTTGGTAAATTTTGTTACCAAATTAAAAGTGTCAATTCAGAGATAATCATGAATGTGAATTAAATCACTAGATACAAATGCATTAGTTACAAGTAATAAAGATTAAGTATTAGAGTTTGATTGTACTAACTAATACATGTACATGTTTGAATTAAGAAAACGTTGGAAAACAAATGTGCCTTAAAAAATATGATGATTCGAAATTAAATCGATACTTAAAGGGGAAAAGAATTAGCTCGGGTAACAATTCTTGCAGCAAAAGGTATCAGGACAGAATTTATTTTACAGCATCTGGTTTTATTTACTTCTCATTTCTCACACATAAGCTATTTCTTACTAATACCTTTTGCAAACGTAACAAACATAAACTAACTTTAGAAATATCATCCCTGGAGGAGGGGGACTGGTACTAAGTTATCCATAGGAGAGGCAGAATTTTATATACAACTTTACTACATTTCACAACTTACTATCCCCATTAGCTTCGGAATAAACATATTTTGGAGATACACGTATGGAGGAAAATGCCTAGTTTAAAGCTACATTATTCTCTGAAAATGTCGAAATTTCAATTACAGTTACCACTACTTACGGCGAAACACGGCTCCGTAGACGATGAATGTTGGTAACTTGTGTCATTATTTGTATGTGAGAAGGTAGATTTGAACCACTATTTATAGTTCTATTCATTTGATTAAAATAAAAAAGGTCGCTGTAAGTACTCAATTATTATTGTTATCGTTTTTTTTTTTGTAAAGAAGTAGTGGTATGGATAGTAGGGAACCCAACGTTTCTAAAATACCTTTTATACTTCTTGCTAAAAGTAAAGACTTTAACAACATTTTCTATATATATATTTATTCTTTTGAAATCTAAAAAGGAATTGTATGCTTTTAAAGTTAGGTCAGTTTGATAAAAGATATTAAATAAATACAGGGTTTGTAAGTAAATATCGAAATGTGCTCGAATGCTGTCCGTAAGAAAGGACAAAAAAAGGATAATACAGACAAACATAAATTATCTGAAATAAGCGCGGTTATTTTCATTTATTCCGGCCCTGTACGAAATAGCTTTCCGATAGTTTGGCTGACGGCGAATCCCGGTTCGCCAGATGATTCCCAGTGCTCCCGCGGGACCTCGTGGATGAGCCGGTATATATATAAAGTAAAGTGATTCCACTAGAACACATGTCCCATCCCACTTCAGAATTGCAATATTACGCGCGGCGCGCGGGCCCGCCATCGCACATGCAGACACTGGCTTGAAGTTCGCTCGTTACTAGTTTCACGTGGGATTTGGGTTTTACTGTGCTCATCACGAGAAACGAGAGTTTCATATAATTTGATTTAGATTTTGTAGTTTCGTCGAATTTAGTTCACGTTTTCCATATTTTCCTTGCGCATACGAACGAATCAAGCGTACTACCTTGCTCTAGTTTTTTTGTTTCTTTTCAGAGATTATCGCAATTTGATATATTACAAATAGTACTTTAAACGTCATTTATATCGCAGTAGAATTAAATTTGGTCCCCGTCTTTGGAATAGCAAAGCAAATTGCAAAGAAAATTGAACTTGTGGAACTACTAAGCTTGAGAGAAAATAATACAAAAATCATTAGCTTTATTTTAAAATTATTTACGAAAAATAATTTGCATGTAATATTTTATATTTTTCTTCCAATTGTCAGTATTAGCTAACGAATAGCCCTAGGAAGAAGTAGAATAAACAAACTTCGTGATAATAGTCCATCTTTGTTTTTGTTTTTCGAGTGAAGTTTCGTTGTTATTTTAAATGGAATGCTCTGCATGTCTTTTTAAATTTTTGAATTTCCGACGATATTGTACGTTAAATATTTATGACGAACTGCCAGTTGATTTTGAGATACTTTACATTTTCGAACTATTGCCAGAAATTGTCCATTATCTCCTCAAAAGGTATAATCTTCCCGTCCAGATATCGTTTTCATAATATTATTGTAATTTGTAGCAGACTATGCAAATGTTTCTGTCTATTACACATAACTGGCAGTAAAATCCCTAGAAACAGTAACCAAAAAATAATGCTAATATAGCTTCGTTATGGTACAAATGGAATCACTCACGGTAAAAGCAATGTAAGTAGAGAAGAAACACTAGCCTATGCGTGTTTCTGCCTATCCGGCATTATCAGTGTTGCTCCCAGTGTGATTTTATTCACCTAGTGTATTGCTCCCCTCATATTGCTCTTGGCGCGAGTGATTCTACAAATACCATTAGGCCGCTATATTAGCATAATTTTTTGGTTATAACTCTCAGTATATAAAATGTGAAATGTTAAAGAACATTAATTAGTAACGGCTAAAAAATACACAAAAAGATCCTTAATTGGTTTACATTCTTCTTAAAAAAAAAATAATTTTCTTGTAATATTTTACATTTTGTACACTGACAACTCTTTTTCAAGAAAAGAATTTAAAAAATGATATCTGGATTATTAATGATAGTAACTCAAGACAATCTCTTGAAGACTATTCCATTTAAAACAACGGCCTGGAGATCTGTTTAGTACGTTGTCAGAGAGAGCTTATGATCAAGAAATTCTTTTGTTCTGAGCGATAATTTTGTTTCACAAAAAGAATGTAAAAAATTATCTGGGGGAAAAAGAGCTCATAAATTTAAAAGAATGCGTAATTGCCGTAACTCAAGACAATCTCTTGAAGACTGTTCCATTTAAAACAACGGTTTGGAAATCTGTTCAATACGTTGTCAGAGAGAGCCTATGATCAAGAAGTTCTTTTGTTCTAACTGAAAATGTTTTAGTTCTGTGTGTGTGAATACCAAAATAGTAGACAAGTAACTAGTACTATGCCGAAACAATTTTAAATTTATTTATTTGGGAAATTAAAAATATGCAACGCAGAAACGCATAAGGAAAGTAAAATAAATTAGTTTGCCTATAGCCAGTTTTGTAAATAAAATTTACAAAATCGATTTACTATTAAGAAAAGAGTCAGTTCGGCAGATATACCCTAAAATTAAAGAATGAGTTCTAAGAATAAGCCCAATTTTTGTCAACCCTTTTATATGTAAAAAAGGGAAGCCTTTGTACAACAGACTGTAGCGTTCAATTGGTTTTAACAAACAGGCAAACAATCTTGATTTAATAACAATATTATTTTTCTATTTTACCTGTAAATCAATTTCCTTCTGACAGATCTCTTGAAGAAGCCAGAACAGCCGTTACATGCTAATATGCCGTAATGTTTGCCCGAACTAGTATCACCGCAAACAACACAGATAAGACCCGGCGTGCCCTTCTTGGTAGGAATGCTCCAAGGAGGAGGTGGTGTTCTAGAAGCTTGAACTAGCGTTTGTGAAGAAGGCAAACACAATGATGTTGGGTGAGTTTCATTCTCTGACGAGTAGCAGTCAACGCTAGATGGTGATGTCCTTACATCTGTAAGCAAAAAAAAAATAACTAAATTAATCCCGCTCGCAAGTATTTAGTATATTATTACATTCTTTTCCGGAGTTGTGGCATCGACATTTTTAATTTCGTATAATACGTTAAATATGTACGACCCCATGATAACGGTAGAATATACAATTACTTTAACAGCCTTCTACCAGAGTGACGTTGAGATACTCCTATCATGGTTCGCACTGCTCTCTTTTGAACTCGAAGGGCTCCCAAGTTACTTCTCAAAATATAATGCCGAAAATAAGCGGGGTCTCAAAATTGGCATAATAGTAAGCCCTTGTTACAAAAATACTGATAATTTCAATTAGTCTATATAATGCGAGTCAAACATGTGAGAGTTTGTTGCAAAGCGCATCAATATGAATCTGCTAAGACAGATATGTAAGCCAATCGGTTTTGAAATAACTAAAGCTTCATATATAACAGAGAACAGGTGTGCTAGCGCATCTTGTGTAGATACTCCAAGCCAAATAGCAGGAAAGTTCGGTGTTTTTCTTTCGATAAAACTAAATAATTCATGTTGAAATCACCACAAAGTATAACATCGCAACTTTGATTTTTACAGATTTTAAGGAGTTTTTCTGAGGGTTTAGTAAAAGATATATCTTTTTCAGCATTGAGTGTTAGGTAAAAAACAACTTAGAAACTATGTATTACTAATGTAACTCTGTAATACAATAAAATAACATTTTTTAAGAGATAAGATTATCTCAAACTCTCTTATCTTATCAGACCGTACACACGTACATATATAATAGGTTCAAGTGCTTTAAGTATTATGTTCCAATCAAAAATGTCGTCCACACTCGTACATATCGTTACATCTTTGAAGTGGAATTAATCACTTGTAAATATTAGAAAAATATCTGCGGGAATAGCAAACCGATGTTGTTCTGTTCAGTGTTTTCATCTGGTTTGCTCATCAATTCCTCGTTTCTGTTTAATAATGTGTACACCTCACGTAAAAGCTCACTAGGTACCCACAATGCAGGGGCGATTTAAGTATATCCCGTTTATAAAATAACTTCCAGTCAAATTGACGTTAGAGTATTAATCAAGCGTGCGCGCTTGATTTTCATGTGAATGGGACGAGCTGGGTCCCATATGTCAACCCTGCCGGTCTTAGTGATTTCGGATGCGCCCTCCTGCTGCAACACTTGCCCCTCGACGAGACTTAACGATGTTAAAATTAGAGTCACCCATTAATGCTGTATACGAAGACGAAAGTAAGCAACAGCAAATTTCTGTCATATGCAAGAATAAGTGGTTCTTTAAATATAGCTCTAAACATCGACCGGACTGAACCATAAATTTCATCTGCTTAAAGTGCTAATTCATTGGTGTAATGGCACCAAACCTATTTTAAATATAATTTAGCATGTGTTTCTGTATGAATACTGGTCTTCAAGCTTACTGTTTTTGTACATCTTTTTAGTTTGACTGATGATGAGTGCTTTTAATACAAAATGGGTTGGCTAAAATTATTAAATATGCGAGATATACACCCATTTTATTCAAGCTTTTGTTATTTTAAATAACAAGGCTATCATAATCTTTTTTTAGTATAAATGAGTCATGTTTATATAGGAAGTTTCGAGTTGTACAGTGCTACGTACCACTTTTGATACTCATTATAATGGTATATGTACTTGGAAACCTTTGCCTCAAAATTCAAGAAGGGCCTTTTTGTATCAACTAAGATAAAAAAGATTTGTGTACTGTTGAAACTTTAAGATGTACACTATGTAATAATTAAATGCGAATCGAGGCGGCGTCAGAGGTAGGCAGCCAGTCAAACAAAATAATGTAAAACTTTTCTTGCATTTTTTCTCGATTTTTATTCCATTATTGACCATAGTTTGAAAAAAGGGTTACGTAAATATTTGAGGTAATAATAAAAGGCAACCATAATAACGATGCGGCGGTATATGTGTACGATGTATTTTTTGTGAGGAGTTCGTTTTAGATAATCATATATTTTAACATTTCCGCGATCCAGAGCTCTTCAGTTTTGCTTTTGCTTTACTTATTGTATTTTCACATTACTTTGTCGTTACTAATTCTACTCTACATCCTTTTATGTACATTGTTTTGTATGGATTCTGGGATTAAATTGTCATTTTTTCCTTCTTGCTCCTTCCGTCCACCTTATCCCAGCTCCCAAGTCCAGTAAGCTGAAGAAGTATGTTGGGAGGCCTCACGCGGGGCAGACGCATCCTCGCAGGACGAGAACGTATCTGTACCCCTCCCCATCCCCGTTTTAGCTGTTTATTATGTTTATTAAAGGTAAGTATAAGGGTAGTGCTTAACAAAAATTAGAATGTATTACGTCTTATGTATTAGTCGCTCCTCGTGGTCTTCATGGTGCCCGGGACGTTTCGGGAGAAAGAAGATGGGCAGCTCGCGAAATACAGGGTCCGTGGTGCGTCTTTTCGTTGTTAGGATTTGCCCTCGAAGTGGTCCAGTTCTAAGATATGGGGTAGCTGGTGTCAAGAGCCCTTAGCACCCTGAGCAAACCCAAGATGAGATATTTCTGTATAAGATGGACGATGTTTCGCGTAGTGACATATATGTCCAATTTTCGTATAAAGCAGATTCTGTGACGGCCTCAATTGAAACATTAGTTCTTTATGTTTATTTATATTTTCTTTGTTACTATTGCTATTATTATTATTATCAATTTGCATTTCATCGTCTCATGCAGATTACTTTAAATATACGTAAAACAGGGCATTCTTGTCATTTACAATAAGTATTAGATATAGATATAATTATTGCATTGCATCTCAAAACAAGCTTCGAAATTTACGAGCTAATGTTTTGGATTGGTATTATTTATCTAAATTCCACGTTCGCTGAAATTCACATATCCAAAATAGTGATATATAGAAAATAAATTATAATTAAAATCTGCCTTCGAACGTATGGATGCTGCTCGAAATAGAATAAGGGAACTTTGGAAGTGCATAAATTCTCAACGTAACGGAGTTAAAAGGATCAGTAGCATTTCATCATAGATGCGCAGTGGCGAAATCAACCAACTCACTATGCGGGAATTATTAACGCAAAGAAATTTACGTTCGTTGCATACTTTACCTTAGGGGCTTTTATAGTTTACTTTTTTATTTACATCTATTTTTAGAATCAAAATCATGAAACTAGTCTTCTTTTTCGTCAAGTACTAATCTATAGTGCCCGTAGAAAAAATGTATTATGTCGCAATAGAGAGAATTGAACAAGGAGAAAATGTTGCGGTATTACGCAACTAAATTTCTTACTAACCAGTTTTTGAAAACACAACAAAAGAGTGTCTAAAAACAATAGTAAAAGATGATGCCAGTATAGCTCATTGCACTGGCAGAATCACTAACGGCAAAGGCAATACAATATTATCAGCCTTGCCAAGCATATCAACCTTACAACTGTCAAACTAACTTAAGCAACTCCTAAGCTGGTAGTGTCGAGATGGCAGCACAAAAAGTACTCGGGTACATGCAGATGTAAGTGATTCCGACAGGCATCACATGATGTATTTAAAACAGGAGCAATGCTGGTTTCTTCTTTCTCTTTTCACATTTGTTTGTCGTAAGTAATTCCATGAATACAGAGAGCACATTAGCATGATCTTTAGTGACCAGTTACCTTAATTTTAATAAGGAACAAAGTGCAATATAATAATTAACGCCATTTGACGAATGTATCTCATTTGTGCGTTGAAAAAATAATGTAGTTGAAATCACTAAATTGACTTGAAGGAAATTTGCTTGAGACAAGTATTTATTTTGTTAGTCTAACTATATTTTCCTTGAATCAATGTGCTATTTTTTTGAAACATGATATTTGTTTGTTCGCATTTAAACAAAGATTTCAGTTGAATCAGTTAGTTGATTTAATTTAATGGAGTTTTAAGTGTTTTCAGTATCCATATTTCTTAATATGAAGGTTAAAATTAATCAAAATAAATTTGGAATATAATAATCAAACAAAATCAAATTAAGAAATAAAATAAATGGTCTAAACTTAACGCTATTAGAGATATTAATAGGGTGTTTATATTCTTAAAAACAGAATATTCGAGGTATATCTAATATGAAGTATTTCAATGTATGCATTCCATGAATTTAAATTAGACTTCGATAAATTGCAAATTCAAAACGATGCAAATTAAAGGAGTTAACCCTTCTCTTCTATGCCCAGAAAAAACCTCTTTATTCCTTCAAAAATGTTTAATAATCGATTATAAACTGCATCTGATCATTTAATTTTAGAATTACTCCTATAGCAATATCTAAATGGAACTATTACACTACAATAATATCTTATTTGAATCACAAAGCAACCTGCCCCCTTGACATATTAAAACTCGCGCCATATGCAAAGTGCTAAAAACCATTTTCTATATCGTGTCTCGTACACAAATTACAAAATTCTAGTGCAGCTTAGCGCGATAAAGAGAGGTTCGAACCAAAGTTAAATGGTACGAGAGAGACGAAAAAGTTCAACGGATTATGGGGTGTCTATTTAATGCCAGTGTATTAATTTGTATTATACGGGGATAAAGCGCTGCATTATATGCGGAAAGTTATGCTAGGGTAGGATAAATTCAGGGCTCTATTGTGCTGTACGAAGGGGGTGACGTCGATCAGACATTATACCATGTGGTCAAGCAAATTAAATCACAATTACTGTAATACGTCGTTACTTACGTGTCGTGATTAATAGATGTGATTGAAAGAGCGATGCCTCTCATTGATGGTACTTCCGCAGTAAAGTAAGGAGAAGTGCACCAATATTTATTTTCCCTACTGTTAGTTGTGATATACACCATTACTTAATAATAACTGTATTTATAATTGCCATGGAATGAATTTTATTTTTCTATTTTGAAAGTTACACAGGCCGTTTAAGGTTTGAGTGCATTACTGTCAATATTGTTGGTATTTTCTTGTCGCTAATTTAAGTTATTTCTCTTCGAATCGAAGAATCGATAAAAGACAAGGTTCAAAAATACTTATTACTAGATTCCGAAATGACATTTTACATTTAGAAAAATCCTTCAAGAATAAAAAAGAACTGTTTTCTTAACGAATGTCTCCAGATTTTGACATCTGCAACTAATTAATTTGACATGTAAGGTCATCATTTACTGTTTAAATTGTAATCTTCTTTAATTCTTTGGCAAGTTAGTAACGATAGCAACGCAACAAACAAGAGTTGGTAAACAATCAAAATTAAAGAGACACTCATAAAAATAAAATTCTTGAGCTGGTGGCAATTTACTGAATAACTTCATTATTGGAAGTGAATGGATAAGTGAATGGAATGAATAAAACATGTTATCAGAAAATGATGAAGAAGATCTGCTATAATAAATAATGTCCGAATAAAATGTCCGAAACAGCGAAAAATGCAACGTATTTCTAGTAAATTGGTCAGTCGTTACGAACTTGCTTATAAAGATTTTAAGGTATGGCATGATTCTAAGAGATCAAAAAATGATTCTGAAGGAATAATATTGGCATATTCTGAATATAACATTAAAACAGCGCCGCCAATAACTAGCCAAAATATCCAGTTAGTACCACATTTGAAAAATAAATATCTACAATATGCTCCAAGAGAGTCAAAAAAGTCAACAAAAACGGAAATTGAGAAATTTTTGCAAGAGGCACCAGTTGAAGTCTTTTATCAATGAAGGCGAGTCACATTAATTCATTAATATTTATATAGTTTTATTTTTCAATGGGCTTTTAAGTCTTTAAATAAGAAAAACAAAAAGCTTCTTTTCTGTTGGTTTATTTCGTTACGCTTCCTTTCGGTGTATCATTTTCCTCGACATTTTCAAGCACTGTTATCTCGTTTTGCTATCATACTGTATTGTTCGTAATTCACACTTAATTTGCTTTTACGTGTGCTTTAATTAACTTATCTTGGAAAGTCATGTCAAATACAAAACTAAAAATGCGAAAAAGGGGGGAAAAAAGAACATATAGAATGCACACCGTTTCGAAAGGATAATGAAGGAAAGGAAAAGAAGGAAAAAGGAAAATTACAAATAATACAGTATGAAGACAAGACGAGATTGGCAGTGCATAAAAATGTCGACGACGAAACAAACATAGAATAAGAAGCTTTTTGCTTTCCTTATTTAAAGACCTAACACCCCAAAGAAAAATTACGATTTAAAGGTCTAAAAAACACAAAAGAACAATAGCACATAGCTTTATTGGAAAAGTACTTATATTGTGTGAGGTTATTTTAATATTAGGCATACGTAGCGCATACAGAAGAGACGAACTATTGAGTTTAAGGATTGATCATTATCTCAATAAAAATCAAAGGATCAAAAACTCACATTCAAAGCCCATTTCTCGTTTCAAATTTGGCCTACATTAAATAGTACCGAAAATATTATGCCATGCATCTCGAGTACATTATCAACTGTTGGGTATGTTAACAGAAAATATGTAAATCAGATTATTGGCAATAATAGAATCAGGTATATTATAAATTACCAGAACCGGAGTGCTACTGGTCACTGTTTTCGAAGATCATCTAGAAGATTCTGAACCTGTGTTAAAAGAAATGGGAGTTGGCAGTATTGGACTGTTCCGCAAAATTTGATGCATTTACAATAATTATCCAGTGTCTTGATCCAGAAACTGTTGCAATAAGTGACTCGCTGTGCTCGAGTGGAGTCGGTTTTCACAACCGTACAATGATGAATTTAAATTTAAGCTTCAAAGATATTAGTTGTTAAATCGATTGTTAATTATGTTTATTTTTGCTGATAACAAATAGAATACCTCTAAATAATGCGTGAATTCCGATGTTTGTTCGCGTTTAGCGACGTTCAAGTTTGATCGTTAAATGAAATTTTTTCACATGAACGAATTTTTAAATATTTTACAGCATATATGACAGCCGAGTTTTCATTGTTGCATTTTTTGACCATGAGAGGTGTGATTTCCATTAACAAGTGCTATTGATGAAAGTCAAAGCATTGAGTTAATTGAATTTATACTTAATAAAGTCAACATCAAAATTTATTAAAATACATTTTTTCATATTTGTATGTAAAAGTTACAAAAAAAAAAATTATTATGAAAACCCAAGCCGTTGAGCAGGGTGAGATTTCTTCACACAATTTGTCATTTTTTCGATCAATCGGCTGCGCTTTCGTTACTCAATGATTTTGGACGTGTGATGTATGTATATGCTAATAACTCGCAAACGCCTTTAAAGTTGAAGAATGAAATTCGCTGCCGTATTGAAGAAACTAACTTAGAAATTGACTGACTTATCTATATGTAATTGAAAAATTGACGACGCAGCCATAACGGTCATCTGGTTACCGTATTATTCAATTTTTAACCTCTTACATCGTATAATATTTCATTTCCTTACTTCTTCATTTAAAATTCCGCTTTCTACTGGCACTTTAATGTTAACAAATCTAAAAAAAAAAGCTGTTATTGGTGCTATTTGTGAAATTAAACACATATGTTAAAATAACGACCTGTAAAATGTTTTATTCTATAAAAATAAAAATTCATTAGTATTATTTTCACCTTTTAACAACCTTTGCTCATAACATCTCAAAAAATTCCAACTATAAAGTAATTATATATCTTTTTATGTTGACAAGGAAATAAGTTTTTGGTTCAATTCAAATATTTGCCTACAACGTTTGGACCGGTGAAATTTAATTAAAGAGCAAAGGTTATTTTAAGCATATGCTCGGTTAAACTTGTTAGTATGTACATATTTGATTACCCTCGCACATTACCGCCTAAATAAATTTTGGCAGGATGAGATGGTGGAAGCGAACTGTTAATAACTAACAAACATGGTCTTTGATCCTCCATCACGCACATAATGCATGGTTTGCATGAAAAATTACGGGCAATGGAGCTTAAATGATTATGCTCTAATAAAATTCAACCACGGTTTATAATGTTCTGTACGTACAAAATGGTGATATTCGCAGTTTTATTATTGATACTACTATGTCAGTATGTTAATGACCTCGACTGAACATCAATAGTCACATACGCTTGCTTTCTTAGCCACCCGAACGCTAAATTATCATTTCTTCTAGGATTAAGATCTACAACTGGGTCGTACTTAATTTTATAAAAATGGTGGCGGCGCTGGTAATGTATTAATAATTTTGATTCAACGAAAGCTTTAATATATTTTCCTCATATCAGCCACCAACCAATGTAGTAAACGCTTCCAGTCTATTTAAACTTTAGTATCTAACAGAACAACGTTATTAGCTACCAATTCCTTTTATATTAATAGTATATGGACAGAAGATAATTCCTTTCTTAAGCACTTTACAAAAAGAGTTTTCAAATAAAAAATATTCAGAGGCAAACGCTGCACAACACAAAGTTATACTGAAGTATACAGAATGTTCAGTTTCCGCTGCGCACGACACAGGTTTTGTTTCTAAACGAAACATTATTGTTACGTTTTTGGACGCCCTTCTTCAACACTACCTACACCCATCTTAACTTTTGATATAATTGACACAATTTGGGATTTGCGAAATGCCGCTCTATCTGTAACGACCAGACAGATTCTACAGGATGGTTCTCCATACCGTCGCCAAGTTTGATTCATCTTATTTTCTTTTTTTTTAATGAAACATGCTACATATTTTTTGAGGATCTTGGAGTTATATAAATTTTTGTTTCACTGAAGATATTCATTAAAACAAATGTGTAAGCGTTATCGTTTTTGGTATGACTCGATCATCTACTCATAGCAACCATGATATTTCTACATTCATGATCCAGTAAGTTAACCAGCAAAAATAAATTGACAAATGTTGATTATTATCCATAAAGCAAATAGATTTACTTAAAACATTGCACATTAATTTTTTTTATAGTAAGTAAAAAATATATGAAAGTCGTTTAAAATTGTTGGCACTTTACCTAAATAGAAGTGTTTATAAAAGATCTTTCTCGACGCATACCGTGGACATTACATAAATAATATTATCGAGATATTAGGAATACCTCGATAATATTAGAATATCAAAAACATAAATATTTCGTCTCAGCACACCATGCATTTTAGCAAAAAACTTATCTGCATATTTAATTTACTAAAAAGAATTTTGAACAGTTTCTCTATCAGATTTTGGAAAAATATATCAGATGTTCCATTTAAATAAATTCAGATACCATGAACGAAACATGGCGATGATTTCAATAGTCATCTTGTAGGCACTAGTAGACACAAGAAACTTTTCGAGGCATCGTTGAAAACTGCATGGAAAACTCAATCAAATAAAACTTGAATTATCGCTATTAGTGTGTAAAGCGTAACATATCAATCAAATTGCGTCAATTATCTCAAAAACTAAGATAGATAGGTTTAAGGAATATTGATGAAAGTTGACGTAGATTGAAGTGACATCTTAAATCGTAATAATATACAGGATGTTTAATTAAAAAAACCAAGCGTCCAAAATACTCAAGGAAGGAATTATCTCCGACGCACCCACTAGATGGACACACTATAAAACTAGGTTATTTGTAATTTAGATACATTAAAGCATTTGCATTACATGCAACCTACCACAAATAATTTATACAAATTAATAACAACGGTAAAATTATTAAAGCATTTTGTTTAAAATTCAACTCTGCAATTAAATTTCTAATACGTAAATGAAACAACACTTGCATTGTATGAAAATTAATCCAGGAGAAACAACCGCTTTATTTCTATTAAATTAAAGAGAAATAGTTTTATTGGTTTAATAGAGAGAATCACGAAAAGGCCATTGTTATATAAGCTGAGCAGTATTAGCTTAGAAGTATCAATTATGATCCTGATTTAGAATCATGTTATAAATGTTGAATCTTTTAGCTTTAGTTACTATCTACTATGACAAATATTACGTTACTAAATCTACGTACTCTTTACGTATGCAATTTTATTAATTTCTCAAAGTAACTCAAATTATAGAGTTGACAAAATAAATAAATATTATTAACATTAGGCTATATAAAAAGGCATATATAAACAACAATATATTTTATGTAAGCTCTACTAAATTTTAATTTTTGTTTTGCTTCAAAAGCTCAACGTTACCAACTTCAGATTTACTGAAATCATAAATTCAAGAACATCATAATTTCAATTTTGTTAGTATTTATATGAGTATGTATTTATGCATTTTGATTCAGTTTTGTAAGATATAATCAGAGGAAAATAACTTACCGGGAAGATGTGGCGAACAAGGTTGATGTAATGTTGGTAATATTGGCGCTGCTTGTGAAACAGAGCAATCCATAGCAGTCGTAGACAGATTCATTCGTCTTGTTCTCGTGAACTGTATGATGATGTTTGTTAGTTAAAAACTGCGATCAAGAGTCTTCGAGTAATTTAATAACAATTAATATGGATAAATTTAGGACCAAATTTATCTATCAAGTATTAAAGTCCACACAATTTTTTTCACAACAAGAAAAGCGGAAATGGAAAATCGGAAAACAGTTTTGTGGTATTATAATTCAACTCACATAAATGTAAGACTATCTATCACCGAATCCTTATTTTTCAATTAAAATTATAGCATTAGTCGCGGATATTTTCATGTGTATACACTAGCCTGATCTATTGTAAAGTTCAAGCTTACTAGATTTGTATGTTTAGCGGCGGTTACAAGGAATGAGCGATATTCGATAGCCCGGATGGTGTATTAAGCATCATCCAGGGGCGGGATCAGACCTTGCCACCCTGTGTTTAACTTCTAACAGCACGCGACTGCGCCTTACCAGTCCCCTTGTTATTTCAACCCTTGTGAAACAACAATAGGTCACGTTAGAATGTTCTCTTCATCCCACAAAATCTTTGCTTTTTACGGCGCCGCGTCCGCTGTTTTTTACTTTATTTTTAGAATGCTATAAAAATGCGCAAAAGGGCTATATTCGAAACGAGCGCAAAAATAAAAGAAGAATGGAAATTGATTAATTAACAATCAGTATATATTGATTTGAAAACTTTCAAAACGTGATTGATTCGTTGAAAAAACAGGTTTTACGCAAAGAGAAAACAAAGAGAAAGCTATATTTTGATGATTCTTTTTAAATAACATATTCTGAAATAATTTCTATAACTTCAAGTCATCAATGTGCTGATAAATACGCAATAACAGGAATATTATACGTGGTTTAAATACTTTTTTTTCTATCTAAAATATATCACGATGATTTCGCAACGTTGCTGCTACTATTGGTTTGACTTCACATTACAAAAGATGGTAAACCTGAACAAACTATCACGTTCAATTTCATTATGCAAGCAATCGACATGAACAACTAATAGATTTATTTGAAAGCACAATTGCTATACATTAAACAATTGTAAAAATACAGGAGTTACTACGATTGTGTGTATTTTCCTTTAATAGGGCTGTCTCCTACGTTACGATAAAATAACAAGTTAATTGAATTCGTGCTACATAATAATAACGCTATCAGCTTATAGCAGTGTGACTTTGAACAAAAGTCTAGTTACCGCATTAAACATTCGACGCCTTCTACTAGAATTCGTTAGGTGAGCATGAGATAATTGTAAAACAAGCCGCCGGGTTAACGTTTATGTTCAAATTAATGCCAGCAGTAATTAATTTTACCCGAAAGTTGCTCGGGTATCGCAACCGAAGCCGCGCGGAGAAATGAGAAAATGGGCCGCTGGCAACATCCATGGCAACAGTCCGCAACACTCACATTCTATGGAGGGTTGATTTGTGAACCGTGGTGGTTGGTGCAGCAGCGCCGCTATTGGACGAGTCGCGTTAATCCCATTGGTCTGATGTGCTGTTTACTCGCATTGGCGCCCCACCACATGGTCCGATGACCTCTGCCCTATTCCGGGTTATCGGGAGCTCCGGTGTTTGGCGCTTTCGATTCTCCGTCGCTTTACTTAATGCCTAGAAATATATTCAACGATTGCATGAATTGATGTTAGATCGATAACAAAACAGGGTAATAATTACGTTACGCTATGTACCACTGAAATATAATGAATACTTTTTATGTTATGTACAAACAATTTTAGACATCGTATTTTTATTTACAGATTGTGTTCGCTTCTTCACCACAGATCGTATAGCACGCCTAATTCATTCTCTATATCTATATCTACTATAAAGGAAATATAAGTTTGCAAGACATAGTTGTTCAGAGAGAAACGAGTAGAGAGCATAAGTATATACATACACAGGCTGGTTCATTTTAGACTATTACCATGGGGAAATTGCTTATTATTAGAGATAGAGGGAAGGTTTAAATTTGGCAGAGTTGTTAAATGTTGTGTTTGTTATGAATTCGAAGAAAAAATTGATCTTCAAAATCTGATATTTTTAAAATAAATCTAGCAACTCTATTTGCTTTTGTAAAGAAATACTAAAGACGCGTACTTAAAGTCACTTTCGATCATCTATGTAATGGAATATCACAATCACAATCACAACGACAACAGCCACATCGTAAATCTTAATGGAAACATTCTCGAGGATGGATTGTTTACCGAGCCACGGAATATCTATGTTAACGGGAATTTAAATAAAGGAGAAGATATTTTGCAAATGGTAAATTAAGCGTATGCTTTACATAGTTATGTAAATCTTGTATTTTCTAAATAAATAATAATCCATCGGCATGTTATTTCTTGTATTTTTGTTTGAAGGGAATATTATTATTATTAATTCTTTTTCAAGTAGCACGCAATACAAGTTTGGTATTTTAAATAGAACATCCTGAACTGCGTTTTGCGATTTATGTTAACATTTCTTACACCTATTTAGCTTAGTTTTCGAGATAATTTGAGAATTTTACAAAGTACCGACGCTTCTTTAACACTCGATATCTTAAATTCTATTGGCCTGTGTGTTGCTTGAGGTTTTCAGCGGTACATTGATTTCCTTTTTGCATTAAATTCTACAAAATGGCAATTAAAATCGTTGCCAAATTTGATGCACATTATCTCAATTTTTGAACTGGAACATCGCCAAAATTGATAAAGAACCCCGTTTAGAATTTTTTTCAATAAATGTGCACTTGTTTAATAAATTAAATATGAAATTATACTGTTTTATTTTTTAATGTAAAATACAGGGAAATATATACTTTTGTTTTTCTAAAGATATTCAAGTCCCTAAAACTGAATCTTACTCCTTCATAAAAGGATCAGTTTTTCATTTTGCCATTAAGTTCTACCCCTTTCCTTGCTAGAGATTAATTTACTGCTCATGAAAAATTGCAGTTTTTGAAATATGTATCATATGCAATAAATTCTTAGATCAACGACTTCTCTTCTACGCTCGATAAAATAGAAACTGTTCTTAACAGAAAGTGCGCATCACGCGCAGATATACGACAAAGAATGATGTCCACCCAGACAACTAACCGAATTAAACTACGAAGAGAAATAAGTTTAGAATTGCAGGAGGTATCACACGCCCTCTCTGAAGTACTGTTTTGGTGCTTACTTTCAAATAAATGTCCAAGCATTCTTTGAAGAGTTTATTTCTTAACTCAAAAAATTATTAATTAAGTCGTTAGCTACCATGCAAACTTTAATAAAAATAAAAAGTAGCTTTATTCCCAGCTACAAAAAATTTTTTTAATTCAGAATTAAATTAATTTGGAATTCAAACTTAATTCGTGATTAAATTTATTACAGTTTACATAAACATTTTGAGCTGGTTTAATTCGTGATTAGTTAATCGCGAATTAAGGCTGTTTTACACGACGCTCGTCATTATTTTAAATCTGTAAGCATTTGATTTTACTCTTTACCATTTCAGCAGCTTCTTATGTATTGTGGCTTAAGGGCTGCTGTCTCATGAACTACACACTTAATTATAATGGACACTGACTTATGCCCAGCAATAATGTCATCCACTAGTACCTGCAGCGAAATATCTCATCCTCGTTAATATTTGATTTAAACCAGAAATGGACTTCCGGGGATTCGTTACAGGTTCCAAACGATGTCTAATTAGGTCATTCGGCCATGTTATCGGGTGTGCTCGAACCTTTGAACAGACAGCTTTTCGAACAATCCTCAATTCTATTTGATCTATAAACAACGCATTTGTGTCGTCCAACCAGTTTGATCAAAAGTTCAAGCAACATACTCATTGTAGGTTTTGAAAATGAAATCGTATTTTAAATTGATTATCATCGTATGCCTCAAAAGCATTTATTGGCCTTCAATGTATATTATCTCTTTGGTATTTCCTCAATTTCGTCATCGACAGAATCATGCTGATGGTGATACCAATGTATTGTTTCCATTTATTTCGATAAAATTGTTGCAAATAAAAGCATTTCGTATTCATTTTTTTTTTTAGGTTAATATGGGCAAATATTAATATTTAATTAATTTAGTTCGATTTAATTCGTGATTAACTAATTAGGACTAAAATGACATTTAGATCAATTTAATTAACGATTAAACTTGCTTAATCGTGATTAGTGACGTCTCAGAACTAAATTAATCAGAGATAGTGTGCTCATCCGTGCTTGAATACTTATTTGACTTTCTGTAAATCGGAGGTAATTTACATACATTAGTATTACAAGATTTAGTTACTTCAAATTTCTCTTTGTTATTTCGAATAAAGTTAAATAATCAAAATTGGAACTCTTAACAAAGACACCGTTGTCTCTACAGTCGATGCTAGTAATATGTATGTAGATACATCGGCACACCTAATTAGGCAATATTGATACGTATCCAAACAGAATGATAATTTAATCAAAACGTTTATTTCATGAACTGTTAACCCAAAAGCATATCCACATTTGAATCATAACGCATTAATAACGCAAAATTAAGCATCCGTAAGCTATATGTGCAATTACCTACCCTAACTGAATTTGCGTTGTGTGTACTAATCGTACACATATGCTTGATACATCAAAGCATGCTTGATACATACAAATTTTACACCCCGGAAGTTTTTGATATAAATTGCTTTGAGTTGCGCATCGAATAGATTGTTACAATAGTGAACAATTGAATAACCATGGGTATTTTCTTTTAATTTGCTAAACGCAGGAGGGATAACGTGAAATAGAAACATTTTAATAGCATGCTATATTGTTATTCATGCTATAAATCAGTTTTCTCAAATTAATATCCCTTCGGCAAAGCGAGCTCTGCCCCTACACTATACAAGAAGTAACATCCTTGATGCTAATGGTGACGCTTAGTCAATGTATGAACGAGTTCGTCTTATATTTAGCCAATAAGTTTGTCTCCGTTAATATTAGTTTAAAGTACTGAACTGACGGCATATTTCCTGAACCATATACATAAAAGCATTTCTTATTCCAAATTTATACTGGATGATCCAAATTAACAGGTTGTTGTTATTGCTCCTATAAAATCGATTTAATGGGAAAATTAGCAGTTTTTGCTGTTGATTAATATGTTGTAAATAAAAAGAAACGGTCAAATGCATTAGGTATTATAAGGTAGGTTAACTTCTGATAAAAAAACGTTATTATTACAATCGTGTCTGTAAGGTGTAGATTCCTGACGCGTTTAATTTTTAAAAATGGTTCGTCTTATATTTATTTCGTTTTCCGGTGGGTTGCTTATTTATTTTTTTAATCACCTTTCTTCTGAAAAATGCACTAAATCGTATTCGTTGACTTCGTTTTGTTAAATCAACAAAGAAAATTATTACATTCATTTATAAATTTATTATAATAATGAACTGCGTTTATCAAATTGAAACCTGTTTATCAATATAAGAAATACCCGTCTATTAATTTATTTTGTGAGAGGTAAAACAATCTTTAGGGATTTTTCATGAAACATGCGTAAATGTATTCTTTATATCAATAAATCCGTTAAAAAATAAATATTAAATGGTAATATTCATCTCAAGGAGGTATGCAAGAAGTTTTTTCGTTTCTTGATAGTTCAGTTTCCTCACATCAAACGATGCTAAGTGTCGTACATCGTCTTGAAAAGTTAAGCTGTAGTAACATGTTGCTGAAAATAATCAGCAACGCCTCTTTCTGAGGAAACAAACGGGCCATAATCCAGCCGCCAAATTTCAGAAGTAAATATTCCAAAGACGACAATTAGAAACGTATTAAAAAAGAATAAGTATGTATAAGTGCCATAATTCACTTCTTTGCATCTTCCAGACACCATTAGCACTTGCTGTACTATATCTTGCCCGGCTGAATGTTCCGATATAACGTTTAGTCTTTGTTTGAGCATACTTGACGGAAACTTTATGTACGTACATCAGCATGAAAGACCGCGGACATTAGATGAGTTGCAAATGTGAAATACACAACTTCGAACTTCCCGAATTCCACGACCCTTAATTTAATCTAAATAATTCGAAAACTCCAAGTTTCAAAATTATCTCAATTTTTCCCTCGTAAAGAATAAGTTAGAATTAGACATATACAGCGTTTTCCACGTAACCGATTCATTAAAAGTTTTCGCAATCAACGTCTTAACCTACTTCTGAAAATTTGTAGCGGGCAATGAGCGGGTCTGCTTTATTATAACAAATTATTTTTAGACTCGTATTACTTATTATATCGGATCGGTTATATCGGAAGTCATAACATTTTTTAACGGAAAAGCATTTTTGTTGCTTTTCTGGACTCCATGAGTTGCTTTATAATGATTTGTATTAAAGTTAACCCCTTAAAATCAACTAGTTCTGAATTATTTTGCTTTGTGTATTTTATTACAACATATTCTTTAAAATTACATATAATAAATACCATTGAATGAATTTAACTAAATACTTTCCAGTAATAATACAATATTTAGTT
This sequence comes from Marronus borbonicus, assembly GCA_902655005.2. Classification (NCBI taxonomy): domain Eukaryota; kingdom Metazoa; phylum Arthropoda; class Insecta; order Coleoptera; family Scarabaeidae; genus Marronus; species Marronus borbonicus. The sequence continues at coordinate 10,301,005 of LR737384.1, read as the reverse complement.
TATCAGATACAGGCGGATCTGAGTTTAAGATCCAGTTTACCAATACTCGATTCAAGGAAATCGATTCTTCGACTAGATGCCTTGTACAGTTTAGAAGTTACAATTATTTGTATCAATTATAATTTTACAACAGTGACTCATGGAAGAATAACAATTATTCTTTTTATTTCCGTCAAAACCTACCGAGACATGATTTTCTGTGTACCTACGCAGACAACAAACAGTCAAAGATAAGGCAAAAAAGTTAAATATTTATTCGTATAAAGAAAGTTTCTATTCTATATTCATGGTGAATGTCAACAAGCCTTAGAAAGAACACGTAGTCTTTTTAACGAGAGAGAGAATTACATTTATCACCAATGAATATATCTAAATTCAGATGTATAAGATCAAATTTCATTCACTGTGGAATTAATTGTGTTGTACCTGTCACGGAAGAAGAAGGTAATGAAATAGATGTCTTGGGCTATTTTGATGCACCTTGCAACAGCTGAATACCCGTCGCATCCTTACAGTTAAGGACTTCGCATACGTAAGTACAGTAAAATGCCTCAAAAATTCCTAGTACAGTTGATCAAACTAGCAGAGCTGAATTTAGCGTAGTTAAAATTCAAGATCTTATTTCTCTAATCATATGAACAAATGAATCAAAATTCAGTCGCCAATAAATTGTAAATAATTCACATTGGACAGAACAAAATCCATATGTCGTACGAGAAAGAAATTTTGAAGATATTTTTAATTTCAATCCATTCACGCTCATGGATGATCAGGTCAAATGCAAAATACTTGCAAATATTTAGGCAAGTGACTCCCATATTTATGCCGACGTATTGATTTCAAGTAGATGTGGCTCTTACAGATCCATCACATGACGTATATCGAAAATAACAAATATCTTTGACGATCAATAGATCTGCCTCATTGGAGCTTGGATGTGGCATCTAGATATCACGATCTTAATTCTTTTAATATAGTTTTTATGTTTTCTGTTGAGAAAAGAGAAAACCTGATAAAAATAATGCATAAAAAAGAGAAATTTAAACCACGATGAAGTTTGAAGAGAACATTTGAAAAAATTTTTGCAGTATCTCGAACAGAATGGCTAACATTTCGGACCTTTGTAACCTTTCCCCCCATGTTTTCGTTCACTTTCCGTTATGTTTAGCTGTCATCAGCGCCATCCACACATCCTCCCTAGTGCACTTCGGTTTGTTTGTCCATCTCTCGAAACTAAAGGTGCAAGTCTTCCATAAGTCGTTCCACAGGTCATAAATTCAGGTCAATGGCTGTCAGATAATAATACCGTAGATTTTAAATTAAAAAAGTCCTTCCAGTCTCCCAGAATTGCTCGCCCCAACACGGTCGTCGTTAATCAATGGTGCACCCATTTAATTCGGTATCATCGAAAATTCCTTTCAAATGTTTTCTGAATTTGAGTCATTATTTTTTAACAAATATTGGGGTGAAAATGCAAAATACGAACCAATCTCTTCACAGGTAAGCATGATCCCTTTCTATCGTATAACATCTTTCCCTAAAAATCGACGACGCAGAATTAATAAAGTACAAACAGGGAGAAAACCCAAAACAAATCCGTATACAAATACATATCGTAATAACAACCAACCAACGAATTTTTCTTCAAGCATTAACTTGCAAGAACACGAATTATCAATCTTCCAATCGACCTCAACAAAATTCTTCGTATAATCAACGTCGTTATAATAACAATTCCAGACTGATGATAACAGTCAATATAATTATAATCGCAGAAACAGTGGCAATAACGGTCAACAGGTGCGTAACAATCGAAATACTAACAGCATTAGCTCTAATTTGAGCCAAAACAAGTGTGGCGCCCGTACGCTCAGGCAATTAAAAATAATTAAGAAAAAATCCATTTAAATAAGCAACAAGGTAAGTCAAAAAATGCGCATAAATCGTAACAGAGCAAACTGCTGCGATGCTACTGATCTCCGTAAAGAATTTGGTTATTCCACAAAGTCTATCGATGATAAATTAGACGAAACGTTTGAACAGCTTTGTAACATGACAGAAAGTTTGCAAAAACGTTTAGAAAAGAGTCCTGGTGGTGGACTAGAACCTATTGGTAAAGGTCCCTCTAATGGTAGAAAGCTCGATTTCTAAAAAAAAGAACGACAATGCTGGGTTTACGGCGGTCTGACAATAAGTATCAAATGTTTTATGTCTTTAATTTTGCTAATAAAGAGCTACTTCTTTTCATTAATGGTAACGATTTAACGTATATTACCAATAATTAAAGGAAGGCGATACCGTTGTTATAAATGTTTTTAAATGCAAAATAAGTTCGCCAAGAATGTAATACACTTTCTGTTTAAGCATTGTCTAGGCCGCGTTTATCTAATAAGAGATAATAGCAGAACAAAAATTGCCAAATTGAGCGGGGAACCTCTATTAAAGGTACAGTCCACATCCAAAATATCCAATACAGCACTTGCGGCAGCACTACATATTTATCTTGTAGCGACATTGATGGTTCATTATTCAATTAAAAAGTTAAACTTATTGGGCAATTTCGCATTCGATTGAATACTACCTGTAAACTGATAATTGAATACATCCTTAAACTTGAGATTTGCTAAGTTCGAAGCTATTCCGTCTGTATCTCTGCTTCTGCGAGAATCAATAACTATAAATAACAATAAATAAGATAAACTTCAAATATTTATACTGATATATATATGATTATACTTTAAACATATTATTGCAATATGGGAAATGTATAAAAGAACAATTATATGCAGATATGTATATAATTGTTCTTTTATATATGTGTACAATAATTTTGATAATTTTACAATTACGTTTAAACAATTGTTTAGGTAGATAAGGGGCCAGACTTAAGCAGCGGAATCCTGGCGCATAACTAAAACTCTTCGACTGCAATACCACTGAAAATAGTGTCCCTTTATCAACAAAATATCTAACACTTCTACTTCTGTAAGTATGTAGATTCTATTTAATTATCGCATCTGTGTAGAACATTATTTGTATTTTATGTTCAACAATCTGTTTTAAAGATCAAACTTCTATAAAACTACTTTTAATATACGTCAGCATGTATAATTACTAGAGTTTGGATTTTTATGTGCAATAAATAGTCCAATTAATGATGCTTTAGATTTAAATTGATCATATTTCTGCATTAAAATAGACACCAGTCACATTAATCAATGTTGGAAAGACGTTTTTAATGTATAATATAAGGATACTATCTGATAAAGGAATTAATTTTCAAAAATCGTAATTTTTAAGTGGTATACATGTTAAATGTACTGCAATAAGCTAATGCCATTTCCAGTATTTCTTAAATAATCGGCACACTAAAATTTTGTTTAAATGTACTTTGGAATTATTAAACATTTTAAATAGAACGTTATAATGAAAATTTTCGTTTAAGTGCATAATACTGAATTATGCGACAAACATTTTTTTGTGACAGAGAGGAAAGTATAGGTGAACCGTATATAGGGCTGTCTAAAATTAAAATATTAAAACTGGATATATGTTGTGAATAAGTAAAATGTTGCAAGATTGAAATAGGTATATGAGGGTTGAGTTAAAGGCTGCTGACTATTATGTTGAATTATGTTGCTTGTAATTTATACTTAGTAAATATCCATAGATGTTACTTACATTTTCTATATCAGACCTGAAATGCCTAGCTTTCTTATTTATTTCCATAATTTCTAAGAATTCTCTAGTTTTTTTGTAATGTTCTTGTCTTAGGATTTTAATGCTATCGAAATCAGGCTGATGATCACTCTGTAGCATGTGCAAACTAAGGGCGCAACGTCCCCTTTTTGCTTTTGTATCACTTTTATAAACAAAAATATCAACAAATTTAATTTCAGTTAAACTTAATAATATACACAAATTTAACAATTTACTTACATCAAAACAGAATCTATATTTTATAAACAACTCTAATTGGTGTATCAATCGTATCAATCAAACCATACCTAAAGATATCCCAGATTTTCTAGCATTGGGTTCTTGCTTTGGAATAAGAATCACGCCAGAAGATGTCGACGTTGGCTATCTTCTGGCTGAATGTGAAAAAGTCCTGAAAAAAATCTCCGAAAACCAGGTACATACATGCAGAGCCAAAATAAGCAAATTATTACACTTATAGCGTTAAACACAATGACTTTTGAAATAAAACTGGAATCAAATGTAGAGGATTATTAAAAAATAACAATAAAATTCTTGATTACTGTAGCAATAAATAAAACAGAATATATAGAAGAAACGAACTGCTTCAGGATCAAAATAAATAAAATCCAAAGTAAGATTATAATGGTCTCTTAAAAGCCTTAAAGAAAGAAATCATTACTATCGAAATAGAATACAAAAAACTTACTACCCATAATTCTGTATCTCCAGAAATATTTTTGAAAATACGTTTGTTGCTGGAATTCTCAAAAATGCCTTTAAAGGTAGACGTTTCAAACCCCTCCACTTCTGTTACTTTCATACAAAATTTTTAATAACTCAACAATTATATCAGAGTACCGTTTGACGTCGTATCGTTGTTTACTAACATCCCCACTGAATTGGTTCTTCTACTAAACAGAACACTATCAAAGACTACACTATACTTAACCAAGATTCATTTTTTAAAATGCTAAAACTGATCGTTGTTAATAATAAAAGTTATCACAAGATCTTTGGCTACCCAATGGGCTTAGCGCGAGCTTAACCAGCACTATCACGGACTATTGTTTAGAGAATATAATCCAATTATTACCTTACCAAATATCTTTCATTAAAACATATGTTGACGATATAATCTACTCAATTCCAGCTGACAACATTCAAGAAAGTTTAAGTTGTTTCAATTCGAAAACAGGTCGACATCGTCTTCAGACACCAAACTAATTAGATGTCAAAACAATCTTATAATCACAGATTGGTATAGAAAACCAACAAATTTCGTGAGTCTAATTAATTGTATCTCTAATAACCCCATCTTCCACAAAATCAACTCTGTTAAAGCCATGAAAGACAGAGTGTTAAGAACCTTTCACCAAACCAATCTGCATATTCTCTCCAACTTATTTTTAAACTGTGGCTACCTAACGCATCTATTAAGTAAACTACCGTTTAATAATAAACAGAACCCATTTACTCTCCCTAACAATATGTAATGATCAAATCTCCTATTTTAGGTTGGCTTTTACTATTTAACATCAATAGGCAACACGTTTTCTTTCAAAAATTGAAAAAAAAAACTAGTTTACAATTCTAGTCATGTGTTATCTACTCCCTTCCGTGCGCAGATTGTGACGAGGTTTATATCAGTCAAGCAACTCTACATCTGATTCCAGTTCTACGCCAAAAGTCACTGTGTTTAACGTTGTAAGTATAATCATTTGTTAAAATGTTGGTTATTTTGGCTCTGCATATGTTTATCTGGTTTTCGGGGATTTTTTTTCAGGTCTTTTTCACATTCAGCCAGAATATAGCCAACGTCGACATCTTTTGGTGTGATTTTTATTCCAAAGCAGGAATATAGGTTCTGTTTTAATTCAAGTAAATTGTTAAATTTGTTAATATCTTTGTTTATAAAAGTGAGCTAGCAATTTCGGGTCTGATTTAGAAAATCTAAGTAATGTTTATTCATATTTATTAAGTATAAATTAGCAACACTCTTTAACTCAACCCTCATATGTCTCAATTTTGAGTTACCGTTTCTACTCAATTTACATTTTACTTATTCACAATATATTATTTTACTATATACAGTTTTAATATTTTAATTTTAGACGGCCCTATACACGGTTCCTCCATACTTTTCTAACGCTCTGCCACAAAAAATTGTTTGTTGCACAGTTCAATACTATACATTTAAACGTGAATACACATAATTGCTTACATTAATATTAACATTAGATGTTTTCATTCGCTGCCTTTCAGTTGAAAATAATCATCGTGTTTATTATCAATTTTCTCAACATTAGTTAAATTTTGGTAAGCTGACATATTGTATTACGTTATAGAATCCTCACAGATATTTTATCGTAAAGCGCTGATGAAGCATTCGATTTCCAGGCGAAATATAGGCAATAAGATTGAAAACTTAATTAATTAATTCATATTATCCTGTTGAATTCCCCAACAACTTTATGCAATCTAATAAATAGTATATGTATTAAAATTATAGTATAAATAATGGGTTGTACACCATGGTCTTTATAAAATTCTTCCTATACGCATATAAAAAATTGCTTTGTTCAGCCAACTAATTTTTATATATGAGTTATTTGCGAACCAAGCGCGTGAAAAGGCATTTCTGGAATGAGTAGCCAGTTTATCAGTCTGCGAATTCGAAAAATGCTTCACTCACGAAATTTGTACAATATTTCTTGTACGAATAACAAATACTTTTAATGAGAAGTTAAGGCATTTATTTAAATCAAATTTGAGAAGAGGGTAATAAATTACTAATTGACATATTAGCAAGTCCCCCGAGAAACAAGTTATAAAAGATGAATCCAATAATACTCGAAATGTTAACAGATCAATCAAAAAAACAAGCCAAACAAAGCAGTTAATCCCTGGGGTATCAATATCAAGATCATATTAAAGTTTTTAACAATTGTATAGTTTCAATTTCTGAAACAGATCAATCACAATTTATGTAACATTGATGTTATCACGTGAGTTACTTTAAAAATACAATACAACGTCTATTTAAATGTCTTTCTTTTTTATAACAAAGCAGCGGCACAGTTGTAAGTTATATATTTACTTTAATAATTTTTTTTTATTTCTGTTACATTCAGTAAGTATCAACTTTACTTCACGCACTAGTGACTAAAGTAATATTTCACGCATTGATTTACACGTGTGAAGTTGCCGATTATAGTGTATGAGTACAAAAAAAATAATTACGTGAAACCAAGTTGTTTTTATCTTACTTTAATCGACTACCAAATAAATCCAGTAAAGTTTGTTCTTCACTATTTCTTAGTTCGCGCAGTGTTTTTGACCTAATTTATTTGCATCTTTATTTCCTAGTTAAGCAGAACAAATAAGTGAAATGCTTACTTACTTTATTATAATTCGGCGCAAAAAGCCGCGTGTCGATAATGACTCACAATTTACTACAGCCTTCAATTTGCTAACGTTTCTCGACATTTCGTCAAATCATTCTGAAATCACCAGTTTAGAACATCAATTATACGTAATGTTGCCAATTATTAAAGTATTTATTCTATTCTTACACAATAATAGGCTACGATTTTGTTTCATCTTACAGCGCATGACAGTGTTCAGAACGAAAGAGATTTCTTTAAAGCTAAAATAGAAGACCCGAATAGCAATGAAGTTTCTTATCGTGGCGGCCATCTTATTTCAAGTGAAGTATTGTAAAAGTGCCAATATTTTAGGGATTGCCCCATTGATAGGAAAGAGCCATTTTACAATGTTTGAAGCTTTATTTAAGGAACTTGCGGCAAGAGGTCATGATGTGGATGTCGTTAGCCATTTTCCTTTAAAGGAAAAGGTACCTAGGTAAGAGTTTATTATATATTAAAATTATTTTTTTAAAAGAAAACCGAAACATGAACAATACACAAAGTACTTGGATATACGTTTATCAATATATTTTTTGGAAGAAAATTATCTTTATCCAAAAACCTGCCGGTAGAAAGAAAAGTCCAACACTTTATACTTTCGAATCTTCCTCGCGTGATGTGAAGAATCCACTTTACACAGTCTACGGACAAAGCTTTTAAATCATTCTTTCAAAAAAAACCTAGAAGTAATTTTACATTACCGAATTAATTATATCATCCCATTTGAAAAATGTCACGGTAATGTTGCAAAAAAAAATTAAATTGGTGAATTAAGTCTGCCGTTTATAATAATCAACATTTAAAATAAATATATGTGTTTTTTTTACCGGTACACTGAAAAACCTATTTAGTTGAGTCATCTAAGTTACGGTTGATCCAATTAAAATGTACGACTAGCAGTTTTACAGTACCATCGCTTATTATGAATACTAATTGGTAAATATTAATTAATTAACATCAAATTGTTCAGTTCAGTGTCTGCTTTAAACTTAGAATCTCTATTTTGTCAAATGTGGGTCTGTAATGGCGTATCGTGCTTCTATTAGCTACTTATATCCCTCAACAGGATGCCATTAGGCTTCACAACCGTGGTAAAAATCAATTAGTACGAAGGCCAAACCGATATTATTGAGAATAAAAAAATCTAGTACAAAACATATACTATTGTTTAAGGCAACTTTCTGTGTAATAGTTGAGTGTAGGCTTTCACGACCGTAATCCATAGTAGAAATGTCTTTCGGGTGATGTCGCGTACTTAACATTTTACTTGACGTTTCGCTGACCATGCTATCAGCTTCTTCAGAAGATTTCTAAAGACTAGTGTTATTACTCTTGCTCCTCGTTATATATTCCATTTTTGTTCCGCTTTGCTGATCCATAACCGTTCCGCTTTGCTGATCCATAACCGTTCCGTTCCGCTGAATCGCGTCGTTCGTTGTATGACGACTCCGTAGTGCTAACCTCCACGTGTTGCTGATCTTGTATCCGTCTTCGCGCTTGAAGTTGTTGGTGTTCTTCATTATTTCTATGGATTCGCGTATTATCCTCGGGTAGTAGTGGCTGGTCCTGGCTAATACCTTAAGTGAAAAAGTTTAAACGCTTATGGATGCAAGGAAAGTTTAGATTCAACTTTTAATGCAAAAGCACTTTCTTTAACTGCAATTTACCGATTGTTCAAAGACTTTGAACACGAAAGTAGCATCAGAAAGGAACATGTCATTCTCGTGCGACCGTCACAGAGGTAAATATTGTTACTGTTAAGAAAATAATTAAAGATGACAACACTGTGACAGAGCATCAACTCAAGATTGGATCCCCAACTGTTGACGCAATTTGCATTTAAAAAATGTCGTCAATCATTCTGTGCTGCATCAGCTTTCTGATATTCAAAAAGAGCATATGAGAATTTGTCATGAAACCTTAACGCATCTGAAAAATAGTGCTAACCCATACAGACGGAAAAATATCAACAATGACAACGAAATAGCAAGCTCTGAGAAAATTTATGTATGCGGCGTTCTTTAGAAGTACAAGCTTGGTGTGTGGATTTAAATTGAATGAACGAAAAACAGTTACAGGGAAATGGTGAAAAATATTTGCCCGAGGTTTTTAGAAGAGTTCCTGAAATCGAAAACGATAATCCATCGTCCCATACCGCAACTCTCAAAAATATAAAAATAATAGAACATCCACCGCACTCACCTGATTTGCAAATGTGCGACTTTTGGCTGTTTTATAGGTTTTGAAAACATTGGTGGGGGTCTGGGAAAGAAATTGATACGGCCATTTATCAATGTTTTGCAAGTATTTCAAAAGAAGATTTGTTCGCGGCCTTTAAGAGGTGAAGGAGAAAGTGGTCAAACGTATTATGGGTGAAAGGAATTACTTTGAATATGTTTAAAATATAATTCTAAAATATATTAACCGCTTTATTTTATTCTCAATGATATTAGCTTGGCCCTTGATCAACAGCTATCATTAAAATACTAAATTATTTTAGTGTTTTAAGTGAGAGCCATTATTAATACACAAAATAATACGAATAATCGTTGCGGCAATTTCGTTTCTCTTATAATACTCCTTTATTAGAAAAATATTTCGCCAGCAGAATTCCCAGATTCAGAACTTTTCTGGTCATATTTGCATCTGCATTTATTACAAAAATAAATGTCTGTGATTAAGCTTATTTTATTAACCTGTCATTGACTTTTTGCAGTAGGGTTTCTTATTCGTTGCATTCAGTGCAGACTGTACAAACAAGATTTTTTCAAATATGAATAGCAACGTAAAAACTCCTTTACAAAATTTGTAGGAACTGACATAATACACAGTGAGCTCCTAAAATATCTATCCATACCAGCTTTTAAACGTCAGAAGCTAGCTTTTTTAGAAAAAAATTGGTTCCTTTTTCTTTTTGGTGAACTTTTAGCGTTATCGACAATTCATTTGCATCGGTATCATCGGAAGTGACGTCACTTCCGGTGATACCGGAAATTCAATTGAAAAAATTAGCATGGAGGGAGACTTCAAATTCCCATTGTATAACCTACCTTTATTTTTCAGATACAATGATCTTCCTATTAAGGGCAACTTCCCCGTTTTAGTGAATAATATGACTGCTGACTTAGTTGTTAACAGAAATACTTGGAGTATGATGCGCTTAGTGTTTTCTATAGCAGGACCAAACCTGTGCAAAGGTGTGTTGGAAACAGAAACATTAAAACGACTAAAACAAACGACGAAAAAATACGATATATTGATAACAGAATTTTTCGGAACCGACTGTGCATTAGGTTTCTCCTACTTATTCGGCATACCCTCCGTAGCGCTTACCACGAGCATTGCGTTACCATGGACATCCTCGTTCATTGGATTTCCAGATAATCCGTCGTATATTCCGAATTATTTTACCCCTTTTAGACCATCAATGACATTGAGTGAGAGAGTTATTAACACGGGTGTTTATGTTATAACGAAAATGGGGTAAAATATCTTGACTAATATACCACTATATAAATGAAAGGGAACTATTTTAGATATGATATATTTTCTATGACAGAATCAAATATTCATGCCAAGGACTTCTTTGGGTCGAATTTACCAGACTTGGAAGAACTAGCAAGCAACGTTAGCCTATTGCTGGTTAACAGTCACTTCAGCGTGCACACGGCTAGACCGACCGTGCCTAATTTTATCGAAGTAGCTGGATTACATATAAAGCAAAATTATAATTTATCAAAGGTAAGTTCTACATTCGTTAAAGATAGCTACGAGTTATTTGTCTTCTGAAGAAAAACATTGATTACTTTCACTTCTTAAATATTGATTAATTAATGTGGCGAGGTTTGCAAAATCCATTAAACTGCAAATCTGGTTTATTACTAGGTTATAATTTTTGTGATCTTGTGTTCATTATTCTGTCAGTTGTTAACAAGTTATAGCTTTAATTAAACATACCTCTATAGAGATCTAAATAGACAGGGAGATGAGCCTTCACAGCCAACTGGCTCAAAAAGATTCATCGGATAAAAACGGTACAGCATGCAAAAAGTTTACTGAGGTAAACCGTTGAGTATATTTAAATATAATGTCGAAAATTGAGTAGCGACCTAACAAACCTTGTTGGAGCTTGCATTTCAACTGTTAAAATTCAAAAACAAGCGCCAACAAGAGTAAAAGGAAAATTGGAAGAGCAAGTCGGTGCAAGGTTTTCTTACTCGCACAACTCCACCGCACGCTCATACAATTTCACTGCTTGTTCCTTTTTATATCTTTTGATTTCTTTCTCTTGAGTCAAACAGCGAAGGGTAATGTTGCGCTACGGTATTCTACACTCTAAAAATAGGCAATTGGACACCTAAAAAATGACGTTCTTACATTAAGTTGGCGTAAAAGCTATAAAGTTTAAAAGTTTCCTTGTCAGTAATGCTTAGTTCCAATGACGACATACCAGCTAATGTCTACGCAGTAGCATTTACTAAAACGATAGCTTTATATCATGGTTACACTATCTTATTGCATTATATTGGATGGCTTGGAGATCGGTGAGTGCTCGATACTATAAATAACTGTGACTTTTGTAAGAATATAAAGCATTAGCGTATGAAACGTATGAAAGGTATCAATAAATCCTATTCAATGGAAATTATGAAAGATTATCTATTAGGGCAATAGAATGGGGAAAGGAGCCTCCAAACAATTCCCTTGTCCTCAGAAAGAAAATATGTACATTGCCGTTCAGTGAAGTTCGGTCATACAATAAAAATCTATTATATCACACTGTATACAATTATTAATACATAAAATTAGAAAAACATTAAGCATACACTCTTTTCTAAGGGATTACAGCCATAAATTATTATGTAAAGTAGAAATATTGCGACAACCACAATAAAGTCTCTTTTATTATCATTCCAAGAATTTTCTCGGAAGTACCGATCTTTTGAAACGGGTCGTTTGGGGGATTATTAACGAACAATACATTTAGGAAATATACCGCAGTATCACTCTTGTCTCTTTATCACAGGCGTAAAGATATAAATTTGCTTCATTTTACTGTTAAACGTGTGTTGGTGTGCATCTGTCGGTTTCGCGCGAAAGTTTTAAGAAAATTTACTTCAAAATGGCACGTGGC
>LR737384.1:10274842-10288344 GCA_902655005.2 Marronus borbonicus | reverse complement strand
CGGTGATTAACAGCAAAGGAGGTTTTTTCGATGAAAAAAAAATATAACGTTCAGTATTCAGTGTTATATTAGGCCAGAATAACTTTTTATTTATTTATTTTTGTCTTTTTTACCTGTACATACAATAAAATTGCATTTTGTTTTTAGTTTCGTTTGTTTCTGTAACCTTTTCATGTTTTTTAATAACCGACCGAACTTCTCTGAACGGCAGTGTACCTGTATTGCATGTCCAAATGATGGCGCACTCTTTGCATGGTGTGCTCATTTTCATACGTTTCCTATTTCCATGCTATGTTTGTTATATAGCGGATGTGACAACTATCGGTGAGCGGTTTACTAGAGCATTATAGTTACATATTCAACATTTGAGGAAGAAAACTGCATTTGCACGGTTTTCATATTAATATTATTTTGGATATAGAGCAGAAAGCTATTTGTCATTGCTTAAAACATCGTTAATTATGCAGGTCGTTGTAATTCTTAAGTAGCGTTCTAATCGTTCTTATACATCTTTATTGTATTAGGCGAAATGTTTCTTTTACAACTTAATAATACCTTAATAACTTAACAACTTAATAACTACCCGATGAGGTAAATTTTTCGTAATTCATCAAATTTGTAAATGTTAGGATCGAAATTTTTGCAAAGCTTAGTAAAATGATCCCCCAATTCGAAATTTCCGCCACAAAGACGTCCCTCAATAGAAAAAACCTGATTATTTCAGAGAATTAGGCTACAAGAGTATAGTATCTGTGAGTGGCAGCTACCGTCTAGTGAAATAAATTTCTGAATAGAATATTATTGACTTCTTGTATCTACGTTTTAAAACCAAAGGCTTATTCAAAATTATTAACGAACATCTTTTCTCTAGTATTTTCAGATGGCTTTAAAGACTGATTTGAAAGGCGTAGTCTACCTCAGCTTCGGATCTATGTTACTGACAGAATCGTTTCCAGAATATAAACTCCAAAGCCTATTTCAAGCATTTGGGAAGGTACCTTACAAAATTCTCTGGAAAGCAACAAGAGAAAAATTTGCGCCGTCCTTAGATATTCCATCAAATATTCAATTTGAGTCATGGATGCCACAATTAGAAATACTCTGTGAGATAACACAATATTTTACCTGTCGTATAGCGTTAGCTTATTTCTTATTGAAGGTCACCCAAACGTGAAGGTTTTCGTAAGTCATGGTGGTATGATGGGTACCCTAGAGGCCATACACTGTGGAGTTCCTGTTCTTGGTATACCTATGTTTGCAGATCAAAAACTAAATATTCGCACCAGTGCTGCCAGAGGGTTCGCTACTTATGTATCTTATGAGAATATTACCGAAGAATCTATATCTGAAGCATTGAATTTACTTTTGGAAGATCCTAGGTATTGGAAGGTTAATTATTTCATTAATATATTCAGGTAAAAGGGTTTTCTAAATGAGAGCAGAAGTTGGTATAACTGGCGGTCGTGTCGTCGTGAATTAGCCTATACATGTTAATTATATAAGATGGCACTACCTTTCACTTTTTTAAATAGATTTTGTACAAACAGACTATAAGTGTGACCTATAAGCCTATAAGATTTTTGGTTGTTATTTTAAACAGAACACCCTGTATATTATTACATGTTTGAATTCCCAGTTCAATTTTTGTTTGGTGAAGCAACTATATCTAACCATATTTAAAATATTTTCTGAAAATTTTTTAAAGATGGACGAATGCAGATGAGCTTTTACAACTGTGAAAGTGTTCAACTTGAAAAACTGAAATTTTGCAAATCTGTTCTCTGTATAGGTTAGGATTAGAACTCGTATGAATTATTCAAAAATCTTATGCAACGGTTAAATCTTTAAATACAAAAGTGTTAAAACTTTTATTTTTAATATAACTACCTATTTTTCTAATAAAAAACAAAAAAGAAATCCTAATCATTACGCATCTAAAATGGATACTTTTCCAGGTATTTAGGAAATTTTATATTGTAACACAATTTTCTTCAAAGCAAAGGGATACCCGGCAAGATTGAAGCTTATGTAGTTTTTTTAAATGTCATCTAACTTTGAAGATACATGAGTAGAGATGACCAAGGTAGGGAAAATTATAACTTTTTTGTGGCGTTTAGACAGATTAGTGTTTATTCGACTCATGAGAGGGAATTCGTGTTGCCTACTGGCTTCCCCGGCGAGTCCGTTTAACAAAATTCCTCTACCTTGGTCATCTCTAATCATGAGTAAGCCTGCAGAAACGAGTTGCGCTCCACGAAATTAGCAGAGACTAGACAAACCCGTGATTATTAATCTCATAAGAATGGGTTCGTGCTGCCTACTGGTTTCCACGAGTATCGACAAAACACGTCTTTGCTAATTTCGTGGACCGCACACTCGTTTCTGCAGGCTTACTAACAAATTTAATATTCAATTGACTCATAACTAAGCCCGCAGAAGTCCTTAGGGACCTACTATGGTATCCCCTAATACGCCAAGCCACGCATTAATAGAAAGTCTGTGTTGGAATCTGCGTGGATTCTTCGTATCACAGAAATAATAGTTCTTTCTATTGGAAATTCCATTATTATTGAGATTAGATTCATCGCTCCAATGAATTAAGTTTAATACATTTTGATTATTGTTAAGCCAATTACAAAATTCCTGTCGCCAGCACTTAAATCTTGTACTCATTTAATTTTATACGGAGTCATTTTGTTTTTTTAGTATAGAAAAGATTTTATACTGATTTATTCGTAAATCAGCCACTACTTGACGTATTGAATTTTGTGGTTGCACTCTAAAATGCGCCAATACAAACACATAATTTGTAGGACTTTTATTTTTTACCCTTCGTACCTGAGCAATAAAACAGACGTTTCTTTGTAAATTACTTTCGAACCTTATAAAAATAAGAGAACGTGGATGTCTTCTTTCTAAATATATCGCACAAGCTTCTCTATTGTTGGCATTACATCGGATGTACATAATTAGCAAAGCAATTTTTTCATCATTAGAATAATGATCACCCATTTCGTGCTATTTAGGATAAGAATAATACATGGGAGTTTGCTCAGTTAGTCACTGAAGCTATAATAATTGATTTCACCGTTTATCTTCTTGAAGCGATGTGTTTAATTCGCCGAAGCGTACATTTGTTATTTATACACATGTATCTTTCCTTTTAGAAAATGTAATAAAATTGGGTACGTTCCATTTGAAATTCTGATTATATCTGCTACATCTAACATATTTAATATTTTTCTTCCATAACATTCTGGCATATCTCTAAAAGCAACCGAAATATCTGCTGTGACAGCTAAAATCAAGCAGACTGCGTATCATTTAATTTTCAGTTATAAACAGTGACAGCACACAAACAAGGAGAATTGATTATGCAATGAGTGATATCTAGAACATGCAATACATTTGCCGTTCGATATCCTCAAAAACAAGGGCACCAAACACAGTTAAACGAATAATTGAAAAATTGAAAAACTTCGGATAGGTCAAGGCAAAAATTCAGAAACATAATTTGTGCGAATTTATTTTAATAAGGTTTCAAAAGCACGTATTATTTTTGGACATTATCTAGACCGATGAAGCCAAATTTAAAAAAAATTGTCTATTTGGCCGGTATAATTCTCATTATTGAAACAATTCGAATTCGCACATATTTAAAAGAGAAAACTTCCAGGAGATTTAGCAAATCAATTCTATATTGTTTTCTAATGGTGATGATTAACTTGGATATCTCCAAAGTTGGTCTACGCTTTTGAAAAAATTAAGCTAATTATGTCACAGTTAAATATCTTGAAAAATATCAATTTTAGATGCGTAATATGAATTTTCTTTTCTTTTTTCACAACCGGAATTTTATAGGGAAAGGAAAAATAAGTAGTTGTATTAATAAAATCAATTGTTGACGTTATTTCCATTTGAAGTTTAATTGTAATTGTCGGATACGCTGTATAATATTTTCGAAAAATTCATTTGGTTTGTAATCCTATCCTATACTAACCAAAAATATAATGCTAAGATAGCTTAGTTTCCTCATGGTATCGATGGAATAATTCACGGCAAACCCAACAAAAGGAGGCGTCATCAGCGTGGTTTCGAGAGTACTTTTCATATCTCTACCTTCTATCGCTGTTGCCTCACAGTTAATGCCACAACTTTCAAAACGACAAACTCGACATTTCTTGGTGCCCCCTAGTGCCAAAGAAACGCATGCCTGCCGTTCAGGAAGCAGCGACATAACCGGGTACTGTTCCCCGCACCATCCCTCGAGCAGTTCTCTGACTGCTAAACACGAGATGGCGACGTTGGTAGCGCTTTGGGAAACCGCACATGTGAATATTCCGACAGGCTTACCATGATGTATATAAACAGAACACACGTGAACGTGTTTAACTTGGAAAACTGAAAAATTGCAGAACTGTTGACAGTATAGGATAGAACACGTCAGAAAATGCCTAGAAACAATAACCAAAAAATATCATGCTAAGATAGCTTAGCTTCCTCATGCTATTGATGGAATAATTTACGGCAAACCCAACAAAAGGAGAGAAAAAAATATACTAGCACACAGACATGTTTTTGCCTACCCGGTGTCATCAGCGTGGTTTCGAGAGTATTTTTAGGCAACAGCGATACAAGGTAGAGATAAAAATACTCTCGGAACCACGCTGCTGACGCCGGGTAGGCAGAAACATGTCCGTGTGTTAATGTATTTTTTCTCTCCTTTTATTGCGTTTGCCGTGAATTATTCCATCAATACCATGAGGAAACTAAGCTATCTTAGCATTATATTTTTTGGTTATTGTTTCTAGGCATTTTGTGATGTGTTCTATCCTATACTGTCAACAGTTCTGCAATTTTACAGTTTTCCAAGTTAAACACGTTCACAGTTATAATAGTTCATACGTATTCCTCCATCTGTAAAGAATTTTCAAAAATTGCAAATACTTCAAACATGGTTAACAACATAGCTGTTTCGTCAAACAAAATTTAGGAATTCAAAAATGTAATATATAGGTGTTCTATTTAAAATAAATTCGACGAATAGTTTTGATATAGCCGGAAGTCTTGAACAATTGAAAATATTTTAGTTCAATAGTACATGCAGGCTTCAGTATATTGCCAAGTTTTCCAAAATTTTCCAATGTATTCCCTTTCATATATCGCTGGATGAACGACTAGCAATAGTTCATTTATTGGCATTCTTTCTAATTTCAGTTATCGAAATAATGTGAAAAAGGCTTCGAAGCTATTCAAAGATCGTCCAACTTCAGCTATGGAAACCGCCATATATTGGATAGAATACGTTATGAGACACAAGGGTGCTCCACATCTTAGAACCGTAGGTGCCAGCCTTCCATGGTACAAATATTTTCTCGTGGATGTTGTCTTGGTTTATATAGTCATTTTATTATTGGCAATCTTCGTTTTGCGTTATATTACCATGCACCTTTATCACATGCTATCTATTAAAGGGAAGAAAGTAAAACGCCACTGACGTGGCGGTAGTTCGAAATAACCTGTTTAAAATTTTATGGTAGAGACAGATAGTGATATTTTACATTCTGAGTATTTGTACCGTTTTAATGTTTAATAATAAATAATAATAATGATATCTGAATAATCCAAGTGGTTGTCCCAGCACAGACTAAATTGCTTGCAGTACTTTTTACTAAATTAGTGTAGTTCACAATTTAACAAAATCTTATGGCAGGATATACAAGATACATATAATATTAAAGGTAAAGTATTGTTGTTGATACAATTGTATATAGTAAAAGTTAATGCATAAGTGTTAATAATGCTTACCTATGTTATTCAATATTTTAGAACAAGACGGTATACAAGACCACATTTTTGGCCAAAATTCACATTTTCTCATTTTTAAGTTTATAAATCCATGTTGTTTATATATATAACATTCAGATGTTAGAGTTTACGTGTGTTTTGGCGTTTACGCAACATACCTGCTAACTCGACTAATACGAATCTTGTGTCAGTGCGTGCTATGCTGTAAAAAGGAGTCATTGAAAGTAGTTCAATTATGGATATTAATATAAAAGGCAAGTTTGAATTTTTTACGTATACAAGAATATGCTTAATTAGCATAATCATCTCTAAATAGAGTAATTTCAAATTCAAGAAAGCTTTTAAAAAGATGTTAGCATTTCATTTATCTTTATCTTTTATGTATCACTTCTCTATAAAATTATCTGTGTCTAGCTGCGATTTATAGAATCATGTATTTTTTTAGGTATCTACGGCATTAAAAATGAAGTGCTCTTTCAAATACGGCTTAAAAAAATGACACAGGGCATAAAGTATTAGCAGTACATAACTAAATTTTAAACGTTCCATTCCAGCATCGCTACAACTCCGCGGCCACGACGTTTATACCAAGAAAACTCACTACGGCCAAAAAGAAGAAATTCTGTTAAATTGGCAGAAGAAATGGATTCCACATTCGCCCGACAAGCAGCAAATATAGCTAGCTGCACGATAAATCCGTCAGAAATATTTAGCAGTACTACTTAAAGAAGTAACCAGAAGCCCAACGCGGCCAACCAAAAAGCTTTTCTCGCTATCACTCAAAATTCAGTTAAGATTCGTTTACTTCCAGCATCAGCTTACAATCTCGATTAAAACGGCAAAATAATCTAAAGCTCCGGTCAGTTCTCCTTATTATCATCACCTGCGCTTCATGCTCAACTCCCACCTATTGCTTGCGATTGTTCCGAGAGCAATTATCATTATCAGACGGAGGGCAAGAAAACCTGAAAACAGATTTAACGGAAATAGAAGCTTTAGACTATCTAGAATTAGATTCAGAATAATGCTAATTAATTGGTAGAACATTATAACCTTATTAGATGTATACCGAGCGCTTCAGATGACACTAGCCATAGGTATTTGCATAGCCAAATTTTTATGTTGTGTTAATAGTTTTTCTACGCAGAGTATTTGATTTATTTTTTGTCCACAAATAGTTGGAACGATTTCTTTGAGATTTGAGGCATTTTATGCATTGGAGCAAAAAGTAAAGTGAAAATTAAAGGGAAAAGGGCAATTTCAGGAATTTTTAGCGGAGAACGTTCCTAGTTTTATTATGTATGATTATTTTGTAGAAATATTAGATTTGCGACAACTAAATTCAGTATGAATTCCAATGGCCAATATTTACGAACATACCTTTAATGCTGGAAACTGCGCTTGACGCAGTACTATTTGTTTTAGAGAAATTGCATCAGCCTGCTCTAGAAATATTTTGCATCATGAAACCGTGCAAATTTTCCAATTTCAATTTCCCACCCAATAATAACCTGCGCTATAAATTTCCACGTGTTGATATGGCGGACTATTCAGGCATGGCTGGTATTGAGCGGAACTTTTTATCCAATTACAGCAACGTTGATCTAGCGGTGAAAACGATTTTAAAAGAGTTGGACGTTTAAGGCTAAAAGAGAAAGTGCATAGGTTAGTTATTAGTAACGGATCTTACCAGAAATTGTTAGCAACTCTAAGACTCTTTGGATATTTGTTAATAATAGGAAATTAACATCTAGAATCCTAGATCAGATGTATTATAATCAAGAGCAGTTGCTACATAGACATAGTTTGGATATAGTTGAAGCATTTGATCGGCACTTCTCCGGAGTGTTTCACACTATAACAACCGCTGCTTCAGTTGTATGCACCCCTTAACATACTTTCAGTTACGGAGGGTGCTGCGAGGATCAAACCAGACTTGACCTCTGGTGATGACGGTATACCTACAATTATTGTGAGAAACTGCTTTAACTTGTGTATTAAAACATCAACGTTTCGTAATATCTGTGAAAACACCAAAGTAGTCTGCTTTCAGAAGAAGAGGTGACTGTAAAAACATTTTGATTACAGGCCGATAAGTATATTACCAAACTTTGCCAAAGTGTTAATGTAAAACCATACTTGTCAGTTCATCAGCATGGATTTGTATCAGGTCGATTAACTACAACAAATATTCTCGATATTGCTCAATATATTTCTGCGTCAGTGGACCAACGTAAACAAGTTGATGGCAATTATACAGACTTTTCCAAAGCCTTTAATACTATAGATCACAATCTTCTAATGAAGTTAGATTTGAAAGTCATTTTTGATAAATTATAAGAAGTCGTATATATAAATTGACAAAAAGGACTGTCTCGGATGTTATCTGAAAGACGAGGGTTCAAATCCCACGCGGGATGATTAGTCGTTCTTCTCGAACAAGGAAGTGAAACCGTGAGCTCCGTCTCAATACGATATCTGATACGTTAAATAAAATCCCTACCGGAGGTTGCAATATTTCGCTTACTAACACAAGAGCAAGCAACAACATCAAGGATTTCTAACAGAAGCATTAAAACAATCGATAGTTGTAAACCTGGCATCTTTTCCTGTTCTCGTCGATATACTACACAACACTGCAACTTTCATTGCTACTAATTTGTGTAATTGATGTACAAATTATGTCCTCAATGTATTAGTAATGTTATCATTTGGAATACTTTTACTTCCTTCTCTTTTCCTTAAACGTCCTTCTGAGATAAAATGAAAATGGAGATAAATTAATGAAATATATGTGAAGAATAAAGCAATTAATTGTAAGATTAACATCAGTGTTTAAGTTCTAAATACTTACATACTCAAAATGTAATTTATTTCATTCACTGTTTACTAGTAAAACGATTATACCATACTTGTTTTGAATGAAATGTTTGGAAGGAAATTAGACGTAGACGGTAAAGATGAAAACTTGAGCTAGGTAATTTTTATCGAGGAATATGTCAGAATTAAGGTTGCTTTTCCATAATCATGACCAGTAAATAAGTCTGGCTAAGTATTGGAAATATTTGCGCATACAAGGTTTGCTACTTACTTCTGGTAGTCGGTAGCAATGCGATATTAAGTAACATAATTCTAAGGTATGTACTGAATATTAACTCCATTAAAAAAAAACGTATCAAAGATATTCATAATACAAATAAAATATGTCAAAACCTCTTGGTATGCATTGAAAATTACGTATACATATATATTATACGTTCCAAAGCAGCACTTTGCAGAAGCATCAGAGTATCAATATGAGACTTTTATATTTCGCTCTTTTGCTAGTGAGTGTGCAGAGCGGGGACAGTGCTAATATTTTAGCTATAGCACCTTTTGGAGGAAAAAGTCATTATAATATAATTGAAAAACTGCTAAAAGCATTGGTGGCTCGTGGACATGAAGTTGACGTTATTTCTCATTTCCCATCTAAAACCCCAACACCAAGGTATGAAATAAAATTTTACGGCTGATTTGATTACATTTTCTTGTGTTTCATCTATTTATTTAGCTCTGAACTTTGTAAAAATTGCATGGCAGTCGTCCACAAATATTTTTTTCTTTTACTTAAGGTACTAAATCATATGTACCTATATTATCTTCGTTTTATCAACTAACTAACTAAATACCAAATATCGACACATTCTGTCCTATAAAATTAAAAGCGAATTGTCTTTATTTATTAAAAATCATATAAAGATTATTAGCACAATCTCAAGAAAATATAAGAAATTTAATGAAATAAACAGTACCTGCTGTATATTGAAGCCTTTCTTTATGTGAATTATGCTGATGTACCAATTGCACTATTTAATATTCTACAAAAATTTTAGTATCTCCTCATATTTCACTTCACTTGAAATGGTTGCTACTACTTTATAACCTCCACCGTATTTTTCCTTTTTGATTTTATAAACAGCCTTAGTTTATTCATTTCTATGGTAAAGTGAAATGATTTGATGATGTTTTAGCCGCTGTGAATTTGTACTTTGAATCGGAAGATTTTTCTTGGTAGTAGCAGTCTTCGTGATTAAGAGAGCTTTTTAACATACATTTGAAGTTTTATTAAAAAACCTCTCTTAATCGCGAAAACCGGTACTACCAAGAAAAATCTTCTGATTCAAAGTAAAATCATTACTATTGACATCAGAATCCTTAATGTAAGAAATAATATTCACCATTATTTGTTGAACTACCAACTGACATAAATACATCTCTGTGTTCCAAAAGCAACGCCTACAATTCATATTTCTATTTGCATTTGTCTCCCAAAAATTTGTCGTAGCTTTTGCCGACGTTTTGTCTTCACTCTTATGATACATATTCGGGACTGTTACTGCACACCGACTAAGAGCTATTCGTTCCAGAAGGAACCACATAGAGTTTGTTACGGGTCAATGGATCGAAACAGTTACGGATCAGTGAACCGCGACAGTTGCTAACAGGCTTAGTCAGCTAGGATTTTCAGATATGATGTGATGAGTAACCATCATCGCGATTTAGATCGTTGGGATTTTTTAAGATTTCCGTAGATTCACGGATTTTAATACAATAATAGTGAAGGTTGCGAGGCAAGATACGAGAAGAGTTAAATTGGATTTGGTGACTAGTTTCCAGTCTATGCTCAGCCAGCGCGTACCCGGTTTCACGCAACAACCTCGTGCTCACCGAGCGCTTTGTTTCACTGATGTACATACTATCGCGTGAACTTGGAATCTATGATGAGGGGAGTTGCTGTGGAGAAGGGTTGATGTAATAGTAAATGGTAACTTAACTGTCTTTCCTAGAATAAGTTTCGGTGACGTGATTCAGTTCTTGAAGAAGCGAATTAGGTTCAGATATGGAAATGGCCCTTTGGATAAGAGAATTGATAACACCGCGCTTTTGGGCTGGATGATGGTGTGAGAGGCCACTGAATTATCTACCTGTGTGCGTAGGTTTTCGCAAAACGGAATGTCCAAGCGCACCGTCAGAACGCTAGCGTACAAGAACATCTAGAAAAGGAAGGTTACCATCTGAATGAACCTCCATGGTGAAGAGTATAGAATCATGTTGGGAATTCAGAAGAAGAATTGTTCTAACAAATTGTACTTGATAAGATCCGCCCTGCAGTAAGGCAGGAATTTTTTGCCCATATTCCTCGCTGTCTTGGATCACCGTGGCATTATTAACAAAGTTACGAGGTTATCAACATAATGAGACACTTTCCGGTATTAAAAATCATTACATTACATAAAAGCATGTATGTATATAGATGACATACTGAATGCCTTTAGAGAATACTGAACTTAGGAAATTCACCAAATCTATAAACTTATTTTTTGAAATAGGGTGCCTTTATAGGCTATAACAAAAATTAATGGAAATAGTAATTATTCACATGATTGTTACCGTCTTTTTACGAATATATATTATAGAAAATTATTTTATAGAATTTTATAGAAATAAATTTTATGGGCTACTTTGAGAATACGGCGTTTAAAATTATCAGTCACAAGCTAATCATTAAGCAGCAGTGTTACACACATCGGAATTTCTTTTATTAATCAATATACACTTTATTTTTTTTTACTATCAAAGAATGGGCGGCAGTTTTCGAAGAAATTATGTTTTGCAAATTTATTTTAATTTTTCCAGGGATGCGATAAACGCCAACAGGCTTACCATGATATATATAACAGAACATATCAAAAATGCCTGGAAACAATAACTAAAAAATTAATGCTAAAATAGCTTCCTTCAACGGAATCCTTTACATGTGCAGTTCCCCAAAGCGCTCGTTGCGCACGCCATCTCGTGGTAAGCAATTCAAGAACTGCTCGAGAGATGGCTTGCGGAAGAGTACCCGGTTTATTTGGCTACTTTCTAAACAGTAGGCATGTGTTTCTTGCTACTAGAAGGCGCCAAAAAGTGTCCAGCTCGTCGTTTCGAAATGTTGTGGCACTAACTCTGAGACAACAGCGATACAAGATGAAATTCAAGTACTCAAAAACATGTTCCTGGGTAGTGTATTTTTCTCTCCTTGCATTGCGTTTGCCGTAAATGATTCCATCAGTACCATGCGGAAGCTATTGTAGCATTATTGTTTTTTGTTCTAATGAAGCTACATTAACTTGATGCAAAGTTTAATAATCTTTTCATATAACTTTCAGATATAATGAGTTTAGTGTTAGGGGTAGCCTACCGATTTATCAGGATAATATGACGATCGACAGCGTCAGAGATAAAAGTCTAATTCAGCAGCTAACTCTTATGATCGACTATGGAGGAGTGAATGTATGCGAAGCAATATTTAACACCAAAATCGCACAAGATTTAAGAAATTCTACCAAAAAGTACGATCTACTCATAACACATTACTTTGCTACAAACTGTATGTTAGCTTTCGCCCACCTATTTTCTGTACCATCAGTAGCTGTGATTACAAGCGTTAGTTTACCTTGGACGCCGTCTCTAATAGGCTTACCAGACAACCCAGCCTATATACCTAATTACTTCACAACGTTTTTACCGAAAATGGGATTCGGTGATCGGTTTTTCAATACCATGACATATATCATCACAAAAATTGGGTATGTAAAAGCAACGAAATTTAAGCACTTGCGATTTTTAGCTTGCCATTGCAGATTTGAGGTACAATCCAATCAACAATCCAAGGCAATTGTAAAGAAATTTTTTGGGCCACAACTACCTGATTTGGATGATTTGGCCCGAAATGTGAGTTTAGTACTGGTTAATAGCCATTTTAGTACACATCAATCTAGACCTACCGTACCAAATTTTGTGGAGGTGGCTGGATTACATATAGATGGAAATGCAACCCTCACAAAGGTAAAGCATATGCATTTAGAAATAAGATAATAGGATGAAAAGAATATTGGTGAAAAGATGATAATGAAAGTAGCCAACAAGAACAAAAAAATAATAATACAGTTTATTAGATACAGTATACAGCATTATATATTAGATATATTCACACCCACAAACATGATTGCACTAGATATTTCTGAGCAATTTAGAGAAAAATATGACTTATTAAGAGGGAACTTCTGCACAATAAAAGATTATATTCAACCATATAGGATGTTCAATGCCCGCCTTTAATTCACATCAAGTTTCTTCAAAGTTCGTTGCACTATCTAACTTAATTTTTGACATAATCTTTGAGACTTTTGCGAAATTTATGTCACTTGACTCAAAAGCAAAAGATTACGAAATAATCTAAACATACTATATTATGCGGTATTCCGTATATCTATCCACCAAATTAAACTTTTGTAATACAATTCGTTGCCGAGATATTTCGTATCTAAATCTTCATGGGATCTCCTATATATGTACACTGCCGTTCAGTGAAGTTCGGTCATACAATAAAAATCTATTATATCACACTGTATACAATATTAATATATAAAATTAGAAAAACATTAAGCATACACTCTTTTCTAAGGGATTAAAGCCATAAATTATTATGTAAAGTAGAAATATTGCGACAACCACAATAAAGTCCCTTTTATTATCATTCCAAGAATTTCTCGGAAGTACCGATCTTTTGAAATGGGTCGTTTGGGGATTAACGAACGATACATTTAGGAAATATACCGCAGTATCATTCTTGTTTATTTATCACAGGCGTAAAGATATAAATTTGCTTC
>LR737384.1:10216576-10274442 GCA_902655005.2 Marronus borbonicus | reverse complement strand
ACATGGCCCCCACAAAGCCCAGATTTGAACCCTATAGAGTTGTTGTGGGATGAACTGGACAGGAGGATCCGAAAAATATGCCCAACTTCACAAGAACATTTACGGAATATTCTGCAACATGAATGGATTAATATTCCACAATCCGTTTTAACAAAACTTATCGAAATAATGCCTAGAATAGTTCGAGCGGTGATTAACAGCAAAGGAGGTTTTTTCGAGGAAAAAAGAATATAATGTTCAGTATGTTATATTAGGCCAGAATAACTTTTTATTTATTTATTTTTGTCTTTTTTACCTATTTCTGTAACCTTTTCATGTTTTTTACCAACCGAACTTCTCTGAACGGCAGTGTATATACTTTATATCCTTTATCTTTGCTTTTACTTCTAAACTATTTACAATGAATGAATTAAAACAGCAATAACAATAGTCCATTATAGCATTATGAAGAAATATTGAAAACAGATACGAAAATAGAAGGAATAATCTACATGTCCTTTGGTTCTATGATAGTCACCGAATCATTTAGTGAGGAAGTATTACTAGCATTTTTTAATGCCTTCAAACGCTTACCTTATAAAGTACTATGGAAAGCATCACGGGAAAGGTTTCCCAAGCATTTAAAGTTACCTAACAACATTCAATTCGAACCGTGGATGCCCCAAATGGAAATTCTATGTATGTTATTTCAAGTTCAAATATACATAAACACGTTTTTGAAAAGCTTGTTGTGTTTAAAATGCTTCACAGGTCACCCTAATGTAAAGCTATTCGTAAGCCATGGAGGTATGCTAGGCACATCGGAAGCTCTCTACTGCGGCGTGCCGGTCTTAGGAATACCCATCTTCGCAGATCAAACGTTAAATATACGCAACAGTGTTAGTAAAGGTGTGGCAATTGAAATACCATATAATCAAATTACCGAGGAGAAGCTAGTGGTTGCCATTCAATCTTTATTAAATGACCCTACGTAAGTTTACCATGAAAAGATCTTGTATGTTATTGTTACGTAACGCCAATTGTTGTCTAATAGGTTCAAAACTAACACGGAAAGAGTATCTAGACTATTCAAAGACCGTCCGATGTCTGCACTTGATACAGCCGTCTATTGGGTGGAATACGTTATAAGACATAATGGTGCGCCTCATCTTAGAAGCATAGCTGCCGACTTACCGTGGTATCAATATTATTTACTTGATGTTATATTCGTTTTTATCGTATGTGTATCAACATTCTGTTTTGTACTGTGTAAACTAGTTATATACATTGTATTAAAACTCCTTGTAGCATTATATAAAAACAAAATAAAGAAAGAATAACAATGCATGATACTGATCTTTTTGTGTTAAGATTTTTTATTATTTACAAAAATTAATAGTATTGCACATGTAAAATAATTAAGTGGCAGAATCCTATACAGCGTGTCCCAACCTTCTAAATTATATACAGTGTGATCGATAAACAGAGAACCGTGAATCAGCTTTGTGATTTTAAATGGAACACTCTGTATTTACTGGTGTTACTTCTCTGTGCATCTAGAATTAAATCAATGTAATATGTCTATTACTAACAGATTTCCAAATATTTATGATTTTGTCCTCAATTGCCTAAATTAAAGCTAAGATTTGATGCTGCTCCTACCGACTCTACTGAAGTAAACATACAAAATTATTGATTTACCTTTTTAGCGAAAAAGAAAACAAGGAAACGATATTTTAACAAACGTTCATTACATCATGTAAAAATAAATGCGTGCGCTTTGGTGATTTTGTGCGAATTATTTAAGCCTCAATAAATTTCATTACCCGTACAACAAAGAACGCAATAATTCTATATTAAGTTTTCCCCGCCTCTACTACATGCATATGTTTATGACATACACGTCAAAATAAAATAATCAAACAATGTTCGTACGTTGTTTCGGCAGTGCAGTGGAGGCACGCCCTATTCTCTTCTATTACAGTTTACCGTTCGACTTAGATATCTTACGTGAACGCGCTATCAAAACTTCATCTATCTATCTTTCTTTACAACGTGCGCAGGGGATGGCCCGGATAAGGACGTACGGATATCATGTGGTCGATATTTCGTCTGCCAGGATAACACCAGGTGGCGTGAATGTTTCTGACGTTATGTCTGCGAACAGCCATTGTTTCCGAACCAGGACGTGCACTGGCTTGGTTTTTCTGTAGGAAGTTGCACACGTGCGGACGATTCGAATGGACAGGATTCGTATTGACAGTTCTGTTAAATTTTTGCTTTTCAAATTTATCTATGTAATCGCGTGGCGTTTTTTGTTTTTGCATCTTAGCTTGGACTAAAACTTTTGGGAAAAATAAATCGTATTAGTTTTATTAAGAAAAAACTATTCTCTAAACTTACAATCAAAACAAAATTTTGAATTTGCGCACACCAAAGGTTTTTGAGTCTAAATATTTTACTCAAATACAATTCGAGCTAGACTCGATCCAGGCCCAATACTAATAAGGTAAACCTTCGAGGCTGATAGAATTTTGGTTGGAGTATAATCAACTCTGAATGGGCAACTTAGAGTGAAATTTGTGCTCATATAGAAGCAAATTTTTCTTTAAGAATTGAGAAATACTTCTTTATGTATGTTATATTCACAAAAGCTCTAATATGGGGTTTGCCCCATGCTTCCTTGTTTTTCTTGTAGAAAGAATCTTTTATAGTTACATAAAACTTCCGCTTCGTGGATACTAGAATCTGCTACTTTGCCGATAGTTGCTGACGTCATAGCTAAGGAGTCTACTACCTTATTGGGCACATGGTTTTTAACCCAAAAGAATCTTACACTAGTATCTTGGAGTTTGGGTTCAGCATTTTTTGCAATTACACCAAGCACAAGGATGTGAATTTTAGCAAAACACTTTCTGTGTCTCACGAGGAAACATCCCAAGGTGTTACTCGGAGACTTACGAGTGTTGTAAAACGCGGGTTTCCGTTTCACCGTAAATTTCACGTTTAGGGAGTGAAAGCTACCACTGAAATTTCAACGATTTTCAGATTTTTCTAATTTACACCGTTATTAGAAATAAACAAAAATAGAATTATATATCTCTAAATACGCCTTCCATAGGTCTATCGAACTATCCCCGATGAGAATTTTTGCCACCCCTACCACTATACCCCCACTCCCTTACGTAAAAGGGGTTGAACGGAGAAGAGGGAATATACGCAAAAGTGATTCGGAGGAAATATAGTTTATGCCTATATACATATTTGCTGCCCCCCATCTCTAACTACCAGGAAAAAATTAAAGGCAACTGTAGTGTATAATATCGTAATGTTATTTGCTGTGGAAATAAAACAATCGCCGTCGCGATTAAATAATGGCGTAAGTTAACGCTAATTTTCGCTCCATAAACGCTAATTTTGTATTTAACTTCACTGAGTCTGCCTGTCATCGAAGTAACTTGTGCTAGTTACTTCCAATCGAAACTTAATTTCCAGTATTCTAGTTGTAATTCAAAATATTCACATATAAATCCTCCGGTGAAGTCGAATACATTGCCCTCACGTAGATTCTGAGCGTCTTGAATTGCCTTCAGTCTATGTAAAGTTTAGTTTTTAAACTTAAGTTTTATTAGCTTTGCCTCATTTCGACCAATACATTCCTTTAAAACTAGATTTTATTACAACAACCCCTTCTACTGGGAAGAATAATTACTTTTCCTTAAGCTAATATTTTATTGAATGAGGAACAACACTTTATGATCCCTCATTACCACGCGTTGATTACAGGAACATTTTTTTTATATCGATGAACAGTCTAGACATATATTCCTTGCAGTTAATATACAATAAATAGTATAGCTCTATAAAGCTCCTGCTAAAAGCTAAAACCATAATTTTCAATAAATTTCGCATAAAAAATATAATTGTAGTTATTTCAAAACTGCCTATAAAAACACTATTTTCAATGAAATTGTATTGTCATCCTTGTTCTCTGCGCAATCCGTACATTGTAAGTTGTATAGATTTTACAAAAGAATGCCTGAGACGCCGATAAAGGTCGAAGCAGCGAGCACAGCAGAGAGTGCGTAGATGGAACAGTGAAACACTTCAGTTGATCAAATTACCGGGTCAAATAAAATCACTGGCAAATCGAATCAAGTCTAAAGAGATTGTCACCCATTACTATCACATTCAATACGAAGCCTGCTGACTCCCTTAACTCATTACAGAATTTGCGCATTCTCATGTAGATTCGTTTCCATTTGGAGATCTTTATGCGAGAGTTATTTGATTTATATACAAGGTAAACTTTGAAACGTCTTACAACTTTAAACGACATGTATACATGTTTAGATATTGAATTTTCTAACACTTTCGATTCAAAATATATTTCTACTCACGATATTCTGTATTCAAGAAAATTAATGTTTCTCTAGAGACATAATTAGCCATAATGACACGTCTCATGAATTACTCCATAAAACATTATGTATAGCTTCTATTCGTTTCTTTTAAACGATAAAAAAATCTAATCCGCTAGTATTCTTCAATAATTGGATCGCCTATATAATCTGCAGTGGAAGTAAGTTTTGTATACATTAATTTTTTATTATTGAGCCCTATAATCAAATTCTGCAGCAATTGTACAGGTAAATGGTGAAGTAACATTATTACATAGCAACAATTTGTTCCTAGTTGTATTATTCTATAGTATTATTATATTTTGTTTTTGTTAGGCGGAAAGAAGCAATAAACAGAGGTGCTAGGCGACGAGAAAAGTTACTAAAAATTTCTCAATTCGTACATAATGAATTTGTAAATAGTATTGATTATTCATGATTTAGACGTCCAGCGATGGCCATTCCAAGCTAATGCAGGCATTAGTTTAGAGAATTTTAAAGCATCACGACACTAGGTTTGGAATTTTAAGAGTGCTTACAAAATAGCTTCAAGAAAGATAAGTACACGATCAATTCAAGAAAATTGCTCTCGTTGATAGTGCAAAAGATTATTTAGGGCGATTGGTAACGCATTCAATGCCGATGAGAGTGGTTTTAATCTAGAGCTACATTTCGGCCGCACTTTAGCTGCGGAAAAAACAAAAACTGTTACAGCAGTTGCGCAGTCTATATCCTCAACTACACATACTCCCAGTAGTATCAGCTTCCAAAAAACTGCTCCTTCCTCTATTCATTGTCCTCAAAGAGCAAAGTGGTAATTTCGATCCGCGTGTATCACAGTAATTGTTTCGGCTACGTAATGTTAATTTAACATCGTCCATATTTGATCACACAGAATTAACAAAAGAACTATTTCAGCAATTGTTAACCCATCTGTATTTGACAAATGTGCTCATAGCGTTTTGTTCTAGGACTCTCGGGCCGGCCTCTGTCCTGCTACATTAAAAAATAGTATACCAACCAAGAAACATGTGAATGTATTAACAATGCCGAAGAAAACTACATCTTGATGTATATGGTTTCCGCACATGGAAAAACTTTGTAAGAAAACTTTCTGATCTTGTACTACTGTGTAGTTACGATATTGTGTATTACATAAACGCATATTTATTTTTTTTTCTCGTCGGCTTAATAAAAAATTTCAATTTTTCCGCTGAAAGAAAAGTGAGTAGTACACATCTATATGTGATCTACATGTTCCCAAAGTTTCATAATTTGTTGAATTTCCGGGTTCGAGATTGTTCCTTGCAAATATTGTTTTAGCTGTATATTGTGCTCGGTAACCTAAATTATTTCTGGTATTTCATGGACAAACTTCAATCACGTTAGACTGAAAGTTTTTTACGCGCGTACCTAATGGCAAAATACATAAAGACAACAATGAACGAAAATGCGTTGTTATTTGAATATTCACTTACAATTAATGTGTTTGTATTTAAAGAATTCATACTGGAAGTTCATGATAAGACTGAAAATATTGTTGCTAAGGCAATACTTACTATCCTAACAGGAAATGTATCTTTACTGTGCTATTAATGGAGTAATGTAGCTATATAGAAATTTTACAAGTTTCTGATTAATTTATATATGTATATATAGGGGCATTCCGGTTAAGTATTTTTGATCACTTTAATATTTACATATTTTGTTTTTACAATAGTGGTACGTTAATCAATTCGTTTCAATATTAAAGAAATAAAACAATCTTGTAGTAAATAATAACATTAATTAACATTGTAAAGTAAATACCAAGTAATTACGTTTCGATGTAATTGGCGTAAATCCATGCGTTTGATATTTAACAATTTGAGCAGGACCATATATACATACATTGGTCCGATTTTGTACACATTATAAGTAGAATTATTTCATAGACTTCATAATATAAAATGCGGTGAAAAAAGGACATGTTTGATAAACGGCATAAATTTATAGAATTTAGTATTTTGTTTTCCATAATAAATACAGCATAAGGGAAAGTGGGACCGCTTTTTTAAAAAACCGTCACCCGTCCTCGTCCATGTTCAGGGAAAGTAGAACCTTTGCACCTTTTCCTTCGGATATTCTCTTATTCTTCATAGCAATTATCGCCGACACTAGTAAAAAGGTTTCTCAAAAAGTGACTGTTAATTTTAACATCAAATAGCATTAATTGTCTGATTGTCGTATTAAAATGGTGTACTAGGCGCAAAATTTTCATTTTACAGTGTCTATTATACATACTTGGTGTGAATATGATGATTTGGGGTGTAAACATGGAAGAGTGTTTTCAGATAAAAAAAAGTGGAGATAAATTTAGCATTTAACTATATATCTTTTATTGAAACATATTCTAACAATATTTTAACCATAAACGATACTGCAAATATGCCATATTACACATACCATACCTTGTCGCAAATTAAGAAAGAACAATACGGATATCCCGCGTAAATAAGCTATCCAAAAAGAATTTATCTATTTTGATATATTGTCATATCTGGTGGTCCTATCTTTCATTTTACAAAATTCTCTTCCGTTTAATGTTTTAATTAAATGTAACCGACATTTTGTACATCCAAAATTAAATCAGCATTTTAAAACGCGCTATTAGCACTGATAAATAATAGTGGGTAAGCCAGCAGAAACGAGTTGCGTTTCGCGAAATTAGCAGAAACTAGACAGACTTGTTTTTATTTGTCTCATAAGAGTGGGTTGGTGTTGCCTACTAGTTTTCCTGAGAGTCGACAAAACATGAGTCTGTCTAGTCTCTACTAATTTCGTGTAGCGCAACTGCAGCGTAGGCAAAACAATGATATGCAATAACACGTGAACTCAAAAGCTCAAAAACTCAAGTTACAAAATTGAGGCTTTACTTAAAATAGTCAGAGACGGTTTACATCATACCAATCCTTTTAGACCGAATGAATGTCGTTTCCTATTTTCAAAATAGCAAATTAAATTGCGCGAATGTCAAATTAACACTGGTTAGATAAAATATTATTGGCTCAAGGTAAAGTTCTGGTGTGCTTATTTTGCACTCTCTCCCTCTTTGAGTACTAAAATATGTTAAACAACATTTTCTCAGTGTAAAAACTTCCAAACAAAAAATCCACCTTGCATGAAGTCATTTTTACACCCTGATTGTTTACTGTTTATGGGTAATGAAAACCTACACTCCTATAATGTTCTTGTTGAAACGTACAATTCAAAGCGTGGCGCAAAGGTGAAATCTTTAACAAAAGAAGTAACTAAAGCTCTTAGCAAACAAGGACATTCGTTTTTTATTTTGTAGCGATGAATATTGTGTGTTTGCACCCACATGCAAAGATTTTGATAGAACATCCCAAAAAAATGTGGAAATCCTCAAGAATGTATTACGACTGATGGAGACCATCAGACGATATCACATGAAGTGTCCAATTCATTAAGAGCAACTAAGTAAATAAAAGGTAATCAAGATAAGGACTATTTTCTTGGTTTCACGGCTGAAACCACGTCATTGTCGTAGGTCTTGTCGGCGTTTCGACCGCACTCCTATGGGACATTTTTGGAGCTTCTGTTGCTACTGTTATTATTGCTCAGTGCTACTGCGCACTAACTGAAGGACAACAACGGAAGCCCTGAAGGTACCCTGTAGGAGTGCGGGCGAAACGAAAATAGTGTAATTGACGACTGCGGAAGTATACATACCAGAACGATAAGAACTGATTGGTGAATGCTGTTACTAAAGCATCTTAACCAAAAAACTATCAGTTTTGAAGGAACTTCAAAAAGCTATCACACTTTAATTTGCCAGAGGAGGGGTGAGTTGAACAAAAAGTACAACCAAATATAAAAAAAACAAATTGAGTAATACCGAAAAAGTATATCATGGAAATTGCCTTACCTTGGGTAAATTAAGGCTATATATGCTAGAAAATAAAATGGAAATTCCGTGAGATCCAAAAACAGTAGATACCATGATGCTACAGCACAAGGAAATCATCACGTATAGCAATGTGTTAAGTACTAGCTATTAACGACGGTTCAAAACAAATTTTTCATTTTATATTTTTGACACAGCGCAAATCGTATAAACGCAGACTCCAGTACATTTGCAAGCTTTCCGTTGAATAACGGGGGCGCTTTCGAGAAAAGGTTTCCAAATAAAAAAATATTAGTTCGGAACAATATACAATAATATTCAAGTATATAGAGCATTTAATTTAGTACATAATACAAGTTTGATTTCTTTTTATGAAATGCCGTGTATATTACTACGTATTTGGATGGGACAATTTATTTTCTTTGTATTTAGGATAATGTGTTATGGACGAATATTTTTGCTTGTTCAAATTTAATACTGTTTATTGTTACCATATTATTATTTCTTTATCATTTTTCATACACTGAATATAATTTACATCTTGTTAAAAATGTTTTGTATGTAAAGCAATTTCATAAACTAGCCGTTTTATGATGTCATTGTACCTAGATTTCACAGGGACACATGATATTTGTAGGGATCTATTTAGATGATTATCTATTCTATTTTAAATAAATTGTTAAATTTATGCAAATCACTATAGCTATATCCTTGGAATTTACTTTTTGGGACGTTAATATTGACAAATGTCATCAAAGTGATATTTGGTTTTAATCGTCAATGAATTTAATTGATGATTAAAGTTGCTTAATCGTGATTAGTGACGTTGCAAAATTAAATAAACCAGAGATTGAATATTTAATTCACTTTCTGTAAACCGAGTGTTACTGAGCAATGTCATCTTGAACTCTAACTGAACTCATGGGGGACATTATCTTGCGTCCATACACCGAGCAAACATGCTGTATCGCTGTATAAATATTACAATATTAACTATGGACCTAATAAATGCCTCAGTTAATAAGGGATACCTTACGTATGCTTACGCATATACTACTGCTACTTACTATATTTCAACACGTAATGCTTACATAATTTGCAAAGTTTGCGAAGGTATTTCAGTGGAGGCAAGGCAGGGCTGCATTCACATCAATTTACGTAGTTTGCAAAGTGCAGATTGTGAAATTTCCCGTTTTCCCCTGGCAACTCGGCACGATGGCAAGTGAATATCGACACGGTTCCGACCTCCCGTCGCGTCCCGTCACTAACAATTATTGACTGGTGCCAGGAGCAGCTCTAGAATGTAAATTAGGGGAACTTCAACCCGAATCAAAGCAGCAAGCCGAGAATCCGGCACTTCTCGCTCCTTTGTTCATCTACTGTTCATTTTGATTTCAATTGACTTATTATTAAGTGCAATTGGGGTGATTTACTTTGCCAGCGCTATAGGATGATTCAATTATCTACCCATTGTGTTCTGATTTTTGTTTTAGTTTACCTAAAACGATTACTTGTCACTTTCGCTAATCATTTCAACGAGGCAGTAAGTAGAAGGTAAATTTGTGTAAATTTTAATTAAGTCTAGTCTTCAGACTCTTTTCACGGTTCATAATTTCACTGTGTAATTTACATTTCGTATTAAAGCTGTGGTACTCTTGAATATTTGAGAATGTAATAATTCTTAAACATCTAGAAAAGCTAACATTAGAATTTTTAGTGGGAGATAATTGCGTAAGTGTATTTATGGTGCTTTTTAACCTTGCATATGTCCCTATCTAGCTCTCAAATTTCACCCACATCCCATTTAATAGTTCCAAATGTGTAAGATAGAACAAGAATGGCCAGCATGTTTGTGGTAAATCGCATGTGTTTAGAGCCGTAAGTTCTGAGCTCCATATTCCTTGAATAATAGTTTTTTTGTTGTACATATTTTCTTAGCATTTCTTCCATCATAATGATTTTGTTCATTCAATGTTGTACAACTCCTGAATAAATACCACTTCCATTTTGTTTTTCTGTTGTTTGTTCCTATTTCGAGAAGAATTTCATGTGTTCACCATTTGTTTATAAGTTGCCACAAGGTGTTAATTATTTTATGAGGGACTTTCGTTTTCCTGTCCATACCAGGTTATTAATTTTGACTGTTCATTTTCGCAAAATACTTGTAAAAGCCTTATGTACAGTGTTTAGACAAGTTATGGGTCAATAATTTTCCCAGGATGTTGGATATCCCTTCTTAATTATTATTCACCCTTGACCCAACCAAGTCGCTCCCAGCTTCTTTCACCAAAACAACAATAACTTTGTCTGACCAGGTACAGAATAATTTGTTTTTTTTTCGCTTATTATCGACGTCTTCTTCGGTAACAAGTTAAAATTTAGTTGTTTTACCTGGAGCGTTATTACAATGCTTCGCAAAAGATTTTATCATTTGATTTTCGACATATCTCTCATATAAGGTGTTCCAACATGTTCCTACCACATGTGTACCAAAGACAGTAAACGGATAAACGGTTACCCTATGGCAATTACCCATGAAGGCCTGCAGCTTTACTACCTAATCTCTGGTTGGTCAGAGAGTAACAGGCATGGCGGTGGCAAATACAGATGGGGGAGGAAGGACCGACCGTATCCTGGCTGGATGGAAAATCCTTCGGATTCATCCCAATGTCGGGAGGTCCTTACCTGGATACTAAAGCCTCCAGCTAGCCGTCATGGTTTGACTCAATCCCAGGTTTCTGGGTAACGAACTTTCCGGCGGGCACGATTTGGATAAAACTTTGATCCGGCCATCCCCGTTGTATAGGCGGTTCCATTTCCATCGTCAGTCAATAGTTGCCAGTGCTTAGAGACCTAGTCCCCAAAGGGCCGACAGCTGTCTCAGTTGGGCGGCCTAGGCTCTAATGGGCCGATAGTTGTCACTTAGAGCGGCCTAGATCCCGGTGAGCAAGATGTGAGCTAGGTTCCAAAAGATTGGTATCAATCGTTACCTATCAAAGGCTGAGAATGGACCTTTTCTAACATGAGGAGCACGGGGGAAGAAGGGCTCAACCGGCGATTAGCTGACCTCTTTCCAGTGAGTGTCGGACTACTATTTTCGGATACTGCTTTTTAACAATTGGTTTAGTAGGACGTAGGTGCGCTTCATTGTAAAGGTGATAACTCTCAGATTGTTCATCGCTTTGAGGATTCAACTCAACGATTTCTGAGGCATTGTCACCTTTTTGCTCAACCTGATTATCTGACACTGGCAAAGCGTAATCCGGAATTTTAGTGCGATCACGGGGATGTATTCCACATGCCTCGAAATCTAAGGTAGCGTTTCTTTGGTTCGCAAAAAGTCCACCAATTCATTAAACTAAACCTGGTGTCTACGAAGCCAGATCGCATAAACTTGGTTCCAATATGTTTTAAGACTTGAAAGTGTTCTGCAACTAATATGTAATATGATTGGGCACACACAACAGTATAATGTCATTATTGGCTAGAAATTCTAAACCGTTAACGTTGTTGCAGTAGAATGTGTAGCAATCAACCATAAGCAGTACTGGCCTGCGCCCCCTTCGTGGTCACAAATGGTCTTTCATCCACGACAAAAATATAGGACTTTTGCTTTTCCTCGGCGGACTCATCTTGGAAGCATGAGGTCGTCAAATTCTGGTCTTTTGTTTTTGCATCGAAAATGTGTGTGGTGCCTTGGTTACTACTACTTGTAGATTTGCAGACCGATCCCGTCCGTATTAAACATTTTTTTAGATCCTTCATCAAAATGATATTTTTTCAGTGTTTTTGAAAAAAAGATCAATTCAGGTTATGCACGATTCATTCTTAGGGACCGAGCAATTGATCACCTTGACTATGGACTGCCAGTTGAGGGTTTCACTTCATTAATGATTTAAAGCAATCATATCCGGGGATCTATCTCCCACAGTTAAATTTATGTTTAATATTATTCTTGTGGGGGAAGGTAAGAGTCAAATTACTAATTTCATTTGCCGTAGAAGCATAGCCACCCTTCTCTAATTTTTGGATGTACTCTACTAGTTTCTTTTTAATTTTAAATTCCGAAACAACCCGTGAGTGCTAAATTACCCTTGCTCAAATTGCTTCTTAACATTGTCCTTAGTGATACAAGGGATTCTGTTCCTATTGAATTTGCATTTCTTTAACGGTTGAAAATTCATATTTTTAAAGATTCCACACATATACATATATATATACCTCCTGGCTTTAGCGCTTCCTAGCGTACGCAACCATATTATTAAATGTCATTGGAATACATTTAACTAAATATATTGCAAAAGTTCAGCAATAATACAATCGGTACGCCCAAACGGCCATCAAATTGCGGCCGGAGGGTCAGCTTACAAGAAAGTGCACTATACCTGATTAGTTCTCACTTACGTTGCTGTGATACATTGCTCCGTTGTCGCCTCTAAGCGTAAACTGCTCATTTCTATGTGCATTTTGATGTGCCCCTATTTAATTTAGCTTTAGCTGACAATTCTATGAAATACGTGCGGATAAATCTCCATACGGGATGAACGCAATTCCTTCTTGCTCCGTTTAAATAGTAATATTGCGGCTAAACGAAAAACATCGTTCGGACTAAACCACAGAGATAATGATGCGTTTATATGCTAGTTACTACTACTAATAATAATAATCGTTTATTGCCCAATAGTAAAAAAGCCAATTACGGGACAAATTTACAACAATAAAAAAAACAGTACAAGTTGCATATAAAATCCTTACAAGAAAAAACAGATAGTATACAATATAACAAAAACACATAAATAGTCTTTAGAGATTTTAATGTAAAGGTAGATGTTTAATGTTTAGCCAAGTTTGGCGCTATTTTTACAATATAAAAACGAATAAAAATAATAGTTAATATTTGCAGGACTACAAAGAAGAGAAGGTAGAACGCAGGAAATTTCAAAGAGATTAAGATTAGCTACTCACAGCAGCATGTAACTACAAAATGTAAGTATGTTCCATAACCTGGAATCACATTCTGAGTAAAATAGTTACCTATGTATGCTAATACCAGTGTTTCCCGTCAAAAGAAGACGAAACAGATAATCTGAGTGGGAGGAGAGTGAATATCACAATGCATCATTTAGTTACAGAGCAAGCGTTACAAGAAACGAAAACGTGGAAGATATTAAACTGTGCTTGAAGGCCTTCATTGCAATTCATACGATTCCAGGAAAAATTGAATACTTTCAAAAACCTTTAAATCAAAGCGGAATGGCCCCAAACGATTTACTAGGTAAAAATAGTGCCACGTCCAAAATCATTCAGATGAGATATACTATCAGGTGCATGAGCATATTAAATCCTTCCTCCTCCTCGCACTGCAGCTTGGAAAATTCAACAAAAACCAGAAGAGTTGAATAGATATTCAAGATGTTCCAAGCTAAATTCTCCCAATGTAGGTAATTCAAGGTATCCTACGAATAACACAAAACTTAATATAAGTTTCTGTTACCCACGTACTGATACGTGCAGTGGATGTGATGAGTTTCAGAGAATCTTTACTCCTTTACAAAATACACCCAACTCTGATAGTAAATTAAATAGACTGTGTATGGGGAATGAACTTCGCGAAAGGAAGCCCAATTACTTTACGATAGAAAGAGAGAAAGCGCAAATCAAATCAAATCATAAGAGGACCAGAGAAGTGTGGTTACAGACATTCACATATTTTGCGATTTTGCCGGAAGACGAGATAAAAACTTAGCAGTATATCGGTTTTTACATTACATAATTCATTGTATGAAAAGGCTCTATTCTGTTACAATAATCTTCCCAGTTGCAGGACATTCATACATGGAATGCAACAAAAGCATGGGGCTTATCAATCTACGTATTCCGATGGAGTCGCTCGATGACTGGTATGAACTAATAGGAAATTCTAGGGTACAACCTTCTCCATTCGTTGTTGTTGAAGTAGACCAATTCATAATTAAGAATTGGAGCACATTCTTTACAAACGCAGTTTCTAAATAATGTTCATTTAAAACACAAAATTTCTTCTTCCTAGAGTACTGCACCATAGATCCACATATTTCAATCATTAGGAGACTACACCCATCACTGCTACAAAGAAAAATGTAATTAATAGTTAAACCGCTAATGATATTTGCTATATAACTTGTTATCATTTCTAAAGTCAAAAACGAAAAATACCAACATTTTTTGGTCCATCATGCTACTTGAATATATTTTTTACTCGATATGAAAGAGACTTTTTATCAAAAAACTTTCAGTTAATTTGTAGCGAAAGAGATTAAATTAAAAACTTGATTTTCTGACAATCCTTGTTTTATTCATGTTCCCTTCATGTGCAAACTCAAAAAAATTGATCAAAGTCCTATTTATTCGCGTTTCTCATCATATTGTTAATAGATACCTTAAGCATGATGTTGGTGTTAGCTTTAGATATTTTAAAAACATAAAAAAATCGACTATAACAAGTAGATAGATACTCTAAAGTTTATTTTCGACGTAAAAACTGTTAATTATTTAAGATTTGGTAAACAAACTCAACATTGCAATGCTCACGACAGTCAGCAAGGGACAGAAAATTGTTTGTCGAAAGTGGGCTATAATATTCATGGCCTTTCCCGGGGTGTATATTGCCCATTCGGAAGGAAAAATACTTTAGGCATCCTCTCAACTCGCTCAATCATAAGATTTTGATATAAATAGTGGGGATACCAAATGATGGAGACGCATTCAAGCTTATATATATATAATGTAAGTATAATACAAACGGTTAATTACATTTAAATCTAAAAAATGCTTACAGCAGCATATAACCTGAGTTTTGGAAGCAGATAAACATTGTTGAAATAAATTCTTGATGATTTATGTAAAATAACTGATGATATAGATCAATAAAATGGTGTAGTATTACATACACGTCTGTGTACAGCGACCGTTATTCTCGTTGTACACCCGCTATTTGCAAGGACGTACTGGTCAGCCCAAAGATTTTCCAGTACTAGAAACAAAACTGCGCACTATTCACTGCATACCGAACCCAAGTCGACATAATGTTAATTTTATTACAAAATTTCATTAGCGGCGTTACATGCCTTGAGTGATAAAAATATACAGAAGACAATAATTTAGTAAAAATAAACAACTACGCTGTACATGTAGCGCATATCGTATTGAAATGACCGGCAGTCATACAGAGTAGTGTTCGAAATAAATTATCAACATCAGCAAAATTCGATTGAACTTGTCTGTTTTAAATTAAAAGCTTCTGATAATTCGCACCTACAGATATTTAATTTCTTCATTAAATTAATCAGTTGCTTACAATGAAAAATTTATATTCAACTTATTTGTTTCCACGTTTTGTTATATTTTATTGTAATATTGTATCAACTTAAAGTGAAATTACTTTTAAAACTTACTTTAATGGCAAAAAAGGTAATGACAAGAGTAAGAGCTTGATTTCTATTAATTTACGCGCATCACGAAAACTGACTCTCCACCCACAGTCTGTCTTTTAATTTTTAATGCAATTCCACTCTATATGGCTATTGGACTGGGTACTCCATATTTGTATTTTCTTGTTACTTTGTTAACTACTACCTTACTCGATGGTATAATTTATAAAACCTCTCAGATAAATTGTACCGCAACTGAAGAAATTTTAAACTACTATTTGTATATATTCATTGTTTTTATCTGTAACAAAAATATATTCATGATACCTCTGCCATTCCAAATAGACCTATTCCATAACAAATTCACGGCTAAAGTTGTAAAATGAAGGATAACAAACGAAATCAAGGTTTCTTCTAATTTGTGGCGAAATCTTGGAAGAACTCTCAGATAAAACTGATAACCATTATACTCAACGCAATATTGCATATGAATTGCTTTCCCAGAACTTGGAAAATGGCCCAAATAATTATGATCCGCAAATCTGGAAAGAAACCACAAGAAGCTTCTTACAGACCTATAAGCCGGCTTCCGATACTTTCCAAGGTTTTTTTTTTTTCGTAATATGTACGTTAAAGGATTCAAATCAATAATAAAAAAGAGAATAATTCCAGAATATCAGTTTGAATTTCAGAACAAGCGCAGAAGAATAGGACAAGTGCGCAGGCTGGACAATCACATAAACAAAAACTTGGATTCCGTTCGGCTTCCTACCTCGATATATCCTAGGCTTTTAACAAGGTGTACAGGATTTACAAGTCAGGTTGAAGAAGACTTTTCCCCCCTCCACTCCCAACTAGTAAAATCCTCTTTGCCTTCTTATCATAACAGACGCTTATTGCCCTTGGGCAAATTATCGAACTCTCTAGGACGGTACATTTATTTTTTAGTAGACGGCTTTATAACAATTTACCCAACTTTACCGTGTATCTCAAACTACTGGAAACAAGTATTTGAACATGGAATTTACTAAAAACGTTGGATTTGATTTTAAAATGTTTTTAAAACGCACATAAAAGTAATTAATTTGTGTTACATCAGTACATTAAACTGGAATCCACATAAAGCGTAAAACATACATATACCATTATTTTCCCATATACGCCATAACCCATATACGTCACAAATTTATTAGTATACAGCAGAATGTTTTAATTTATTGATTTGTTCTGTTACTGTTTCCTTAAATAATTTTAGTCATAGGCGTACCCAAAGGGGTTTTTGAGGGCTAAAACTTACCTCGCAATAATGGCAATATTTTTAGGCAGTTATGATTCCGTGATAAAAGAATACGATGCAACCAAAAGGAATAATATTCAGAGAACATTATATTGAACCTAAATTATAAGCTTTTTCTGTTACAAGATTACTTAATACAGTTTTTAACAAATTGTGGAAAATGTTTAGAAAATGGTCGAGGATTACATGTATCTATGCCACGAGGTCATAAAATATAGAATAACCATCCAATAATACATTAAATATATAAATTTCAAAGTATTCTGCGAAAACTCTCATATGCTGCCACCAACGGTTCCACAATTTCTATCCCGTTACCCAAGATCTAAAAGAAGGTACTATGGTATTTAAATTAAGGCGTTTTATTCTATCGAATTATCAATTTTTTAAATCTACTTATTTCAATAAAGTTAACGATTCTTCTTTATTTTTATTTTATTAATGCTAAAAAACATGCAAATACTGGCGCAATAACAATATGCACCCTATTCGTTAATGTTCCTTTTAACAACATATAAAATGCTTAATTGATGCAATCCAGCTCTCTTCTGCAAGATAATTTCAAAATATGTTGAAACGCAGTAAATTTTGCTCTGAATAAATTCTTTCAGTTTCATTCCTCGGTTCATCCTCAAAAATTTCTGTTTCCCTATCAAATTCAAAAACATCGATATTCTGCAATCCTGCAAGGTAGTCCTTAATTCTACCAAGCAGCTTTAACGAAGTAGAAACGATCTAATACATCAAGAGAATTTGACAGTGAACACATCTGCTATATTTAGATAGAGCACTTTTCCTTAGACAGGTTACCACCTGTACACGATTCATTATTTCATTTTGGAACAAATACGCCACCGAGCAGAACTACGTTACGAAATTATTTACCATCTGTGCGTGTACAGTTAGGAAATAAAATTAAGGCTGAACTGAAACTGTGCTTGTGTGTGGATGAAACAACTGATTGCAAAAAAGATCTGTACTTAATGTTATGGTGCGCAAAATGGAACCACATCAATCGTTATCTTCAATTTTATTAGCTTCTAGACGAATAGAAGAATGTACTGCCCAAGTAATTTCAAAAGTGGTGTTAAGCACATTGGAAAAATTTGAAATATACAAAGATCAAGTCTTAATGTTTATGACAGATGGTGCCGCAACCATGCTTTCTGTAGGCCGGTCTCTTAAGCAACAGTGTGGTAACTTTTTGCATATTACATGCAAAATTCATGCTCTACATCTTGCTGCAGAGACAATTCGCAGATGTTATCCACAGGTGGATGCGCTAATTGCGAGTAGAGAAGCAGTGTTTCTGAAATCCCCAAAACGCATTCGCGAATTTCACGGACTGCGTTCTCACACGCCTGAACCACCACAACCGATCCTTGCACGTTGGGGAACATGGTTACAAGCGGCATTTTACTATCATAAATATTTTGAGAGTATAAAGAAGGTGGTTCTATTATTCAATCCGAAAGAATGTGCAGCTATCAAAACAAGTCAGAAAAAATTTGGAGATAATCAGGTTAAAAGTGATTTACAAACTATTCACAGCAATTACATCGAAGTAGTGCAAGCAATAGAAAAATTACTAACTTAACGATTATCCATTGAAAGGCAATACTTTAGAAACCATTGTATTTACACTCAGTACATCTACGTCACACGCATAATTTTTTTTTGATTTAATTTCTATATCAATCATTAAGACTAAAATTTGCAACATTGGCAATCACTGGCCAATGGATTGTATTTTATTCTCTATATGAATATTCCTTTGTGTTATTCATTTTCGATATATGAAGTTGCATAACTGATTGTTCCTAATATAATTCAATCAATAAACCGAGCACAACATTACAGCAGACATTTAAGCAATTGAGAAGAAGAGTT
Organism: Marronus borbonicus; assembly: GCA_902655005.2. NCBI lineage: Eukaryota > Metazoa > Arthropoda > Insecta > Coleoptera > Scarabaeidae > Marronus > Marronus borbonicus. Next base: position 10,255,560 of record LR737384.1, on the reverse strand, counting down.
TGGTTAATATATTCAAAGTGAAAAAGCTTTCATTTTATTATTTTGCTTTCCGTGTAAATTATTTCAAGAAGTTTCAAATCCATTTATCGCTGGTTATAATCACTAAAAACATCATTCTCGAACAACTGAACATCACGAAGAATCTAAAGGTCATATTCCGTGTGCTAAATTATAGATTTATCTTCGAAAATCATTGGCCAAAGAGACAACAACTAATTCATTACATCAGCAACAAATTACTTTGGAAAAGGAAAAGTGAAAAAAAGTCATAACGATTGTTATGTACCATGTTAGATACTTAGCTCAACAAACTTTAGCATTTAGGGCTACTGTTGACAAAGTGTTTGAAGCGCATAATGGGAACTTTTTAAAATTAATTGAAATTGTAACTCAATTCAACGATATAATAGCGAACATTTAAAAAGAACAATAAAATAATGCCTCATTATTTAGCGCCTCGTATTCAAAATTAGATTATTGCTTTACTTGGTCAAAAAGTAAGTAGCAATATCATCAATTTATTAAAAGAAAGTAAATATTTCACTAGAATATTGGACTCAACGCCTGAATAAAGCTCAGCTTACTATAGTTGTATGATTCGCTTTATTAAATACAGACTCCTAAATCTTGGAAATTCGAGAGCATTTTTTAAACTTCATCGAAATTTCAGATTCTACAAGACAAGGATAAGCAAATACAATTATTAATTTTTTAAATACTTTCCGTCAAGCCCTTTTTTCAAGTTTGGAATAAGAAAGAACTCCACAATACATAAATTTGCTTACTTTCAACAACGTTCAAAACATTTTCGATGAATCTTTCCAAAATTTTTATATACGTCAACTCAAGTATATTATTCACAGTCGGTAATGCAGATTTTGATGCAGAGCACCATCTCCAAGCACAAGTACTTCTCATACCATCCTCGTATATTGGAGATTTTGCTAAAATGTTAGTCCTAGATGTAAAACAGTAGAACGTAAACATAGTTCTACCAATAAGTTTGGAAACAAGAAAATTTAATTTGCTTAGAAGCCAGGGGATCTTGTTGTTCAGCAGAGAATACAAGAATTTCTCTTAGCACGAGCCGTACAAATATTTTTGATCGTTTGAATTCGAAGTACGCAAACTAAATCTTCTGACTTTTACTATGGCATTGATAATAAAACCGGAGAGTCTTATATTACTTACGTCAAATTAAAAATTTACGCACTTGAATCTATAGAAATAAAGCAGTCCAATAAAGAAGAATTGTAAGAATCCATATCCATAATTTCCACAAAATAATCCAAAATTTTGCCACATATGTTGCTATATTTTTTCAATAAGTAACATATATTTTTTTTTTATTTCTGTTCGATTTAAATTATTTAATTTAAAAAACTATGGGTGATTCACTTAAGCCAGAGTTCAGGGTGAAGTCGATCACCTTTTAATAAAAAATTTAAAAATAATATCCTGTAGCCCTGATTCGGTAACCAAATGACAACCTAAACATCAACGAAGTTACATTTTCAATTGCCTTAAAATATACGTAACCTCTTGATGGACTCCGGTTGACGGTATATCGGGATATTGTTCAACCGGTCCTAAAAACAATACCACCTTTCATTCTTAGAATTGCTTTCAATGTAAAAATTACACGATTCAATCTTTTACATGCGAGCTTTATTGTTCTGTAACCTAATGAGGCACTCTTTTTCATCAATTAGTTATTCAATACTTTCAATTTTACTGAATAGCCGACGTGCATAAGACGATCGTCAGTAACATTGTCGCGTTAAAAATAAAACGTCTCGTCGAAATAGAACAAATTACGTGGCCGAAACGCCTGAAGCAGATATGTGGCCAACCGACGTCAGCGCCGTCCCTTGCAATCACAGTAATGTCGAAACCATGTAGCATCTCACCAACCGAGTTAATCCCCCGTCGCGATGCGTAAAACAACCTACGCGGATTAAACTTTATATTTATTACACAATTAATTTCTCTGACCGGTTTTGACTTAATATAAACATTTTAATTTGTGCGAGGGAAAGATAAGTTTATCTGGATATATGTAAAATGCCGTATTCCACCGTCAGAAAAAAAATAATTTTCTAGTCTATTAAATGTTTCTAAAAAACGAACGTTCTGGATTTTTATGTGCTTAATCCCTACATGCAATAGTTTTCCTCTCAGTACTATTCCAACAGAATACGTGCGTGTCATGCAATCAATTAAATGAATGAACCAACTGAAAGCAAATCCAACGTATATGATGACGTGAGCAAACTTTCGGTAATTAATAAGCTCAGAATAGCTTGAATATTGACAGAATTTACGCGTGCAAATAGATGTACTAACAAGATATTTTTAATCATATTAACTCGTCATTTTAATTAGTGTTAATTAATACTGCTATTGAGCGTTTTTATCTTTTTTTTTACAAAATGACAAATTCATCGCTATTGCTTCAACTACATTAAACAATTTAGAAACCGTTTGATGAAAATCAAGCGAAAGATCTTCGTGTTTATAATGGAGCTGCGATAAAAATAACAGCGGCGAGTTAGCAAAACGGACCAATCGGTACGCGTTACACCTTTCCGTAACCATGGTTACCGTGCTTCGTTCATAGCTTTACCATAAACGCACCTTTACATAACTTACAACTACAAGCAAATATCGGGATAATGAATTCATTCATAGAAAACATAAAGAATTCCTTCCTGTTAATATAATTTTAAATTTACTTAACCTTATATCTAGAAATTAACTTCTGCACTTATCAACCACCGATTTTAGAAGCAAGTGGAAAATTTTGATAGTTGATGGCTTCACCATCAATCTATCAATACAAACAGAAACAATAACTGACGGATCCATGATTCATTACTAGAGTAAAAAAATATTAAACCAAAATTTCGAGCTTTTCTTTGCTCTTTTCATTGGTTTTTGTAAGGAGTAAAGAGGAGATTCGTCCTTATTCTATTTTAATATTTTGAACAATATGGACCATCTGCAAGCAAAAACGTATTGGTATCACTACTACCTGTGTCTGATTAGAAATGTTAAATACACTTCAGCATTTAAATTAATGCTATAAATGCTTGAATGTTCTATATATTACTGAGAAAACGATTGACAAATATATCATTGAAAGCATTTCAAAATACAAATTACTAATTGCCTACTAAGTTTGCAAAAGGCAGTATAAACTCATTTAAATGTAAGAAAGTTTGCGCAAGATACGTGCCGCGATTGCTTGTAATTGACCATACAACACGCACGTATGTCAACTTCAAAGGATTGTTGGGGATATTAAAATGCAATCCGAATGATTTTTTATGTCGATTCATAACTATTCACAAAACATAGATTTATCACTAGAGATGACCAAGGCAGGTGAAATTATTACTTTTTTGCAGCGACTAGACAGACTCGTGTCTATTCGTCTCGTAAGAAAGGGTTCATGTTGCCTACTGGTTTTCCCGAGAGTCGACAAAACACGAGTCTGTCTAGTCGCTGCAAAAAAGTGATAATTCCACCTGCCTTTGTCATCTCTATTTATCACAGCACACCCGAGACCAAGGAACGGTCCAAACAATAGGTTTTCATGGCCAGCTAACGCCAAAGAAGCATTTTATCGGCCAAGATTATGCCCACAGGGTTTTGGGATGTACCACGTTGATTACCTCGAAATAGCTATGTAGATTAACGATAGCTAATTTTCATGAGCTAGGATGCGAATTGTATTCGCATCCACCATATTCGTCAGATTTAGCCCTCAACGATTATTTCCTATTTCTGAATATGAAAAAAATGGCTCGGTGGAATAAGATTCGGTTCAAACGATGAAGTAATTGCAGAAATAAGCACCTATTTTGCAGGGTTGGAGAAATCGTTTCTTTTAGATTTAATACAAAAGATAGAAAAATGTTAGACTGAATATATCGACCTGAGAGGAGACTATGTTAAAAAATAAAATGAATTTTACACATGAAAATGGTTTTTCCTTGTCTTTTTGTTGTAAAGGTCTAATTAAAGTTCGCCACGTTCCGTGTATTACACAGGTGTCGGTATGGGAGTGACCTCTAGGTGTGTAATTAGTGATATACGCGCAAGCGATCTTATTGCAGTAGTAACGCATCCAATGTGTTTGGCGGCGGGTTTGAACGCACGCAAGCGTACCAAAGTGCTGCATACACGTTATACGTAATAAAATGTCGTAAATAAATGGATCAAGGAAACGACCATTGTCAGATAAAGTGAATGAGTTTATTAAAGATTTCCAGGATTTAATATACGATGGCGCAAAAATAAAATGTTTGCGATATATCTCTAATGTGTTGGTCAAAAACACATTGCCAAGCACAATAATAACAAAACAGGTGTATATCGGGAACGGTTTATAGGTGATTTATGTGACATAAATGTGCGCGACAAGATCGCTTGCGCATATATTACGAATCACACACCCGAACGACCACTCCCACACCGACGCCCCGTAAAGCGCATGGAAAGTAGCGAACTACAGTATCAATGCATACGTAGAAATATAAAAAGCTAATAGTAGAAGAAAAACAAAGATTTGTCGTCGTTTTCCGTAAAATTTGTTATCAATTTATGCAATTGCATTGAATTGATTTGGATACTTTTTGGAGAAAACCCATGATGTCTGTATCGGCGCCGTATAGTTGGGTCAATTGACCTGACAAATCCTTTTCTATTGAAAAGGGTCAAGTAATCCTATATTGTAGTTGGAGCAAATTCCGAGTTATTTAACGCTGCGTGTGGTAAAGCGTTTATTGTTTGAGCAATAGATATTCTCTTTTCATTTGTCATTTAAAAACGTAAAACAAATTATCGAAACGCAATATTAAATATATTTAGTTTAGTACAATAAGAAATAATACAATGTTAGTACATGAAAATAACACCTATACATTTTTAAATTACTACATAATTTATTCTTGTAAAACTGAAATTTTTAATCTAAGAGTTGCTTTTAATCCATAATAAATCACTATGAAATATATTTAGCTAAACGCAATAAGAAATAATACAATGTTAGTACACTAAAATAAAATATATATAAACATTGTATTAGTGTTTACGCCATATGTCGAATATGCCGTCCATACATACGTACATCTGTAGAGCACAGGAAAAAATATCGCCATACGGAGCAAACATTTTAATTTTTTAAATTTCATGATACACCAGTATATACGGTTCGTCTTTGTTGGTTACAGGACCCAATGTTTTTACGGCCAAATGCATTTCTTGCAATTTTGGAAGCGTTGGGTTTTCCATGAAAGCTGGTCTAATTCTCAGAGCCGTATGCATTAACTTAGGAGCCCTCTTCACACTGTTGCTGAAAATCTCTATTTCATCATTTTAACAGTTGCTAACAAAATTAAAATTAAAAATTTATTGGCAAACAGGCGAAAAATACCTCGAATTATAATTTCTTTTTCTTTCTAGTAAAAAAAAAAAAAACATATCACTACAAATGCTAGGTGAAATGTCGTCTGTATGATTTTCTATTGTGTTGGACTCGAAAACAATTACATTGCAGGTTCCAAGAATAGTCTGCCATCATGTACCCACCTTCCTTGCTACCTTTGCTCCATTGACTTTATGTCTTGGTGGAATCGCTCGCCTTGTTCTTCACTAAATTCACCGAGGTTTTCCGGAAATCTGTCCCATATTAGCACATATTCTGTTAAAATTAACTAGCATATTTCATACGAGTTCTCCATAATGTTCTGCCTTATTGTTGCCCGAGAAGTTCTTAAGCACAGTAACAAAAGAGCACCAAGCAGAAGCTACATCAGTCATGGCTTTTGGGAAAGTCAAGTCGTTAATGAGCTTGCGAAATTTCAGCCTTTAATTTTTGCAAACTTACTAATTACAGCATTCCTCTTCTCTAAGTACGGCTTTAACAAATTGTTTCATGAACCCCAGCTTTATGTGAAGTGAAGGCATGATGATTTTATCCCTATCAAGCAAAGACTCGTTTATGATGTTAATTCTTCTCTAAGTATCCATTTCTTTTTCGTCTAGCGATCTTGCTTTGCTCTACTATCCCACGTACAGATAAAACAGGGATACTTAGAGTATCTTCTGTGCTGCCCAAGCAAAAAAAATCTTTAAATCACACTACGTCATTTCGATGGTGCTAGCGCGATACATGGTACTGCACGTGAAAACACGTTGTGACTCTTGTTTATCGTGAGCCAATTAGTAGAAATGTAAATTATTTCTAAATGTCTTGCTTCAAATCGGATAAAAAACTTCTTTGTTAGCCTGCGTAATTACTTGCTCGCACTATTTTCGCCCAACGGACATGTCCGATTACAAACCAAAAGGACTATTAGCCCAATTGCACCCAACTCCTTTGTATTTGTGTCAATAAAAGATATCGTTATAATTTTTTTTATTATTTTAGAATGATGCTGCTCCGGTATTTAATAGCAGAAAAAGTAACATTTATATAGGCAACCCAATATGCTGTAGCTTAAGTAGAGAGCTAATTTTGCAACACAAAGATTCTCGAAGTAGTCAGTAGGTGGCAATTGAACCTAATGGTGATTGTATGTGTAAATACAAAACACGTAAACGGAATTTAGTACCGCGATAATAAACAGTATTTTTTAAAGTGGTGTCGGAACATTCAAATGAATGTTTTTGTGACCAATATGACCTGATTGTCGTATAATCCACATCAAGGCCAATAATTGCAATGGCGGATGATCGCAGTAGTGACGATTCCGATATCGAAAACCATAATGAATTGCACGGTATTTTGCACAAATGGACCAACTACATACACGGGTGGCAGGATCGCTATATCGTGTTAAAAAACGGCACTTTGTCATATTACAAGAGCGAGCAAGAATTAGGTTATGGCTGCCGAGGAGCGCTGTCATTAGCAAAAGCAACTGTAAAGGTACGTGTTTTTTCAATTGTTTACGTTTTAACTGCAATTTCCTGCCTTCTTTGTTTATGTCGATGCTGTACAGCCACACGAATTCGACGAATGCAGGTTTGATGTATCAGTTAATGATTGCATTTGGTATTTAAGAGCTGATAGTGTAGAAAGCAAGCAACTTTGGGTGGATGCTTTAGAATCTTACAAGGTAAACTTGAAGCAAATTTAAGAATATTATTTTGATTTGGTACATCCTTTAGGCAGAATCAGGTTATGGTACAGGTTCAGAGAATAGTTTAAAGCGACATGGATCAAGTGTCAGTTTGCAATCTACAACATATAGCACTGCATCAAGCAGTAGTTTTAAAAGAACAGGTCGAAATTTACGTGAAAAGCTTGCAGAGTTGGAAACCTTCAAAGATATACTATGTGGACAGATAGATACTCTCCAACAATTTTTTGATATTTGTGCCGAAAATTCTAATTTGAACGACAATGATATGCAAACCGATGTTAAATCTATTAATTATACCAAAGGTAATTGGGTAACAAGGAGACTCCGCAAATTAATCTCAAGGTGTTTTAGCAAACTTGCCAGCTATTGATTTCAAAGGTGAAGCAATAACGTTTAGGACCACAACTGCAGCTGTCTTAGATACTCTTGCCCATTGTGTAGATCTAGTGATGCAGCGAGAAGAGTCATGGCGCAAACGACTGGAGAGAGAGACCGAACGAAGAAAAAAGACTGAGAATCTCTCAAAGAGTTACTTTGATCAACTGCAGAAAATAAGAAATATCCATCCTGGACCCGATATGGAGGTGAGTGTCTTTTGTATAATTTTCTTGTCTATTAAATTGAATCTCTGATTAGTATTATATATCTAGATGTATTTGTTATTTATTGTTAACCATTAATTAACAATTCTAAAATTTATAATAGTGCAAATAACTACTCTATTAATAATAATATTAAGAACTACGGAGTAGTATCTCAGTAGAAATTTTTAAATCACGCGAACACTTTACGTTGATAATTTCTGGAATAGAGGACATATTTATTCTCTCGAGGATAGTAAACATTGCAACAATTGCCCAGTCCTTATCCCGTAATGTAATTAGAGTCATGTAACAAAAGCTACATTCCGCATGGCATTGAGTATCATATGCTACCTTGCGTTTTTTCCCATTTAAATACCTTTCTTTCCATTAAAATTTTAAAAATGTAACAAGCGATTACGCAAACTTGTTGCATTTATAACTAGTAGTTTGTAAGTGACTAGTGAAAGGGTGTGTTAATTCACGTAGATATTGGGAAGCAACACAACAGTATCGTACCACACAAAGGTAATTAATTAATTCGAGACAGCTGTTGCAATCGAAGATTGAAAATGAGAGTCGATGGATCTTCGAAACACCTGTCCCAGAATAATTAATTACACTTGTGTGGTATGGAGTGCACCAATACTTTTGTGTTGCTTGCCATACTACTCCACAGTCCTTACTATCATTATTTATGTAGACATTGTATATTTGCTGAGTGTAAAAACAATTAGGTCACAGCTAGGGATAGCAATCTGGTTTAACATATGGATGTATACAAGGCAATTGGAATGCAATAACCACGATAAGTGGGAAACTGTTGCAGGAAAAAGACAGTCGAAACCGCTCATACCAAGCTCACCAAACAGACATCATTCAGCGAAGGGGATTTTCAACTACTGGCAAGATTCTTGACAGGTCTTTTATTATGTTACCATCAGTCGTCTATGACAAATTTTCAGCTTTCAGCTAGTAATAATTTCTAGTAGTAGTAAATTTTTATTGTACCGTAATTAGATCATTATGTATAAATATATTTAATTACAGATTTACCTACACAGGGAGACCGATTTTGTGAGTACTTTACAATAGGGGCAAAACACGTTGTTGTTCGAACAAAATCATAATGTTTTCAACTTACGTTAGATGTTTGTGTTAAAGAACTCAGATATTCGTTTCCGGTACGACCGGAAATAATTCAGTGTTTCTTCTAATATTTTTATTTGAAAAATTAATATCAAGAATCCTCGAAGACAAATTTTCAGCATTCAGCTAATAATAATTCCTAGTATTCGTTTAACCGATGGTTTTAATGCCACACCCTGTACATTGTAGTGCAAATAAAAATGGTATCTTTCGTAAACAAACAAAAATAACTTGTCTACTGAAAACTGCGAAGATGATGCAGTGTAACATTTATAATAAATGGGAATATAGGTAATGGAACACAGATAACGTCGGGAACAACTTGACCTTATGTAGGCATTGAGCAATCCTTGTAACATTTACTATCCTTGATAGTCTCTAATTTCTTGGTGTACTGCATGCTAATTTGATGATTATTGCCGGAACTCCCAACTTTATATTATCCGCGAATTTTAAGTTTTAAGTTAGGATGTTCAAATAGGAAATTCGCGGATTACCGAAACGTACCTATGCTCCGAATTTATTAAATATTTTGTGGTATACCGATACCTTTAGTATTATTGTTATTAACCATTAAGCAATCTTTTATTTCTTGCTAAACCACTTTTAATTCGGAGGTATACAGAGTTTATTTTAGATTGAATTTATTAATTTTTGCATGTTTTTTCCATATACTCAAATATTTTAAGTATGTATCAATTGAAAATGTAGAACTGCAGCTTTGAATACCTAATTTAGAAATATCGAAAAGCTCATGAGGTTATGACAAATTTTAAAGAGATTATACACCCTGTTGGACCGTCACCACGCGTTAAAAAAATTAAAGTTATGTGCCCTCTTTCAAAAATTGTGTAGATTTTATTTCTATTTATGGCGATAAGCATAAATATACATACAAAACGATGATTCATAGCAAGTAAATTGTTCCGTAATTTTCTAAGTAGCATGAGCTGATTATTGAGTACATATATATACATGTATATAAATACAGTAATCCGGATTAAAAATGTTGCTAATCTTGTACGCTATGGCAGTACATTTGTCACTACTGACGTTGTTTCCTACAAAGTGATAACCGCCAATAAGAGATACAATTCAGTATTACTATTATGCAGGGTCGGAAAAGTGTGGCGGAATACCCGATTTTTGACTAAACTAATAATTTAACCAAAATATTTTATTTATGCTATTCAACATAACATAGAACATTAGAACATCTTTAACAGCTCTATTTTTTCATTAATAATCTAATCCGTTTTCAATCAATCAATTTTTAGCGATTACAATGATACAAGATTGATCACATTTTTTAGTTTACAAGTTCTTATTATGTGTTAGTAAAATAAGAAACATCAAATATTTATTGCCTCCCCTGCAATTAGAATTACACCACGCTTAAAATATAAATAAGTAACTAATTGACATTCCTTGCAGATTCTCATGTAGTACGATTATGACTACTATTCCAGTGCCTTATCGCATATTATCTATTTAATCCACGAATTATATATCGGATGTTAATAGGAGCAACCTTCTTTCAGAGACGCGTAATACTAGTTACGCAATTTGAAAAAAAATGCGATCTATGCCTGTTTTCAGACCGGCGTGTAAATACCTTTGAACACTACAAAATAATGGGTACCTGTTCAATTTTATTTGGCAGCAAATAATAAAATTGTAATATTGCAGTATATTAATATATTGTAAACTGAAAAATAATTATTCTCAAAGCTTGTATGTCACAATAAAATTTTCTAGTTCCTTTTGTAAGATAGGTTAATAGTAACAACTATTTGTTTATTAGTAATACAAAAATGTTACATATGTGAAAGAACTGCTAGCTACTACTGTCCTTCAATATAGGTATTCCTTACGCTCCACGGACCATAAGTTATAAATACAATACAAAATCAATTTTAAATTATCTCGTGGTTTTCATTCTAATGCCTTCATTCCCAATAGATGGAGCAAAACATGATTCGAAAACTATTTCATTATGTGGCGCTATTTACGTTAGTAGTTACCATATCACCTATGAATATACATATGCATACTTATGTTATATATTTCGCATCCAAATGTAAATATGTTAAATGAAAGACTTTACCACCATTCAACAGCGAGTTATTCTTAGAACAAAATTTTGCTATACCTAAAAGCATTTCGTTGATTTTTGAACACATTATCTTTATTATAGATGATCTCGAGGCAAGCAGCTGTATATGTAGTATGTTAAATTGACAACTGATAGTGTCATGTAGGACATTTATGATTTAACATGTACAGTTTTATTTTCCGCAACAATAGCAGCGTTTTCTTGTTAGGGGTTAAAACCAAACTTAGAGTAAGTGCTACGAATTATTTCTTTCTTCGTGTTAAGTTATAAGTTCCGTAACTACTTTCTAAGTTAGTCGATATAATTAATATCACTTGCTTATTTTATTTGGGATAATGTAAATTTGCAGAATTTACTTTTACGCGATTTGTTCATGCAGCAGTTTTATTTTTCTTGCTTCTTGATGCATTTTATTACTAGATAATGACTTTGATGATAATGAATTTTCATGTTAATTACCGGAATGTATAAGCATATTTCACTTTCATAATGGACAGTTTAAAGGGGATAATTTAAAATGCATCGTATTTCTTTTTTTATGTGCTTCCCTTGCCCCTTGTAAACTAAAAGCAATATTTTTGAATACCTTTACAATAGTATTTCCCATCTTATATTTGTAAAAATATATTATATGCAAGACGCGTGCAGTTAATCTGTGCTATTTGTTGAAAAACACACTACTTTTTAGTTTTTTTTATAGTTGAGCAATACAAAATGCATCTAATGCCAGTTTTCTTTACTGCTTGATACCCCACTGCAAACAATGAGGGTAATCTTTTACCTGGTTTGACAAATCTATAGAAGCTTTGCATTCGTTGTAATCAATTATTGTAATAGCTTCTCAATGATGAATTTAATTTTCATATCGTCAATGTGGTGGTCAACTTCATCATATTATTTGTCGTTCTATTTAAATATAACTGCTCTGGACTTCGTTTAACTTTTTTTTATTACGCATACATAGAATTAATTATTTTATTCGAATAAACAAACGGTACAAACCGAATAAGTTTGTCGTTTTAGTGGTTCATGTTAGTGATATGTCCAAGTAATAGTTATGACTGTTCAGCCTTTACAGTATTTAACAACAAATTATTCACGAAACGCTAAACATATACAAAGTTCCATAAACAACAGCGATGTAGAAATTTGTTTATATTTGCAACATCTCTTATCTACAGCTTTGATTTGTTTTCACTTCACGGTTGACAGTTTTATCCTTTATCATATAAGTTACTACAAATGAACGTAAATGTACGAGGGTAGCCTGAAAAGTTTCAAACCTTATTTAATATAATTGTGCATACATTGAAAAGTATTTTTGAAAATTTCAGCCATGTTGGACACTCAGTTTATGTTATGTTATGTTGTGTTTGTGCCAGTCGATGTAAGTGTTTCTGTAGAAATTTAAAGAAATCGAATAATCGAAATGGACGCTGTTTAAGGGAACTCTCCAGCGAAATTTTAGGCAGCTGAATTCAAACGTGGTCGTACTAGTTTCGTTGGTAATGAACATTCGGAGTGACCAAAAATTGCAACCACTATCGATAACATCGGAACGCTTTACTAAATAGTGCTAGACGATAATGATACAAATAGCAGAGGCAGTGGACAACTCGCATGAGCGTGTTTATCATACATTCACTGCAGATTTTGGGGATGAAAAAGCTAACTGGGCTAACCCCAAACTGTAACTGAACTGCCACCGTGTTTTATTGTTGGTGCAATACACTGAGGAAGCATTCTCTCATTAGCAGACCGTCTTGCAAACCCGCTCCTGCTTTGACCGAACACTTTAAATATTGATTCATCGGTCCATAAAACATTTTTCCACTGCTCTGCCATCCAGTTTCGATCTTGTCGGGCCCACTGCAGCCTTTTCAATCGGTAGCAATAGTCTATAGGCTGATACACGACCATGTAAATTTCCTTCCACTAGGCGGCGTTTGGCCGTGGCAATTGAAATTGGATACTGTCGTCCGCGATTGAATTCACTCGGCATTCCTGGGTCAGTTTTTCTGCAACTTCTTTTACTAATTGTAGCAGACTATCATCTGCTGGGGTGGTTATTCGTGATGGACCGGGACGGCCACGGTCTTTCAAATCCCCTGTTTGTTGATATTGACGAATAGTATATTTTATTGTCGATGGAGCTAAATTTTTTTACCGATTCGTTTGGTGAAGCAGCCTCTTGCATACAGATATGACGCTGGATCATTTACCAGTACCTACTGATTTACCACGAAGCATTTCGAACAGTTATTACGTCGTAGTGCCGCTTATCACAATGATAACTAAAATTCCATTAAAACATTCTAGATGGTCTAGCCAGGTAAGGGCGAGCCACTAAGGCTGAGAGAGCATCCTCTAAAATCTTTATCTGCTTGGTCCAATTGCAATTGGGTATTTCGTGTCATAAAATGTGTAATTAAATTTCTTGTTTGTAATAGTTTGGTTATTTAAGTTCGAAGTGTGTAAGACAAATATATATTAAGATTATGATCGTTGAATGCAATAAAACTTATTAAATCAAGGGAATGTAAAACTTTCTCCCTAGGCCAAACTTCCGAGAATAGTAGTGTAGGGTTTCATGATGATTTCATAGTTTTAGCTTTTTCAGAGAAATAAGCCACCATAACGTTCCCCATATATCCTTCGACCTTCTTGCTCTTGCATCATGCTATTGTTTTTCATATTTTTGTCTTGATTTCTGGGACAGTAAATTAAAGAAGGGTCACATTTCTTGCTGCGCTTACAATTTCGGCGGGTCTACATGAAAACTTGCTGGTGTAATCTTCCTTCAATAGTTTCCATTTTAATGGTTTTACACAAACAACGCCAACACAATGACACAAATTAACACATTTGTTTCTGTTTATTCGTTGTCACTAGGACATCTTATTTTAACAAATAAATTTGGAGGGCGAACGTTTTTCCAATTTGGTTGCTTTAAGGCGGCACGACTACGAGCGCAAAATGTCTATTTTGCATAGTGACTGTAATCCTGCTTCTAAGAATCCTTCCATAAGCATGTATCTTTCAAAGTATGTGTAGATTATCTTTCAATTATGTAAGAACGTAATTGTTTGATAATAAAATAATGTAGAACTATTATACTGCGTTCCAACATATAGTTGTTAGTACTTGAAATACAATCTAATATTAATGCTACTGAAATAAATAAATGAAATATCGGTATGTTAAAACAGACATTTTATTTTACGAGTTTCTTACATTTTTGAGCTACTCAATGAGAGATTTACCATAGTTATTGCTGGACGACAACTTTTGATAATAACATATCAACGTAGCATATGGTACAATAATAGTACATTATTTGGTTTCCTAATTATCACATTTATACTTAATATGGGACTTGAAGTTAACGTGCTAACCTATATTTTCAATGATTATTATGTATCGCTCTCTAATAACCACTATAGCATTCTGTTCCGTACTAGTTGATGCAGGATTAAATTATGATTAGGTACGTATGTAACCTAGTACTCACAACTAAAAAGCGAAACTAGTAAATGCTTGCACGGTACTGTATAGACTGGTTAAAACGTTAAGTGGATCGAGGGTTGTGATTATATAAAAAGATGTGTGTCGTTACGAGGACGCTACTACCGGAATATTAATTGCGGCGTTATGAAATGGGAAAATTTATTTCAACTATCCTCGGAATAAGTCTGACGACAAATCATACTGCGGCTAGAGCATGAAGCAGTGAACGGTTGTTGAATTGTGAACTTGTGAATTATTTGTTTCGCTATAACATCTAATCCAGTGTACTTTATAGTGACTAGTGATAGTACTTACCATGGCGTCCGTTGTAGCTCTTCCATATCCTACAAAATTTGTAAGTTTATATCTTTCTAACGAGTTAATTTTTAAAAAGTGGCGGAATCTAATGCGATGTTTTTAAAACCATTTATCAACTTCTGTTTGCAAATTTTAAATTCATATTTTTATTTCAGGAATGTATTACTAAATTGTTATGTATGTTAAGTATGTAACAAACTTATTCCCTAACGCTATAGAAAGATTACGAAGATTTAACAAAGTTAACCGCGGTATATTTTTTTAAATACGTAATATTGTTGGTTATCACAAAAAAAAAGAAACAACATATTTTTTCAAGTAAAGGAGACTGTATTTCATTTAGTAGTAGTAGTCAATATATTACTGACACGAAAAATTAAATCAGTCAACTATGTAAAAAAAAGGACATTATGATGTATTAATTTACAAATTTTGTATTGCATAACCAAATTAATAATACACACAATTGATGTGTTTCATAGGTTTCATTTCATTATTTATAAATGTAATAGCAAATTAATTAAGGGAGAGGCTTGTAGTTTTGATTCGTGACCATGAAATTCGTAATTATTGGAATTTCGTAACGTGTTATACACCGTGATAAAACTTTATGAAGCAAAAGTTTTTAGATCTTTTAAATCAGAAAAAAAAAATCGGCTGTTTTTACAAAACTGGAGAAACCAAGTGTTGAAAAGGCTTGTGGGTTGGACATCCCAAAGAATTCCGATGGAAAAGTGAAAACTTATTATAAAATCCCATGAGTGAAACCTTTTTTAAAAGTCTTTTCATTTATTAACATTTCAATGGAAATGATAAACGAAAATAAGTGAAAAATGCTGAAAGGAATCCACCATTATCTTCATCAGAATTGCACATTAGGCACGTTAAATAGCTTCGCCGTATATCGACGCATTTGAAATGAGTTGACTTCTTGCACACGATTTTTGGTGAAAAAGCAATTCGCAGTCAAAAAGCATTTGGAAGTCAAGTATGATGCTACACTTCAACTATAAATGTTCAAGCCACTATCGCTCAAAGTTACAACATTAACATCAAATTTTCGTATTTTTGTGAAATATCGCACCAAACTCGTTTTTGGTATTTTCAATTCCGTTGCCGTTTGTTTAATGGTCTCCTTTTCAATTACGATGCTTAATAACATTACGAAATAGCTGATGCCATAATCAGTTTGTCTTGGTCGTCGAGCTGCTATACTAAAATTAAGAAAAATCGTAAAATCGAAAAATGGTAAAACCAGCGAGTGTCCAATTTACAAAGATATTCAACCTGCAAGCCTCTCCCCTATTAATTACAATAAAAAAAATAAGTTATGTTAAGTGCCCAATAATTGTCGAAAAACTATACATATGTGCACAGAACTTGTCATCGTAACCTACATTCGACAATCTCGGAAAAATGCACCTAATATTTTATTTTTATAACGTTTACTTTATCGTTAAAACAGCTTTTGGGTGTTGTGTGAATATTATTTTTATTTGACTGGTAAATATTTTTTCTGTTTGCCACATAATTATCATTATTTGAATTTATTTGGCTAAAAAATAACTTTATTTTACGTATTTCAAATTTCATAATTTCTTACCTTGACAATTAAGTTAACAAAAAGAAGTTTTATTGACGTGATTCACTGGTACTAACCTATGCGGAAGACTTATTAGATTTGCATTTTTAACTAGCTAATAATTGCGACCTTACATCCATGTTTGTCTTAATATTACGTTGTACATGGAATGGTCTTTTAATGAACTGATTTTATTGCCCTGCCAAAAATGGAAAATTATTACACATTGTTTCACTGTCGATCGCCATTTCTTTTGTTTTTATTTATTACTACGCTACAGCTATTTCTGAACGTTTCAGACCACCCTAAAATTATTCAAGGAAGACTTTTAACATCCAAAACCTTATTATCATATAAAACAAAAGATAATATAACCAATGACTCACCATTAACAATGCATATATTACTGCATACATTACTGCATATAATGACGTGCATACAATTTTAACTATAGCAAATGATGTTACAAACGTTAAATTTCGTAAAATTTGATGCAGTAAGCGTTTAATTTTGTGAAAAAAATTGAATTTCATGTGAAGGTTTTCGTTGGATGATTTGTTATGATTTTAGTAAAATTCTAACACAGCAGCAATACCGAATCGCTTCGTTCAACTTTTGGTAGCGGAACACCATCAGAAAAGGTCATTTTCTTTTTTTTTGTTCTGGTCTGCAGAATTTCGTCGTAGTTCTAGTAAGGTCAGTGTAGTTCTCGTGAAAATCGATCAAAGACGATTGTTGCTCCAAAAAACATACCTACTGTGTACAACTTGAAGAAGATCGGTGTGGGCTACCGTGAAATGCATCGCATAATTAAGCATATCGAAAAAACTGCAGTACATTCGATTTGGCACAAGCATTAAAATATGAAAAAGATCTGTTCCCGATGGTTTCCGCATAATTTGACCCAAACACAAAAAAGGGTCGTGTCAGTTGATGTAAGGAAATACTCAAGAAATTCGACTTGAAAATAAATATGCAATATCCTAGCAGCCGGCAAAACTTGGATGTAGTCGTACGAACCGAAAGTTGGTTGTTCCTAGATGAATCGAATTCAACGAAAGTGCTTCCAAGCTGAATGGTATACGACAATTTGTTTACCGGAAGTCATCCATGAAAAACAGTCGACAACGTCACGTTCTTCGTCTTGACAATGCCAGCTCTCACACGTTTTCACATCAAGCAACGGATTATTTGAAGGAGAAAAACTTCGAATTAATGACTCATTGCTTGTATTTCCTTGATTTGACGCGTAACGACTTTTGGTTCCCGTAAGTCAAACAAAAAATGCATGAACAACGACTTTTGTCATCTCAAAAAGTTCTTGAATCTTTATTTATCAGTCTCCAACGGCCATGAAGCACATGGTCTAATGTGCTAATAAAACCAGTGCAGTTAATTCGCACACCATTTAGTAGCGACTCGTAATTATTGTATTTGGAGGCTCTTAATGTTTAACAAATGTAAAAAAAGTACAATACAAAAGAAGAAACCCACAAAAGAAGTTAAAAAAAATAAGTTCGGTGAAAAAATAGGAATTATTCTTTGTGCCCAAACTCAAACCTTCTCCCTTTTTGAGAAATTAAATGTTCCATAACTTTTTAATCAAAATTACTAATAGTAAACGAATTAAATTATTGCTAATACACCTCACTCCAGGGACATCAATACGTTCTTCGTTGTCTGGCAATTTTGCCAGATTTTTTGAAAATGAAATTTCTACCCTCGTTTTATCATCAAAATAAATTAGTTCTGGAAAAAAGCTGAGGATGTTGAATTAGGATATAAATCGTACAATGCATATTTATAAAATGTATAGTAAACAGCTTAAAAATACGCTTGCTCCCATAAATCACCGGCAAATAAAGTTCAGTTTAAATTTAAAATTAAATCTTTCTCTCCAACAATATTGAAGTTTCGGTCTTTAAACTATAATGATTTCAAACTTTTTATATTGTTACTTTTGCGATAGCATTGGCGCGAAGTATGCAAAATTCCTAGGACAACTTCAATATTACGTAAATCTTACAGCAATTATCACCTTATTTGCCGTGGTTACACAAGAAATTGTCCAATAATTTAAATCTTATTATCTCCCACAAAAGCAGTTCGCTCTGTAGATTTTATCCTATCCTGCCTTATCTAGGGCAAAGTTTAAATATTTCCGGTTGTACAATCTGCCCCTGTTTATTACGGTCCACATTTTATAATTTTTGCCGAATTCACTAAATATTAAAATTACTTGAAGTTCTTCTTACATGCAAGTTAAAGAAATCTACCATAATTAATTAAAAGTAACATATGGTAATGTACACTTTTTTTGACTTTGTCGCAGGTAACAATTTAGCGTTCTTTCCTAGTCAACTTTGCATAACAAATACTAAAGCCTTTGTTGTTGCATTTCCAAAAACGTAAAAGTGTTTTATTCAACATAAAAAAGTTGGCGTCACTTTCAGTAACACCGGAAATGTAATTGAGTTACAAAAGTCGACCTATTTTTTGCTAAAAACGTTATACAATTTAAAAATTTGTTTTATCTAATTAAAAGAAAATTGTTAGTCGTGGATTGGTATCACCTAGATTCTTAATGAAAAAAAAATTACTAATGGATCGCATAAGAAAACCTCCCGTTCTTTCAAATAACAGGATTTGAATTAACTTTGTATTAGAGGTAAAAATTTAACACTGCAACACTTGAAATTGTTTTAAAAATTAACCACTTAACGTCTTCTCTCAAAGGCGACTTGGACTGAAGGGGCTGATTGTCTAAGAGTCTGTTCGATACTCACCACAATATTTTATATTCTGACAGATCAAATTTTCAAACAACTAAATTTCTGTTCTTTAACAATACCATATTCTAGCCTGTAATACGCTACCAAAGTTCTCGATCTAACGTCCAATGAACTGGCATTACAGAGCATCGGCAATTATAAAATAAAAACATTTCCAACCAGACTTCACTGTCTATTAACAAGCAATATTTAAATTGCGAAATTGCGATAAAAATTGTCAGAATTTACTCACTACGTGTTTGTTAGAAAAAATTACATTGACCACCAGAATTAAGGACTCGAAGAAGATCGAACGAACGGAAGTCTCTCTGCAGTTCCTCGTTCCCTGGAGATATATTTACAAAAAAATTAATTTGATATTGATAGAAAAACGCCATATTTTTTCTTAGATTGCAAATTGTAATGTACAGCGATACAAAAAACTAATACGTCCCCGCCGATGACTGTCCATCACTACATTTATTACAAGCGTTGTTCTCAAAAGCACATACATAAACTGGGATTTCAAGAACAGCCGAAGAACTTTTGAAAGATGTTATATATAGACGTTGAAAGCGGAGACATTAGTTTTATATCGTCCAATGATTTTTACGCCTTACGATTAGATAATTCCAAAATATGATACTCAAGAGATATATTTTAGGGTGTTCCTAACATTACGACCAACCTTAATCTTTTTTTTTATTACTATTTGTTCTTTTTGTTTCGAGAATTCTTTTAATTACCCAAATAGGTTGTTCCACATGTGAAAAGTAATTTTAATATCCAGGATAGTCGATAGTTTATCTATGTTAGTACAAAAAATACATTAAAAAAATTCTGCAAAAAAGCGAAGTTGTCGAAATGTTCAATGGCAAGTCGGTACATTCATATATTTGCATTTTAAAATTCTCTTAAATTGCACTTTAAATTTATATTAAACTTCCGATGCTTATTATATTATTCAATTTCTTTGACGGACTTCTCAAGATTCGATTGTCAATGAAATTAATAGAATTGCTATATATTTACCATTCAGTCGTAATAAAAAATAGTTATTAAAGTCATATCGTTGCGTACTAATTTGTGATTAATAGGCGAACTTATCAATGAACAGTAACAGTGAAGATATTATTTTATACATGTTGCGTATCTACAAGAGGATTTGTAAAGATTTTTACCTTATTCTTACATTCTGAATGTTTTAACAACACAGTAAATATTTCCCGTTTCTGTATTTAAAAGAAACTGTGTTTTTTAGACATATTTTATCATAAGAAATATGAATGTAGTAAGTTTCTTATCTGTACACCATGTTAAAGATTCATCAAGTTTTAAATCTTGAATAGTAACTCTTTATACTAAAAATAAATGCTCTCTGCAGGAGGGACCACATAGTGTTATCGGAGATGACGAATTCTATGATGCTGTTGAATCGGGCTTGGAAAAAATTGAAGAGGAGCAAGAGTTTAGGGAAAGACTGAAAAATGGAAAAGCGATACCGGTTACTCCTCCTCCAACTTCACCTGCTGCCCAACATCGACTGTGGAGAGAAGTAAGTTTATCAAATTGCCGTCAATGCTGTTGTTCGGCTTTATGGGAGGTTATTATCGCTGTAATGTTTTTGTTCGATGTTTAGATATTGCATCCAAGCGATTTCTGATGTTGGTATTGTTTGGCTATCAATACAACAGTAAACAAAACATCGCTAACATCGCTGCTTTTAGCTGTTGATTCAAATCTAGTAGCCACTTACGAAATTAATTACATAGATAGATTTAATTCATATGATTATGTTAAGTTAAACATTGCGCAAATGTATCGAAATGGAAGGCAAGAATTTCGATCATTCATCATTGATAGCTAAATAAGTAGACAGCTATTAATTATTTGAATAAAATTTACAATAAGGATTACTAAGTTATTAAGTTCATAGTGTATTTCAATTATGTTGTTTTTTCTAATTTTTTTGTTTTGATTTTAATTGTTTTTTATGTTTTAAAGTGCTAAACCAAAGTGCTGTATTTGAATATATTTCCAACTGTACATCAAAATTTTTAGATTGATCAATTGGTGAAGCAAGAGGTAGCAATGGCTAGGCTTGGCGTTGGGCAATGTGGTACCGGTTGGCAATTATTTGCGGAAGATGGCGAAATGAAAATGTACAGACGCGAAGAAGAGATTGATGGTATGGTCGTAGATCCATTAAAGGCAGTTCATGTTGTTAAAGGAATAACAGGACATGAATTGTGTCATTACTTTTTTAGTCCACAATATAGGTATGATTGGGAAAGTATGTCGTTATATTATTCAATGGCGTCTTCTCTCTAATGAAGAATATTTATAGCAACCCTGGAAACCATGCAAGTTGTAGAAACTATCGCAGAAGACACATTGATATTTCAACAGACCCATAAAAGGATATGGCCTGCCAGTCAACGTGATTGTCTGTTTTGGTCGCATTTGAGACGGTTGGCCAATGATCAAGATAGGGAAGGCCCTGATATATGGACAGTCGTGAACCATTCTACAGAACATCCGGAGTTCCCTGTGAGTATAATTTATTTTTAATTTTGAGATTATATTCTTTTTTTTGCACTATTGCTATATCTATTATAAAATGACTTCTATTGTGTGAATGTTTTGTGCTCATTATTGTAATAAGAGCTATTACTATAAATAGTGGTGGTTTTCATTATGTATGCTGAGTAATTTTTTAATAAGGTCTCGACCTTGAAAACTTTTGTCTGGAATCAACTTCGTTATACAACTTTATACAACAATTCTTAAGTTGTATTCACGTAGCTTGGTACGAAATTAGTGTAAAAATTAAATTTCATTGTGTGAAACCTTGCGTAATGTAAAGCATAACGCCGTTCAAATTGCTGTGTTGTGCAGAATTACAAATTAATGTAGTGCGAGACCGTGCAAACGTCAAATTTTGCCACTACCACGCTGATACATCAACCACAGTGCAACTGATAGCTACATTCATCTCAGACAACCGATTCCGTTTCAATTTCTATTAATACTTCCGAGGTTATGATATGGTTACGATGGGTCATTAATCACTAATTTAGCACTAATTCTGGCACGTTACTCTTCGTGTACGTCCGTACGTACATTATTTTGAATAGTCATAGACTACTTAGTTCTACCGATATAAAATCGAGATTGATTGCAGATTATAGAAAAATACTAAAACCGGGATATCTATACTCTCTAAAAGTTTGTGCGTTTTGTTATAACATCAGTATTTAAAAAATCTCATCCTATCCTCAACAACGCCAGTTAAAACAATTGTGCCAGTCATCAGCTGGAACGGTCAAAACTGCGACTGCAACCGCTGATTGCGTAGCTGATTCTTGATTCTAGGGAACGTAAAAAAAATCATTGTAACTTGGGTTAGGGTTGTACGGTGGATGATTTAATAAATTCGATGTTTTGTCTTCCCTCCAAACGATACTGTGTAACTCGTGTATACCCATAATTTAGTTCTGGAGTATCATTTCCCATTAGAAATTTTCGATTATTAATAATTACAATTAATATTCGATATTAATTGCATAAAACGGTTTTTAAAAACCACAATATATTTATTGTCCTTCTTAGAACATATTATTTTTTACGTTCAATTGTTTGAATATAGATTTGGTCTGGTTAGATTCCAGACAAAAATTCTGTGGTCCCTTTGATTATAGATATTGTATAAATTTATTCAAAATATTTATGCTACTAATTATAAATCTATTTTTTAAGGCTAACGTTGGGAAATGCGTTCGCATCTTCCTCACAGTTTGTTTAGTTTGTCAAACACAAGTGGACCCACCAAAAGACGGTGCCCCTATATCAAGAGATAATATAACATGTAAGATAACATACTGTTCGGTAGGTAAGTATTGGCATGAATAATCTTTTAATATCCAAAATTAAAACTTCTTATTTTTTACAGTAAATCCTGGAGGATGGGCACCGGCATCAGTCCTACGGGCAGTATATAAGCGAGAGTACCCCAAATTCTTAAAACGATTTACATCTTACGTAATTAATCAAACTAAGAATAAATCAATTATGTTTTAGCACTAAGGTCAGGGTAATTTTATTTCCTTTCCACAGTTTTATTTTTATGTTGCTATTGTTTTATTTTTATAAATTATCTTTATTAAATATTTACATTTCTGTTATAATTTTGTTTATATTCCTTCATGCATTTTCTTGCTCTGTACCGTCCTGAAACACATTTCCAGTAATTCATTAGTTTAAGAAAGATGTTTGTTATGGTCGTGCAAAATTTGTGGAAGAGATAGCAACATAGATAATACGCTGTAATGTTACAATTTACAACATCGAACGTTGTTTAGAAGTAACCGTCATTAGCGCCATGTTAAATGCGCCAACTGCCTATATCCACATTTTCAATACCAAACTTCCTCTGAGCTCATTCTCAGTGTCTTCGTCTCCCTTTATACACTACTATCTAGGTGCGGGGATGTTGGAAGTCACCGACGATCATGGTAGAACGGGTAAATAACTTGTCTTCGGTTCATTTTCTTTACATCCTAAATCTTCAATTTTAATGGAATATTTTCCTACAACTTAAGGAATAAATTCAATCATGATATCGTAAATTAAACGTTTCTGGTGAAAAAAAATTCGTTCCCGTTAAGGAAAGTCAATTCTTGCGTGCTTGGAATGTCTAAAATCATCCCGTCTTTCAGTCAAGTTTTTAGAAAAGGAATATAGATCGTAATTTAATATCAAACTATATTTTTAAAGGTATAAGTATCCAAATTAGCCGTGATTAAATAATCGCTATAGCGATTATAAAGGGAGTGAAAGGATGCCAATTAATTTCTCACTTTTAATCAGTGATAGTTTAAAAATACGCGAGCTTCCAGTGCGTAATATATAAACGTAAAGTTAGAGGTTCTCCCGGATCCGGAGCTGTATTATAGGCCCTTCATGTTGTCGACTAAGCCACTACCTTGGCTTAATTCAAGATGTTTCTTCTGAGGCCGTTCCTCTGCCAGCCTAGTTCTTTTATTGAAACCATATTCAGACAGAATCCATTCAACTATGCAAAAGTCCATGGAACAACACCTCAAGCGATACGTTAAGAAAATTAATTTAAAGGATGCCGCGAGTTATTCAAGCAATTCTGAATGCAAAGAGTAGATTATTTGACAAGAAAAAATTTATAAAAATTTCCGTAATAATGAATAATAAAAGATTAATTATACGCTACATTTTGATTGTTATTCTTTAGAGTAATAAAATCATATTTAATGAGGTGCATTGCAAAATGCAGGCTTGCGGTTTTTTTTTTCTACAAATAGCACAGATTAACTACACGTGTCCTACATAAAATATACTTTTGCAAATCCTACTACGTTGTGTAAGATGGGTGATACTAGTATGGTTTTGAAAAATATCGCACGTTTTCTTAGTTTGCCAGGGTCGGTTAAAAAAAATAAATACTGCGTTTTGAATTATGTCAAGAACTGCGTTTTGTAATGTACCTCCTCATTTTTACAAATTCAGAAACAAGAGCATACATTTCTAGATTTATTCGGTCATGCTAGTTCTATTAAATCGCACCGAAATAAGGATAAAAAACAAAGATATGTAGATATTGGGATTAATAATAGTTATCGTTATTATTTATTGTAAGCTATGATCTACAATTTTGCACGATGCATGAGTCGAGTTTTTATTTTAAAATACCTCTATAGACGGTATGTCTGTTACAGAATGTGAGTATGGTATTTTACACGACTCGTTAACCAAACGTTATGAAATTGTTTTTATAAAAATAAATTAAATAATTATGTAAAATAAATTGTGAAAGACTGCTTGTGAATGACATCAGATGCCTTCGAATATTTAAATTGATATACGTATATATCTATATCATGTTGTTATTCTAAGTGTTCTATTTTAATGTTTTTTCATTGTTACCTGTGACATCTACGCTAGGTCCGTACTCCGTGTGCTGGATTAGATACATTATTACATACTCATATGTGTATTTTACAATCAATTTCAATTTTATAAAGGAAAATGTTCATGTCATACCATAGACTATTCTTTGATAATTATAAATGTTTATAAAATCTACTTTAGCCTTTCAGTACAAACAATACATAAATACAGTGAATATGAATATAATAAATATTGCATTTTATGCCAAGAATCTTCAATATTAATGCAAACAAAACTATTTCGTTGTCTTACAATAAGTGTAGCTGATTCAATCGAAAATGTGATTGCAGATGTACAATGGCGAATATAATTACGGAATAAAATATTATGTTAAAAATATTTATTTGGTCTTTACTAATGAATATTTTAAATGTTCTTTATTTGAAAAAGAATATCGTTGCGGGTGCCTATTACTACTAATATACTCTATTTATTGACAAGCAGCGTGAAAAAAGCTGAAATTTTATATTTATGAGAAATTCTGCATTTTTTAAAATTAAGTAATGGCTTTCTTATGTATGTAAATGTTTTATATTGCAGTGTTAATAAATTATACATGGTACGTTTTTTTTTCTTCCTAATCGCAATCAATTTTATAGAACTTTTATGAGAGATTTGATTTTCTTCCGCGGATTATTATTGTTCAAAAAATAGGAAGAAATAAGGTTCTTTCCCATTTATTCACAATTTGAGAACAATCAGCGTGTCCACCTTGTGCGCAGGCGGAAGATAATTTTTTTCTTGGGCAGAGAAAAAAATATAAGCTGCATACATAGCTTCCTCATGATAGATGCTCAAACCATCCCTTTTTTCTTCTTGTCTTAATTAATTTTTTTTTTTAAATTTGGTAGAGCATTAAAAACTTCAAGAAATACTAAATCGAGAAAAAATCAAATTAAATCAAGAATCGAAAACTAAGCGAGAAAGATATAGGGAATGTTGATGAAGTTTGGCATGAATTGAAGAGAAGCATTCAAAAACGTAGTCATATACAGGTGATCTATTTTAAAAAGTTCGGTTCCAAAAAAATTGAAAATGTTTCTTTAAATAAACAGAAACTATTTCTATAAAAACTTGTAATTGTATTTTTCATTTTCGAAAAATTGTTGGATCTATCCTAACTTAAAAGACTTATTTAAGTACCAACTAATCTTGTATCTTAGTTCTATAAATCGAAGCTCAAAGTTCTCGAAGTGTAACCATCTGTTACGTATTATTGACACAAATCAATTGATTTTTCACATCTTTTCCATTGCTTAACGCAATTAAGAAATTCAACTGCCAATAATGCTTGATAAACTATTTATGCCATGAAAATTCGCAAATTTCAACAATTACTGAGTCATCACGTTTAGTTCGCAAGCTTTTTAACTAAATAGACGTTATGTATTACAATCCATAGTCAGTCGGCTGTAATAATAATCTCATCCATTATTTGGAGACTTTGAAGCTGTTCTTGACATCCTTGCTGCTCTCACTGCTAATTGTGTGGACACATTATAACGCCGGTAATATGATGTATAAGCGAAATTGGTTACGTAAGAGCTAACAGCGTTATATAAGTGACTTTAGGCTTATTTAAAAGAACTACTTCGGAACACCTCTGGAGCAACTCGTATGCATGTTACGCAGTGCATACGGATAAAAGAAAGCTGGCGAGTGATGCAACATGAATATACCTACGAGGACTTCGTTTTTACTTCTAATCCTCAACAGTTCTCTAAGCAAACTAACTGCGCATGCAGGATTACGTCGCCCCTGTCGAACGGTTAGTGCGGCAGGGGTGAAGGGAAGCAGAAACTGGGGTTGCACAGGAGTGAATCGCATGGCTAAATAAAACATTAAATATCAGTTCAGGAACTACTTCGGAGCAATACGGCAATACAAATCAAAAGTCATTATAGAATCAAAATAAAACAACTTCGCTGTTTTTGAAGCAGATTCGTCGGGTATTCTGTGTTAGACGTTGCTTCCCTTTTTTGCAATCTCTTCGCTTAAAATATAGACCATATTTTAATTTTCGTAGATACAAGTAGTAACTTATAGAAATTTAGCACATTTTTATGTCTACGGGCAAATATTTTATTAGTTTTAGCATTTTGATTATTTTGGACCATACAGATGCATCTCATTTCCACTGTATTACTTCATTTTCTTAGGAAATTTTAATATGTCATTTCCTGTAAAATTTAGTTTTTTCCAATGGTCGCTTCTTCTTCAAGTCCAAATTAGTTTAATTAAGGAAGAACTGTCCTATGTGTTTTGGTGGAAGTTCGTGTAAGATAGAGAATGCAATTTTCTTATATAATGAAGCAACTTTCTCTATCTTTAACATATCCAACTATTATCTTAATTGTATTGTAGCACGCTATGTTGAATATACAGTTCACATATGTCATATAAGCTAGATGGAATCACTCACGGCGAAAGCAATGTGTGGAAATAAAAACACTAGAACACGGGCATCATCAGCGTAGCTCCGCGCCGGTTTTTCTCCACCTAACACCACTATTTGCCTCGCGGTTTATATCATTTCCCTTCGAAACCCTCTAGTACCAAGGAATATGTGCCTACCTGCCGTTTAAGCAGCGACAAAAACGGGTATAAGACAGTATTAGAATCCCAAAAAATATTCTACAGCGTGTCCGACAATTACGCTTACAGGTCCAAGTTAGTGGAGAATTCAAATCCCCATGTATTTAGTACAATGGAAAAATTCAACGTTTCATTAACGCTGAATTGTTTCCTAATAGTCACGACAAAATTGGATACCTCCAAAATAGGACACTAAAAAAATGTTAGATACGTGCTCAATATGACGTCTTTTTTGTAAGAGCGATTCGATAAGAAAAAGAAAAACAGGTAGTTGCGCTTAAAAAAATTAAGTTTTAACACTTTTTTGATGTAGTACATTTCTTGTAAATTTGTCCGCATTTGTTCAGATAATGTTGTCCAAAAATAATTCGTGCTCTTGAGACCATACTCGAATAAATTTGTAAGAACTATGCTTTTGAGTTTTTGCCTTGGCCGATCCGAAGCAAAGGTTTCGCATGTTCTTGATATTACTTTATTGTATTCTCCATAAATAATAAATAATTTTAAATAATTTTCGTTCGTGTGACTGCATTGTTTATAATTGAAAACAGCGAAGAAAGCAGTTTTGGAAAAATTTATTCCGATTCTGTACGGTCAACAGTTCTACAAAATTTCATTTTTCCAAGTTAAACAGTTATACAAATTCATGTGCACTCAGCAAATTTAAAAAAAAGCCAAATATTTCAAATATGCTAGAGATAGAGACAGTTGTTTTATCAAACATGCCTTAAAATGAAATTGGGAATTAAAGATGTTAATAATATATAGGATTTTTCATTTTCAAATAAGAAATTTGAGAACTATTTCCGGTATAACTGGAAGTGCCAGATTATTAAAAATATTTTAGTTCAATAGCACATATCGGGTTTAGTGTACTGCCAAGTTTTCCGAATTTTCTAATGTACAGCTTTTCATGTATTGATCAATGCAGTTCGCGGTGAGACACTCGGTGTATAATATAAAACTATATCTACAAGTAACAAACATTTATTCTACACAATACAAAAATACATAAAACGTACGAATTACAGCTAATGACTGGAATTTTAAGCAGGACATAACACATAAAGGCTCTTCCTTTTGGCCTTCATCAGTAAAGTTCTCCACTTTCTGTGCGCTTCACGAAATTAGCAGAGACGAGTCAGACTCGTGTTTTGTCGACTCTCGGGCAAACTAGTAGGCAACCTCGTGAGAATAAACACGAGCTTGTCTAATCTCTGCGCACGGAAAGTGGCGAACTTTATTCATTAGTGTATGCCTTCTAGTGGTGTAAACTGTTTATACTGATACAATTTCCCATCTCCATAACCATATAACAAACGACCTACGCCGTTTTCGTCGTAATATGGATATCGGTATTTTGGCCTAAAAGAAAAAAGAAAATATATATGTATTTTGCGCAAGTTTGTGAAATAAACTTACCTTTCAAAATATTGGAAATTCGGAGCTTGCGGTGTTATAGTGGCTGCTCCGGCGTAGATTAAAGCAAATATCAGTACCTAACGCAAAAAATACTATTTCAATGTTGCGAAAAGCAGTAAAAAAGCTGTGGTGTTAATTGCTCCCAAATCTACATCATCCTATTGACCATTTATATTTGCGTATTCTACTTTGTTAATTCTAAATCAATGCTTGTCGAATTTAAATTAATTTTCAATAATAAGAACTTACAATTATACATTAAAATTATTTAGAAAATGAATGTGCATATATAATATGTGCGCAGATTGATGTAAACTGTTTACCTAACAACATTTTTAAAGTTGGTAAATATATAAATAATATTGCAGTATCCAAATAGATACTTCACATAAAATCTAGTTAACGCAAAAACTTACCAGAATATGTAAAATTCCGCTCATCTTCATCACAGCACTCAACCGTACTCTTTACGATTAAAAGTGAAACCGCCGAATATTACGCTCCGGAGAAAGTATATACATGTCCCACCATTTCAGTCTTAACAAGGTGAGGTCATTACTATTCTCCTATAATATTTCATGTCTTTGCCATTACCTGCACGTATGTACGTCTGTTTAAATACGTATTAATATCACTGTTTTGAAAAGTATGATAGATTACTATCCTCTTTATTAATAAAAGCTAAGTAATACCCTGCTTCCCTCGCTTATTTTGTGCTCATCATAAATTTGAATCAGTTAACTAAAAATCTTCGAGTATCAGTTAGGATCGATCAATTAATTGCATTTAACATTGAAAGATAAATTAAACAACCATCTACGTTCTAGTAACCTACATGAGGTCTTTCTAGGTAACACCGTCTTTACTTTGGGTTAGATGTTCCCCACTTACACGCGTATACTTTCACTTTTAAGCTGAAGATTAACATTAGATTCGCTTCGCACATGTACATAATATCCTAGCTGTTATATTCAATTCAAGACGTTATTTTTTGAAAGAAGAAAAGTGCAAAAATGAACGTGTCTATTAGGGTATGTAGACTTCAATTTATTAATTCTCATTAAAATAGGTGCATCCTAAAAAAGTGAAACGCATAGAGAAGCTATATTATATATTTCTAACCCTTTAAAACTTTTAGACCTTATAGAAAATTATAAAGTAAAATAAATAAAATAAAGTGGCTTAATTTACAGTTCAAATGTTACCTTTCAGCCGTTTCACCGTCGGGTTACAAAAAAATTATATAGTTTCCTGATTCCAGCAAAAAATTAATCTATTCTAAGTCTTTGTCCCATCTGTATCTTAAAAAATTAGTTTGGAAAATAATTATAATTTATTTAATCGGCGAATTATTATGTAATTTTGAGCTGAAGCTAGTCATCTTTATGTTGGTTCTATTGCTTTGGTTTTTACAGTTTTTTGCTCCAGTAAGTAATAATAAACCAAGGTGATGCTAATTTTCTAATAACAAAAAAATTGGGACCCAAAGGAAGTTATTACTAAAACTGCAGAAACGAATTGCGCTTTACGAAATTAGCAGAGACTAGACAGACTCCAAGTATTATCACAAGTTGCATACGGAAATTACTACATTTGGAAAAAAAATATTATTTTGTAATTCTTCTTGCAAAAAAAGAAAATTAGAATGTTTAATTACATTTTATTGTATAAAAAAATAACGTGCAGCGTAAGTTCACAGTAAAGTACATCAATGCTGCAGATGTTATTATTTGCCATAATTAGGTAGTTTTCATTTTTTTTAATCATTAACATCAACTCATACATTTTCTGTTATTAAGGTTGTATAGGGAGAACTATTTAGCCGTCAATAACAATAAAACAGTTTGTTTCATTATCAAAATGACAATACGAAATAACATAACTGCCAATGTGCAAGCCGTTGAAAGAAACCCTGTACTGTAATCTGAACCATTGCAGCTAGTTATTACGTATATCTATTCCCGTATGCAATCCTTTAGTTCCTCCTGCCTGTTTTGGTATGCAGTATTTTTAAGACGATCCCAAAAGAAGAAATCAATTGAAACTAAACGTGTTCCGGGTTTGAACCGTCATGTCGTAGGTTAAAGTAAAACTCGACGTTTCGCCCACAATCGTATGGAGCTGCTTCAGGAGAGTGATGGCAACAGTTAGCACAGTAACTCAACGTGTGAACCACGCCAGAGGCGAAACTAACTGAGCGGGAAGCAGTTGATCACGGTAACTCAGCATGTGAACCATGCCAGAGGCCAAAACCAACTGCTGATTATGGGGAAAACGTCGAGTTTTCGTTTAACTATTACACGGTCCGAACACGGAACACGTTTAGTTTTAACTGACTTTGGCCGTCTGGTGACTTTGGCCGACTCCTTGCAGTTGGTTTTCACCTCCCGGGCGAAATATCGAGTTTTATTTTAACCTACGACACGACACGCTTCAAACCCGGAACACGTTTAGTTACTACTGACTCTGGCCGTGGAAGCCTACGTTTTTAGAAGAAATCAAGTTTGTTCAAATCAACAGGTCTCACCCAAACGTTCATCT
Organism: Marronus borbonicus; assembly: GCA_902655005.2. Classification (NCBI taxonomy): domain Eukaryota; kingdom Metazoa; phylum Arthropoda; class Insecta; order Coleoptera; family Scarabaeidae; genus Marronus; species Marronus borbonicus. The sequence goes on along the minus strand of LR737384.1, from coordinate 10,223,842 downwards.
CCTCAAAGTACTGCGTAACTGCGAAAACGTTGCTTTGTCAAGAAAAGAAATATTGTTCGCAGAAAGCGGGCCGACTTCAAACATTGTCATCATTTCCGAACTGGGTGCGTCTGTCAAAGCGATCCTCCGATAATTCCTGCACTAGCCTTATCTGATAACGGTGAAACCTTGCCTTATGTAACATTCTAACTACAGTTCTCCGACGAACATTATTATCCAAAGCCGGCTGTTGAGTTAACATGTAAAAATAACCAGTACCTTATTGCCACTGTTATCCAAATCTTTAGTTTTTTTTTATATATATTTTGGTGACAGTGGACGCGTAATGGGTTCACGGTTTGGATGCTCCGCCTTAAATATACACAAACCTCAACATACATTCCCTTCCAATTAAACGTGCCATGCTTTTTGAAATAGTTTAAAAATAAATTTAAAAATATTACTACAGCTGTTACAAAGAAAAATAAGAAACTGAGTTAATGACATAAAAAAAGCGAAAAGTACCTAATTATGGCAAAAGATTACATAGTCAATTTTCTTTATTATAAAATATAGATTTTGTTTATACACTTTTAGATTATCCTAATTACGATTTTCGTAACAAATACTTTGGCCTTGTCGGTGATACGTGATTTAATACAGTACAATGTCGTGGGTGTTCCTGTATTACATAAAACTACAGATTGGGAATTTGATCCTGATGTCGGAAAAAGAAGATCAAGGCAGTACAGGGAGCTAAATGGTCATCTTGGTGAAAAGGCCATAGAACGTCTCGGCCTAGGAATAGACGGTAGAGACTTAGAGCGTTTAGAGCAACAAAGGAAAAGAGACGAAGGACATCTTGGTGGAGTTGATTATAAGCGATATCAAGCTAAATAGTATTTACTAATATTAGCCTGTAAGTTTTTGCTATATATATACATATATAATTGTGTTAAGAAAACTAATTTGTTATTTATTTGTGAGAATTAAAATAATTGTATCAGTTGCCATAGATACAGTTAGCGGTTATTTTTTCTGAAAACACCTAGTCACATATTTTGGTTGATGATAAAATAAAAAAACTTTCCTGTAATCTGTTGTAAAAAATTATATATAGGATTTGTACATGTAAATATAATCTTTTACCACTTGCATATTTCAAACTATACTTATTTCTCTTCTTATTTTACCATCGTTGGAGGACTGGAATATCTTCCCATCTGAAAATATAACATTTCTTAAAAATTTTTCATTATTGAAATTAATTTACTGTATTTTTTAGGCTGAATTAAGGTTATGCTAGAAATATAAAAAATAAATCGAATAAAATTGCTTTTGCTTATCTCCATAATTTTTACTCTAATGTGTAAAAATTAAACAGGAAATCTGAAGTCCCCTATATTTCAATTTTTTACAGAAAATTGTACTAAAACCAATATAGACAAATCCGGAAAACAACAAATTTTGGTTTATTTGTTGTATCTTGTTTGAAAAGTGCATTTTTTACGCATTTACCATTTTATTAATTGTTAATTTTGGGGCGCTGGATACAAAAATAACAATGAAATTAAAAACTTACTTGCAATTTTTAAGAACAAGTTTTCTTTATTTTACAAAATAATAACAAAATAATAAAAAATAGATACTTATATACTTTTAGAGTCACTAAATGCGCCGTCTTTCTGCTATTCTTTTGTGAATTGTTTCTGGAGCATCCTAACAAGAGTCCAACAGTAATCGGCAAGCATGGCAGCATTCCAGTTTTCCTGGTACCTTTTCTCCATTGTTGATATATCCTGAGGGAAGCGTTCGCCGTGTTCGTTACGTACAGCTCCGCAGTTTCCAGGAAAAAAGTTTAGTTGTAAGTGTAGGAAATGGATCTTTAGAGACAATCGCAACCCATGTTTTGATATAATGACAGCATATTTTTAATAAGAGTAACGTAATTGTGTTAATATGTAGGGACACATGACATCACGTATATGTCAAACTAATATTAAAAGGATAAGTTTATTTTCGGTTTCAGCACACCAAAATTAGTAAGGTTTAGTCGATTTTATTTTAGATACATTTTGGCTGTTGTCCAGTGTAATTTGTAAAAATATACAGTGTCCCATTTAATTAAAAATATTTGAAGGTAGCTCTGGTTAGACCGGAGGAACAGTAACAACAAAAAGTTCTAAATCAGATACATTATACGCCATTACACTTACCTGCAAAGTTTCAACAATATCATCATTTCCATTTTACATATATTTGTTTGGTTGCATACTTTAATTCCAAATATTCCAATTATTATCAAAAGGGAAACGCATGACTTTTTTTAAATGGGAATTTCTTTTTATCTAAAACCAGACCAACTAACAAGATAAAGTAATAAAATGCGACTTACTATACTTACTACGGCGAATATCAATCTATTCCTTTTAAACTACAAGAGAAAACGCACCAAGCAATAATTTTGATGAATTATTTCCTCACTATTTGCTGCTAAAACAGTAATGTCAAGCAGACCAAATAGTAATATCTGCAGGGGCGATTATGAAGTTTCTCCCGTCTTACAAATAGGCATATGCGTAACGTAATAAATGTAACAGATGCATAATAAATGCTTTTATTCGTATGATACTTACGGAATATCACCTGCCCTTCTAGCACTGGCTTTGCGAACTTTACATATGACCCTAAAATGTGTAAAAGTAGAGGAGTTACTGGCAATCTTGCGAAAAAAAAGGGTACAAATCGAAAAAATAAAATTTATTTAGTGGGCCTTATAGCGACAGAATTTGATGTAGGTCTATATATGTCTCTTCTTCTCCTTACCATGCCGGTAAATTTGTTTGATCAATACGAGTATCGTACAAAACACCTACGTTTGCATTAATTGTATATGCATTAAATATATTTTGGATGGATACTGAGAAGTCACTTTCAACGACAGATTTACATAATACAAGGTTTGTATCGCAACCGACTCGTTTTTATGTCTAATCAATTACGCAATTAAATTAAATTCTAGTTTCCTTTCGATAGATGATGACGATTATGACCTCGTTCCCTGGATGAAAATATTGCAACATTTAAATGAGTTTTATTTAAATGTGTTGAAAGTATGCTTTACTGAAAAATGTTTCTCAAAGGAATTGAAAACGGCCGACGTCATCAAAGGATTAAGAAAAGAAGAGTTTACAAATGCAATTTCGAAAATTTTTGGTATGATTCAATTTTATGACTTCTGTTTGTATTTCTTTTTTTTTATAATGACATACTTCCTATCTTAATTAGCACTTATGGCAATAGCAATGTGGAAAATAAGTTCGAAGGTTTCTTATTTTCAGCAAACCAAAATGTAGTGAAATAAATATCTCCAGAAATATTTTTCGAGGATTTCAATTTATTTCATACTTGTTATATCATTTATATACCTAATTTTAAGGTAGATTTTGACTCCTTTTCATATAAAATTACGGTTACAATGATCTGAACTTTTATTTCAGTCTTCTTATTTTATTCTTCGCATTTTGTAAAATAGGTAGGAGGCACAGAAAATCTTTGCCCTATATGGCGTATAGGACCCTTACACAGTGTTGGTGCTAAGGGCTTCAGAATATAAAAGGAATCTTTGCAAGATAATGGCCTCCTTTCATATATCTTATAAAGACAAAAATGCCAGATTATACAGATGCGAAACTCACTGGCGGCGCCTTTGATCTTTGTAATTGAAATTGTATTACTTTGAAGTGTAGCCATGTTGTTAGTGGTGTGCGTGCGCGAAATTCAAATTTATGCAGTAGCTACATATTATTTTGAATTAAAACAAAAACTAGACATACTTGTAAAGCAGGTAATGTTACGTTCTACTTGTTTCAAAAACAATTGTGAAGAGAGAGGACCAATTGCTTTCGTTTAGATAATGCTTGTTTATTTGCTCGCTTACTCGGTTGATCTCTAAATTAAACGCAGTACGTATGTAAAGAAAACAAATTTATTAAATACATAATTTCCTTTGTAACATAAAAGAAATGAAAACATGTGTTATATTGTTGTATATAAAATATTGTATTTTTCCATTAATTGCTTAATTCGATTTTCTATATTCTGAACACATCAGAAAATGCCTAGAAACAATAACCAAAAAATATAATGCTAAGATAGTTTAGGTTCGTCATGGTATTGATGGAATAATTCACGGCAAACGCAACAAAAGGAGAGAAAAAAATTACACTAACACACGGACATGTTTCTGCCTACCCGGCGTCATCAGGGTGGTTTCGAGAGTATTTTTTTTATCTCTACCTTCTATCGCTGTTGCCTCACAATTAATGCCACAACTTTCAAAACGACAAACTATATTCTGTTCATATTCCCTGTATGCATTTACATGTACGGCATGCAATACTAGAGCCACTACGAAATTCCGGACCGAGGGTCTCTGATTGGAGCAGGGTAGCAAAAATAGCCGATTATTACAAAAATAATGCCATACAACTTGGCTATTTCATTTATGTATTGGATACACCACTTCTAGTATTTATTGCTCCGTGCTACTGCTCCTATAGATGTGGCTTACCAAGTCTTGTCACCTGTTGCCATGTTGTATGGGATTTTGGAGTTGTCTCTAACTCACGCTAAGTCACATTCCGATCTTCTTCAATCATGTTGTGTACAGCACCGATTGTTTATGGGCCAACAAGCGATTTTGGTCGATCTTTACGAAATTCATCACTGTCGGAAGTACAACCACGACGGAATCCTGCAAACCAGTTACAGTCTATTGTGATGGTGCTTCATTACCAAAAGTTAAACGAAGCAATTCGAAGCATTGTTGTTATATAACGCCTACTGAAATCGTAAAAGTCACGCAACGAAAACCTTCATGTGAAATTTCACAAAATTATTTTTTTTTACGGTCACTGTAAACAGGCCTGTTTCTATACTGTCACTGCTTCAACAATAAGAAATGTAACATTTTACGAAGTTGATAATGTTAAATCTTAATAGAGCCATGTTGTGCTTGCTACTCTCATATCTCTCGCCAAACATTCAAAAAATTAACACGACGCATTTCTGGTTTAATGTGGAAGTTTCTCCTATTGCTTTTTTTTAAGGGGATGATAAATTTCTGAACCAAGCCATTATCATGTTTAATGAAATTGATAAGGAAGAGGAAGGTATCGTAACTTGGACACAGTTCTTGGATTTTGCCCAGAAACACTTGGAACCAACATCTACTACTACATTTGATGTAAATGATGGGCAAATAATTAATTGTCCTCATGTAAAGGTAAAATACAAAGGCATACTTTTCATAAAAGTCAATATTTAAATTTCTATTTTAACAATTATTTTGATATGTCTGGAATTACATTTTTAATTGCGACCGATTATAATTTCAGAGGGAGGCAATTGTAAAGATAGTTTCTCTTGAAACCGAACAGTACTTCTGTTACGCAATTATTTCGAAACATGGCTGTATTGGTCTCTACGACGGAAATACTAATTTTCTCACATCATATACTGCTTTAATGACTAGAGAAGATGTTGATCGAACAGATGAAGAGAGAAGGCGTAAAACTAGATGGATAACCGATGCCATATTCATTGTTGAAGTATTAATGTTTGTTGTTACCAACAACGCAAGAAGTATAGTTATTTATGATGCTTCAAATTTACGTCACATACCGCTCTGGCTAATTTTGGGAATTCCCAATATCCTGCATGTTAGAAAATTGTTTCCTTCCAATATTTTAGGATAAAAAAATAATTGTTTTTAGTGCTTAACATACTGCTTTACTACACAGCCATATACCTTATACGCGGGTAACGAATGGGGCGAAATCATCAGTTTCCACTTTCTTCAACCAAAAATTAGTCTTTTGAGAAAGAAACATAACGATAAGTTGACATTGTTCTATTGGCAGGTAGATTTCTTTTAGAATCTGTTGGTGCACTGTAAAGTAATTTCACTATGGTTAATTTAGTAACATTACTGGTAGTAACCTTTTAAGTTTACAGCGACGAGCGATATTCCAGTAACACTTCTAGGGACTGTATATCCCACAGCAAAAGCAAAATTGTAATTTTAACATAACTAACGTATTTAGTACACGATCATTAACTATTTTCCCATCCAAATTACATACATAAAACACTAAGTGTCGGTACACTCCACATCACACAAGTTTAATTAATTAATTTGGAGCAGCTGTTTCGAGAATGCGTTGATCCTCATTTTCAACCGTATAACCGAATGATGTGAGAAAAAACTCTAATTCTAACGTATCTGTTCTATCTCTATTCTCGAGAAACAAATTATTATCTCCTTTTGCCGCCTACACACCCTAAACCTAAGACATACGAAAAGGTCTTTTGTCATTGTAGTATGAAACATAAAACATGTGTATGCCTCTCTAACTCTAATAAATAAATCAGAACTGAATATGACAACGGTCCGTTTTTATGTAAATAGTTTCGTAAACGTCTAATTCCCGCGTTCTTAATTAATTTCAGCTTTTCTAATTTAATATTCTGCACGGTTTCGCTTATGCGTGATGCTACACTTGACGATTCTATTCTACCCTACCTATATGATCTCTAATGTGGTACCTATCGCTCTTTTCGCCTGACCAATGTAAGCTATTTGCAAAGCTCGACCTTCCCGTCATGTCCGGTTTATCTTTCGAATTGCCAAGAGTATTTCTCGTTCATATCTTGATCTCTAAAAACTTTACTAACACCTTTCGAGATGCTATGAAAGGGGAGTTTCACAAATTTCTTACCTCGAGTTTCTGCCGGGATACTAGGTAAATAATATTGAATCAGAAGATGAGGAAATGTTAAGGCTTTTGCCTATAGAATGCTGTAATTTTGAGTTTATTTACTACTTACACATTCAAATGAAACAGAACAACATATCTTTTAAAAATCTATGTTGAATATACACTCCCCGACAAAAACTTAGACGCGGTAAGATGTTTTATGGGTTTTAAGGCTTACAACATTTCTTTGCGAAACTAGCAAGATATCTATAGTAGAAATGTCTTTCGGGTGATGTCGTGTAGTTAATATTTTGCTTGACGTTTCGCTGACCATCCTGTCAGCTTCTTCAGAAGATTCTTAAGAAATCTTCTGAAGAAGCTGACAGGATGGTCAGCGAAACGTCAAGCAAAATATTAACTACACGACATCACCCGAAAGACATTTCTACTATGGATTACGGTCGTGAAAGCCTATACTCAACTAGCAAGATATCTAATTAAGTTTTTATTCATAAAAGTAAAATAA